>JAOANR010000011.1:24340686-24542696 GCA_030278955.1 Hygrophila difformis
ATTTATTTTAAGCCCAACCATTTCGACCAATACCCATGTTTTACTTTTTAAAGTCCAAACTATTATTTTGGCCCGATATAGGCCCAACTTTTTTTTTCACCCATGATTAAATACACTAAGATTAATTTTTTTGGGGGGATTGCATGTGCATATTCATATAGATTTAAATTCCCGCATGTCATGATTTATATCCGAAACATACTCTAACTCTAACCTCCTTGTTGACACTAGATGGCCGAACCCAACACGAACATGGTCAACTTGATGATGAAACTGACTAACGCGTACCTAGAGTCCGAAACAGCGGCTCCAAGACCCGATTAGGACAAATAGAGGGCCAAGTAGCCCATCTAGGAAATCTTAGGGAGGCTGACCCACCACGAAATAACCCAACTCAAGGCTCAAGTCGCCGAACTCCAAGCCCAAGTGGTCGCGCTTCAAAACAAGGATGAGGAGCTGAGGCTGCAGATAGGGCGCATGGGATGGGAACTGCTGTGCCTAGAGGCTGACGAATTCCCTCGAGCCCGAGTCCTGAGCCGGTTGGAACACCCACACCGATTGACATACCCAGCGACGAGGACGATTCCATCGAGGATGCACCTACCCATTCCCTCTAGGCTTGGAGCCCTAAGCGGATGCACTACTATCTATGTTCCTTTTCTTTTTAAAATATTACCAGCACTACTATTTCATTTCTTGTTACGAATGCTTGTAATCAATTGAAAAATTTTCTCTTGAGTAATAAATCTGCAAGCATTTATTTTATACAATTACATTTAAAGTATTCCCTACACTTTAATTAAATTATTTCTCTTCAAATACCCTACTAAAACCCGATCAACAAACGAACAAGTTAATAATAATCAATGACCTATAGATAACAACTAAACAAAAATACAAGTAGTAAATATATATGAATATACTTTGTATGGAGATAACGGACAAGGGTATCTCCAACCCTAAACCCTAAACCCTAAACCCTGAACCCTAGGGTCTGAAAAAAAAAAAAAAAAAAAAAAATAAAAAATAAAAAATAAAAACCTGAACAGGTTACTGTTCACTGCCAAAAAAAAAAAAAAAAAAGGAAAATATAAACAAAACAAAAACAAAGCAGTAAGTAGAACCAACCCCGAATGACAACAAACAATACGCTAAACCCCAACAACCTATACTAACAGGTTCCAACAAAACTGATACCTGTTAATATCGTCATTTATTTAGTCAAATTATTCCTAAGTATTACATAATACTTCAACAAAAGAATCTAAACTCGCTTGTTCTTGCAACAGCATGGCACCGAGAGGAAGAGCACGCGCTCAGCCCACTACTCCAAACACCAACGAAACCCCTATGCAACCAGAAATGCCCATACCCGGCGAAGGGGTACACGCTCAAGAGGAGCCGGCAAACCCCATGCCAAACAACATGGACGCGCGCCTACGGACTCTAGAGGAGGTTCTCATCGCGATAGGGAACGCGCATGTGAACCAAGGCCAGGCCGCTGCGGTACCTCCACCCGAGGCCCCGCATTAACTACCTAGCTATGGTGAACTCGTATCGTCCGACGAACTACGCCGGAAGAAGAGGGACCCGGCCAAACTTGAAGAATGGATCCGAACATTCGACAAGCTACTAACGCGGTGAAGTGCCCAATTGGCGAGAAGGTGCCTGTGGCGTCGTACTATCTCGGAGGGGAGGCGGATGACTGGTGGCGTGCCATGCAAGAAAAGCTAGCCGAGGACGAGGAACCCTATTCTTGGGAGGAATTCATGAGTCTGATCAGGATCGCTTTTTATCCCATGAGCACAAAGTCCGCCATGTACGAGAGTTCTTATCTCTGAAGGCAAGGAGGGCAAACAGTCCAGGAATATTACACCCGTTTCAAGGAGTTGGTGCGTTTCGCACCGAGACTTCGTGCCGACAGACGTGGAGAAGGCACAGAAATTTGAAATGGGGCTAAACTTGACTATACGAGAGGTGATCACTGGCGTCCCATACCCAGACTTGCAATCGGTATATGATCGTGCGGTAGCTGTTGCAAGGGGTGCAACAGCTAAAAAGGAAAGTGAGCGGAGAACCCAGTCGAGGATCTCAGGACAGGATAAGAGGAGCAGAGACAACCGTTCCGGTAACAATGCTGTAGGGAACAACTTTCGGGGAGATCTGAATAGACCCCCTCAAAACGACAACAGAGGATATGACGATAGAACCCTTTTCCGGGGTAACCCCGGTACCACCTTGCCCGAGATGCGGCAGGCCTCATTTGGCCAGAGGGTGCCCCCAACAGGGCGCCTGCTACAGGTGTGGTCGCAACGGCCACATGGCGAATGAGTGTCGCACCCGACTGGAAAACATCACCAAGAGAGAGGATTTAGGCACGGGGCCAACTCAGCCTCGCAACCAGGATGGACGGAATGGAAACAACCAGGGGTATAGACCCCCTCAGAACCAGAATCTCAATCAGAATCAACGTCCCCCACAGAATCCAAATCAGCAACAGAATCAGAACCTGAACCGGGATCAGCAAGGCAACCCGGGACATCCAATGGGGCGATTGAATGTCATCAATGAGGCAGATGTGCCTATGCAAGGGGACGTAATGGGAGGTACGTTCCATGTCTTAAGTACACCCCCTTAGAGTTCTATTTGATTCAGGAGCTAGTTGTTCGATAATATCATCTAGGGTCTTACCTGAACTAGATCTACCTAAGTGCGAACTGATTAACTTAGGGATTCAACTTCCATCGGGAGAGGTAGTATCATGCTCTAAGCGATATAACGGAATTCCGATAGTTATAAAGAACGTAGAGTTTTTCGCGAACTTAGTAGAATTCGAACTACAGGATTTTGACGTCATACTAGGAATGGATTGGCTAACCCAATATAAAGCCGTGATCGATTGCCAAAAACAAAAGATCACGTTGTCAAAGAGTCGGGGAAGGAGAGTCATCTTTTACTCCCAACCCCCTAAGAAGTCTACCAAGGTAGTTAATGCCATGAAGCTATGTAGCTTAATGCGTAAGGGTTACGCGTTATATGCTTGCTACATTCATAACCTTGAGGCCGAAGAGGTCAAGGTGGATAACATTCCGGTGGTGAGAGAATACCCGGATGTATTCCCGGAAGACGTTCCCGGCATGCCGCCTGAGAGAGATCTGGAATTCACTATAGATCTTATTCCGGGAACGGAGCCTGTCTCGAAGGCTCCTTACCGCATGGCGCCGCTGGAAATGAAGGAACTAAAAGAACAACTCGAGGAGTTGCTAGAAAAGGGTTACATAAGGCCGAGCACGTCCCCATGGGGAGCCCCGGTCTTATTCGTGAAGAAGAAAGATGGAGGTCTACGACTATGCATCGATTATAGAGGACTTAACCAAGTCACGGTCAAGAACAAGTACCCGTTGCCAAGAATCGAGGATTTGTTCGACCAACTGAAGGGAGCCTCAGTATTTTCAAAGATCGACCTACGATCCGGATATCACCAGTTAAGGATCGCCGAAAAAGATATCCCAAAGACGGCATTCAGAACTCGCTACGGGCATTACGAATTCACGGTGCTGTCATTCGGGCTGACGAACGCCCCAGCGATGTTCATGAATCTCATGAATAACGTGTTTCGAGAACTATTAGATCAATGTGTGGTGGTGTTCATAGATGACATCCTGATCTACTCGAAAAGCGAAGAAGAGCATGCCGAACACTTACACAAAGTGTTAGGGATCTTACGAGCCAATCAGCTGTATGGCAAGCTGTCCAAATGCGACTTCTGGCTAAAAGAGGTGGCATTTCTGGGACATATCGTATCCGCCAACGGAGTGGCAGTAGACCCAGCAAAGATTTCGGCAGTGACCGAATGGGTGCCACCGAAGAATCCAACCGAGATAAGAAGTTTTCTCGGATTGGCAGGGTACTACCGAAGGTTTGTAAAGGATTTCTCAAGGATTGCTCGCCCATTGACGCAGCTGTTAAAGAAAGGGGTGAAATACGACTGGACCATCGAGTGTGATTCCGCATTCCAAGAATTGAAGAAACGGCTTACTACAGCACCGGTGTTGACATTACCATCGGAAGATGGAGACTTCGAGGTGTACAGCGACGCCTCGAAGGAAGGATTGGGATGCGTGCTAATGCAAGATCAAAGGGTTATAGCATATGCATCACGTCAACTAAAGCCACACGAAGAGAACTACCCGACGCACGACTTGGAGCTAGCCGCAGTCGTGTTCGCTCTAAAGATATGGAGGCATTACCTCTATGGGCGAAAGTGTCGGATGTTCACCGACCATAAGAGCCTCAAGTATATATTCACGCAAAAAGAGCTGAATTTGAGGCAAAGAAGGTGGTTGGAACTGATTAAGGATTACGACCTGGAAATCGCGTACCACGAAGGAAGGGCCAACGTCGTGGCCGATGCCTTGAGTCGAAAGACTCAACACGTGGTGAACTCACTCGTAGTACCGACCGAGTTGTACAGAGACTTGGCGAAATTAAGTCTGGAGTTGGTACACTCCGGCTAAGTAAGTGAGGTCGTCAACACGATGGTAGTAGGATCTACCATACTTGATGAGATACGACTAGCACAACAGGGTGATGAAAAGTTGGAGGAAATTAGGAGGAGCATTGCTGAAGGAAAGGCAATGGATTTTAAAATCCATGAGGACGGAAGCATCCGCTTCAAAGGAAGGTGGTGCATACCACGAAAATGCGAGGACCTGAAGCTAAGAGTAATGGAGGAAGGCCATAATACCCCATATTCGGTCCACCCCGGAGGCGAGAAGCTATACAAGGACATAAAGAAGAACTATTGGTGGCCGAACATGAAGAGAGAAATAGCCGAGCTTGTGGCGAGATGCCTTACCTGCCAGAAGGTCAAGGCCGTACGGCAGAAACCCTTAGGATTAATGCAGCCATTGGAAATCCCAAGTTGGAAATGGGATAGCATTTCAATGGACTTCGTTTCGGGGTTACCACGTTCACCGAAGGGGATGAATAAAATCTGGGTGATCGTGGATAGGTTGACAAAAGCTGCCATATTTATCCCCATGAAGGATACCTGGTCCATGGACCAATTGGCAAGGGCATATGTCGACAACGTGGTACGACGACATGGAGTACCACACGACATCATCTCGGACAGAGACAGTAGATTCGTCTCACATTTTTGGACAAAACTACAAGAAGCCCTCGGTACGAAGATAAAGATGAGTACCGCGTTCCATCCCATGACGGATGGACAAACGGAAAGGACGATCCAAACTTTGGAAGACATGCTGAGGGCATGCGTATTAGAGTTTAAGGGAAGTTGGGAAAATCACTTACCCTTGATCGAATTTTCCTACAACAACAGCTACCATGCTAGCATCGGCATGGCACCTTTCGAGGCACTGTATGGACGCAAATGCCGAAGCCCATTGAGCTGGGAAGAGGGCGAGAGGACTATGGTAATTGGACCGCAACTTGTTGAGGATATGGCTCAACAAGTCAAAATAATCCAAGGGAAGATGAGAGCCGCGCAAGACCGACAAAAGAGCTATGCCGACGTGAGACGGCAAGATTTGGAATTCCAAATAGGCGATAAGGTCATGTTAAAGGTATCACCGATGAAGGGTGTGATGCGCTTTGGCAAGCGGGGAAAATTAAGCCCACGGTACATAGGACCCTACGAGATCCTAGAAAGAGTGGGGAATCTCGCATACCGATTGGCATTACCGCCACAATTTGCTCGTGTCCACGACGTGTTCCACGTCTCGCAACTGAAGAAATACGTCCATGATCCGACCCACGTACTCCAACCGGAAGAAATTGAGCTGGACGATGACTTAAGCTATGAAGAAATTCCGGTGCGAATACTCGACAAGGAGAGGGTAACAAGGAATAAGACCGTGAGGATGGTTAAGGTTCTTTGGTCTAACCACGAAGCCGAGACGGCAACGTGGGAGCTGGAAGCAGACATGAGGGAGCATTACCCAACCCTATTCCAAGACAGTGCAGCAACAGTTATGGGGACATAACTGTAATCTTAAGAGGGGGAGGATGTGACGACCCGAGTATTTCTGAATATTTTGTACGAATACTTTGTACCCCAAATAAACAAATTCAAATTGTTTTGAACTACGTAATGACTTGATCCCTTCACGGGGTACGTAGGCAACTCGGAAATTCAATTCTGGGTTCAGTCAAATAATAACAAACAACGACACACAATAATACAATCGCTTAATCAAACAATTCCCGAACTCGCGAGAGGATGAAGTACAACTTCGAGGACGAAGTTGGTTCTTAAGGGGGGTAGACTGTAATACCCGTAAATTTTAGAATATAAAAATAGGAATTAATCCAATAGGAGAGAAGGTTTTGTTTCCGAAAACCCGTAGACGCGGAAATGCACGGAAGTCAAGGACGACGAATTAGAACCCGACAGACCAAAACCGACGGTCTTAGGATTTCAAGCACGTAATCGAATTGAGACGGAATAAATTTATGATGAGAAGCATAATCCGGAAATGACCCGGAAAAATCGAGCGCGAAAACGGGGAAGGATAGAAGTCCGAAAGAGAGGAGAAAAGACCTGACGGATCGGATCGCACGGACCCGCCCGGACCGCAGTCCAGGCGAGTCTCGCGCGCTGGCCGGGTGGGGTTTGGCTAAAAGGCGCGCCAACCCCGCGTGGCCCTGCAGGTTTTGGCAACTCGCGCGTTTTCGGCGATTTCTTACCATAATTCGACCTCCCGACTTTGGAAGGCGAATTTTGGACGGGGGAAGGGAATAAGGGCGACCTAGGGCTGCCTCCCTTGCCCATTCTTCAGTCACCAAGTCCCCAAGTCACTCTCAAACCCTCCCAAGCCAAAAAGCTCTCCCGACGAACTTCCGACGGACTTCCGACGACTTTCCGACCACCACCGACGACCGTAGGAACGAGTAGATCAAGGATCACAGTCCTTAGATCATTGGTAAGTATTCTCTTAAGTCCTCATTCCCGTTTTTCCTCTCGAATCCCCAATCTAACTCTTGATTCGTTGAATTCAAATACGTTCGTGGCCAAAGTCGGGAACTTTGCACTTCGTAGATCCGTTCGTAGGATTTTGGACGAGCCGAGCGACCCTAGGACGACTCAAGAACTTCACTACAGTAAGTTGAGCCTTCCATATCAATACGGGTGATTTCGGGGCGTCCGGTATAGGCGTAATGTAACGAAACGTAAAAATCGAACTTAAAAACCCCATCTTGCGCAGTTTCTGTAATCGGCCTAAAACCCATATTTCGAGGATTCAATCCGAAAAACTCAAAACTAGACTTTTAATCCTAACACATAAATCTAGGTTGTGTAAAAATTTCAGCCATTTTCGTTAACGTTTGCTATTTTAAATCGCATCGAAAAGAGACTGCTTTGACAAAACGTGTGGAAATCTGTCTAGGAATATGTTCGAACTTAGTGAATTTATTTCTATAGTTTCTAGTCCGATTTGATCTTTACAATCTAAATGAAAGTTGTAGATAATCATGTCTAGTATGTGCATATTAAATTTCAGAATTTTTGGAGTCCATTTGATATGTTAAAAAGTCGAGATTTTGAACTGTGACAAACGTGAGTTCGGACAGTTTTCTGATTGCATGATAAAATCGATTTTTGACATGTTTCCTCAACTTATTTCGAAAAAGTTAAAACACGAAAGTTGTTCGTTAGGGTGTTTTGCATAAAGTGTGAAGATTTCAGAATTTTCGGGCTTGAAACGGATTTTTAAATGAGAAAGGCGCAAACTGTGACGCCAAGATACGTTTAAATCGAAGAGTTTTGAAATTTCGAAACAAACGGTCAAAGATTTGAAACACGATACATCTACACTTTTGAAAAACCCCGATACATTAAATCTAAATGATACATGAGATACTTGGTGGAGGGTGAGTGCTCTGCAGGGTGCCCCTCTAGCCTTTTCTCTTCGGGCCTATAATGGACGAGAGAATTTGATGAAATATTACGCCAGTTGGCGGGAGATACATGGCCTACTCTCTCGGGTTGTCCGTATGGATTTCTCGAGGCTCCGGAGTGTTACTGGGTATGGCAGATACGGCTGCGGCCGCCGGATCACCGGCTATACAAGATACTTACGACACGGCTGCGGCCGCCGGATCACCGGCTATACAAAACACTGAGAAATGGTTACGTAACGGGGGAAATAAAAGATTTAATATTTTTAAGTATTTATTTATTTTTGCATGTCTTAAATTATGCATTTAAATTATGTCTTTAAATTTCATGGCATGACTAAATTATTATTGTGGATTAGATGCATGTTTAAATACACAATTAAAATTATTATTTCCTTTAAATTTCGTGAATGCATGATAGGAGTGAAATTTTAAATTATCTAATTAAATCCCTTTATTGCTATGTTAGGATCGACTTACTCAGTATTTTATATACTGATAAAATTGTTGTTTTCTCTTTTCTTTCAGAGTACGGAGATAATGCATAGCATGTGCATTGGGGGATGGATTTATTAAACATTGTTTATTTGCTTTTTACAATACTTGCATAACGGGCATGTAAATCCCGAGTTTTGGCCATGTCGGCCCATTTTACATTTTTCCGCTGCGATACATTATTACTACTATGTGTGTGGATGATACTTATTATTTTTACATAGATTCCGGACTTGTTTTTAAATCTTTTTGCAATACCTATAGCCTTGCATCTCTTTAGCAAGCTCGGATAATCCGTGTCTTGCTAGAGAGATGTGGCGGTGACATCCCGGCCTGGGTTATCAAATCCGGGGTGTTACATAAATGCTTAGTATGTTTGTTTGTTTCAACTAGGTTACATTTATTATGTCCTAGTTGACATTCAAACTTAATAAATGCATGTTTGGTGGGTTTTTGGCTTGATTTAGTGCCTTAGAGCTTCAAATAAGTGTTCTTGGGTTTTAGATGTTTCTAAGGTTTGTTAAAATTTATGTTTAGGTTTTATTCTTCCTGCCCTAATCTTATTTCATGCTTCCTTAGATAACTTGAGTGTTCTTAGTTTATTCATGCAGTTCTTAGATAACTAGATGTTTTAGGCTCTTTGATCTTTGATCCTTTGTTTGTAGAAATAGGGTTTGAATCTGGCCAATACCCACTGGACATGTATTTGTTTATTTCTTGAAAATCTCACTAGAGTGGCTGTGAAATGACATTGATGTGAGATGAGGGATTTAGTAAATCTAAACCCATCATTACAGTACAGTGTTCACCTAACCCATACTTGTGAGAACAAAAATTGTTGTTGTCTGAAAATATGTAATTCGAATTGAGGCAATTCGAATTATCTCGAATTGCCTAAGAAATTCGAATAGCATAGCCAAAAATTTCCTCCATGTGGTTTTCAACCAATTCGAATTATCCAATTCGAATTAATTCGAATTGCTCAACAATTCGAATTGGCTTGAAAACCACATCGTATCCATTGTCATCCCTTCATGCCTTAGTTTATTTTCCATCTCTTACCAATTCGAATTGCCCAATTCGAATTAATTCGAATTGCTGGACAATTCGAATTCACCTTCCCCTTGAGGTATGTGCCTTAGTCAATTTTGAGCAAGGAAAGGACTTCATCAATTCGAGTTGTCCAATTCGAATTAATTCGAATTGCTCAACAATTCGAATTAGATGATATCTCATTCCTTTGCAAGGATTAATTGGGTAAGATCATACTTCATTCTTCATGCATTCTCAATTCGAATTACCCTAATAATTCGAATTGAACTATCCTTTTATTTTGAAAACTCCAAAAATATTTTCTTTCATGATTTGTGTAAGTTGCATGGATGTATTGGGCCTCGGCCCAGTTCATCTGATTTCTATCCATTACACATTTCAACCCATTAGTGTCCAATTATTGTGTGCTTAACACCCACACAATACCAAAAATATTTTCTTACTTTTTTTTGTTTTCTCTTTCATGGTGTGTATGAACGGATAATGAGAAACACCACAGATTAATGTTGGTGAAAGGTCCCTTCACAGGGATATCGACTAACCCGTCTTCTGTGTGTCAATCATTATCTGTTATTTTGCATGATCTGGTTAGTGGTTGGTGGAAGCTTCGGCGAGCGTCCTCTTCACTAAGAGTTTCGATTAGTCACTCAGCCTATTCCTAATCAGATACAGTTTTAATTTTCTTTATCTTAATTTCTCAACCTGAATTCAAGTTGCAATAGTATTAACTGATGTCGACCAACATCAGTTAAGACATATTACAGCAAGAAAGATGTGGGTTTTTCTTCCACTCATAGACAAAAGAAAACTAAATGACGGCGGTCACCGTTGTTTGGAATTCTTTCTGTCTAAAATCACTCATCTGGGAAAATTGGGAACCGGACAGCAGATGTTTGCAGTCCGGAAAACCCCAACTATCTCTGGCACTCTTTTTAGCCGATGTCTTCTCATCTCAGGCTAATTCACCTTTGTGTATCACATTCTGTCTAACCCCACCATATATTTTGGGGTATTTCATTTTCCTTTTCATATACTTGTATGCATGATACTATTATGTAGATGTTCTGGTCTTATTGCTATTTTGGGGATCCTTCCCCTTGGACATAGAAGTCTTGATTTAAATCAGATGTTGCATAGTAAACTTCCAACAAAAACTCCTTTATAAAATTTGGATCTGAGTAAGGGATAAATTCGACAGTTATGACTAATTCACATTCTACTGGGGGTTGATTTTGAGAGCTTAGAAGCAGAGTCAGCGATTAGGTCTCATCTAGACTGAAAGGATCTGTGTTTTAATTGAGAGTTTAGTACCTGTCTAGGGAATGATTTTCAAATATCCATTTGCTTCTCAAAATTGCTGTGTGTTGGAAATCTGATATTAGATATCGCATTAAGTCAATACCCACTTGGGTGTAGATGAGATGTGATAAATAATACTAGAGGAACAACATATAGGCCTTGGTGAATTTATAAGGTAAGGTCGAGTATTCCTTCGACTACTATCTTCTTCTGCCAAAGTCTAGAATTGAGTCTTGAGTGAGTACATCCGGAATAGGTTCATTTATGGATCTGTTTCATTTAGTTTGTATCTCATAACTACCCAAATGTTGTAAGCCCTGTGGCTTATTGATATCTCGGGGGTTCTTGATCTGCATCTGGTCACCAAGACCAGGGGCTCTTTTATACTAACGGAAAGAGACGTTTTTAAGGATTCCGAGTGATAGATTTAAATGCTTTCTTTACAGCTTTCTTTACTGCTTTCCTTTTAAATGCTTTCATAGAGGTCACTCGGAAGAATTAGGGGCTGTCCATCTGTTAAAAGGTTTGAGAGTTATGGAATGGTTTGGGGCTTGATTTGAAACTTTGGGTGTGACATGGGGGAATGATAGGAGTACTTGGCATGTCAACTAATGATATGTTAGGTGTTGCTTGTCCACCACAGATATGTAATGTAACTTCACAAGGCCTGTGGAGGGAGTTATAAGTCTGTGGTATCTTAGAAATTGTTGTCTTAAGAGCATGTAAATTCTTACCGTAAGTACCTGTCTGTTAAAGGGAACATGGTGTAGAAAGCATGAGAGTTAGCTAACTGGAGGATTATCCCAAGCTAAGATCTGTGTATTAAAAATGGAAGTTTAATTGTGTTTCATCTGAACCTTGTCCAACCTTTATTATTTCCCCCCTGTCCCTTCTGTCATATTTAAATCTGCTTTCTAGATAGTGTAGCATAATTTTATATTGCTTTCGTAGTATAGATTTAATTGCTTTCCTCGATCTAGTTTACCATGCTTTGTAGAATAATTTTTACTGCTTTCATGATCTGATTTAAATTATGTCAAGTAGTTGTTAGAAACCCTTGCAAAACTTGAAACGAGTAACCGAGTGGAAAATCTTAGTAAACGACGTGGGCCCTGCTTCCATCGCACATCCTCCAGTGAACGATCCGGTATTACTATAAATTACTGCAATTTTTGACTCCGTGCGCTTTCGGGAGCACAGTTTCTTGACACGAGTAAAATAAAAACAACATTTTGGGAAAATACTCATACAGTGGGAAGATGTTCAAGAATTTCATGGCAGGTATCTTCTTGACATGAAATCAAGAAAAGCATCATGGTGCAGATACCAGGGACTTTCAGGGTGACAAACTGAAGGTCCATCCCGGTTGCACCGTGATATTTGTCAAAAGTTTCATGGCGGGAAGGACCACAGCGCCGTTTGAACCCCACATGAGTAATAAAAAGGGAAATCATAACATATCCTTAAACCCCTTCCCTACATCATATCTCTTTTCATTTAATAAACCCGTACTTGAGATTTCAGAAAATTACTCGTGTTAATGAAACTCGTCAAAAGTTTCATGGCGCTGTTGCCGGGGAAATGACCCCGGCTGCACCATGAAGCTGGAAACGGGTGCAAAAGTTTCACCACACCTCCCAAGCAAGACACGACTTCATTCGAGCTCACTTGAGAGATGCAAGGCTAATGGTATAAAATAATTTAAAACAACCAAGTCCGGAAATAATTGTATTTAAAAATAATAGTCATCCATATACGATACTCGTCAAGTCTACGCAGCGGAAATATTAGTTTATGCAGCAGAATTAAAAATGTAGGGCCGACATGGCCAAAACACGGGTTCACAGGCCCGTATGCAGTCTCATGCAGTCTCTTATCGCGCCAAACACAGTACCACTCCGGAGCCCCGAGTAACCCATTCGGATACACCGAGAGTGTAGACTAATTTCTCAATGGCTGTTTTGGCACAATTTCACAATATATCACATTTCGTCCACTCGGGCACGAATTTCAAGATAGAGTGGCACCCTGCAGAGCACTCACCCCCCTACTTAACGTGGAGATCTAGCTCAGCCTAGATTAACGGGATTTTTTAAAAAAATATTTTTCTGTTTAGACATATCTTACAAATCATGTGTTTCTCAAAAGTCGAGTTTTTCAACACTTCAACCAAGCCATTGCCACAGTTTACGCCATCTGACTTTAAAAATTTATTTCAAAGGCAATCGACTTGAAATTTCTACAGTAGCTCAAAAACACGCTAATGAACAACTTTCATGTTTTACGTTTTCCGAAAATATGAGCGAAAACGAGTACAATTTTACAATCTTTGCAAAGTATAAAATCTGCCAAATTTTCCTAAACAGCGCAATGATTTTCAAAAGAGTTTTTGACATAGCAAACGACCTTCAAAATTTATGAAATTTTACAGGCACTTAAAAGACAACAAAATAAACAAGTTTTATTAGGGGATATTTTTGCAAATTCATTACGGATTAAGTCAGATTAATTCACTAAGTTCGGACTTAAAATCTGTCGACTTTTTCTTCAACGACACAGTGTATTCAAAACGGGTTTTGACTATCCAAACGTTAATGAAAATGCACGAACTTTTATAGGAATAATCATAAGACATTTATCTACAACTTTTATTTTTACACAAAAGATTAGTTTTGACACAAGTGATAGAAAAACGCACATCAAGTACGACCATGTAAACTATCATGATTTTCGAAAAGTTCATCCATTACAGAAAATGTACGACGCGGTTTGGGGTACCAAATCTTAATAAAAATGTATGAAATTTTGTCACAACCTAGATTAAGATGTTAGAAACAAATCTCTAGTTCAGAGTTTTTCGTTTCGGATTCTCGAAATAGGGTTTTTCGGCCAATCTCAGAAAACGCGTAAAGATTGAATCTTTTATGTCCGATTTTATTGTTTGGATTAAAACTAATGTTTCGAACGGTTCTAAGCCACCAATATTGATATCGAAGGCATTATCTTACTTGATTTTCATCCTAAACAGTCTTGGGGTCGTCCGGGCTCTAAAATTTGCCACGAACGGATCTCCTCAACACGAATCTTCCCACTTTGGCCACGAATTCGAATCGAAAGAAGAAATCTAGAGTTAGATCGAATTTTCGGGTTCGAAAAGATAAACGAAAACCTATGAATGACTTACCAACAATCTGGAATACTAGAATCCTTGTTCTCCACGCCTTCTTGGTCGATTTTCATCGTCGGAAAGTGATCGGAAAGTAAGAACTTGGTGATTTCGGATTTTGGAAGAAGTTTGGAGAGAATGGAGGCTGCTAGGTTTTGATTTGGACGAGTTTAATGAGTCCCAAGACTCCACAATCCGTCCACATACTCTTTCCCTCGCCCGTGATTGAGTTACCAATGTCGGGGGTCGAAAATAAGGTGAGAAATCGTCGAAAATCGAAAGTTGATCGCACACTGTGATGTGGCGCGGCCTCGGCGCGTTATCCCTCCAGACCGCGCGGCCACCGTGCGGCTCTCGGTAGGGTTGCATCATGGGCCGGGTAGTACGATCCGTCGGGCCTTTCCTCCTCTTGTTCAGGTTTCTATTCTCCTATGTTTTCGGGCTCGGTTTTCCGGGTCATTCTCGGATTCGATTCCTATCCTAAATTTATTCCGTCTCTAATTGATTTCCTATTTGAATTCTTGAATCCATTGAACTTAAATCCGTCGGCGTCGAATTCGTTGTCTTTCGATTCCCATGCAATGATTTATTTATTTAAATCATTTTCGACTTCACGGTGCTTGGAATTAAAATTCCCTTGATTTTCGAATTTAATTCCATTTCCTATTATTAAAAGTCTCGGGTATTACAGTTGTTGCACAGTAATTTTCGACTTACAATTCCTCTTCTGCCCTTCCATCATCTCGGGCTTCCTTTAACTTGGTCATCGTCGTTTTCCACTTCACACGTTCTCCACTTCACACCTTCCCAATCCACCCAAGCCTCATCCTGTGTTCGCACTCCCGCGTTCGATCTTCCCCTGCCTCTCTGCCGTCCTTTGTCGGCGCCACCGAGATCCCTTCATTTACGCGACCTTCATGTAATTTCGGCCTTCAATTCATCCAATTTTTCCTTACTCGGCCTCTAGGCTTTGGGTTTTCAAGGGTTCTCTACGAAATGAGGATTGTTGTGCCGGACTATGCAGATGTGCTTGTTTGGGTTTTAGTGT
This sequence comes from Hygrophila difformis, assembly GCA_030278955.1. Lineage (NCBI taxonomy): Eukaryota > Viridiplantae > Streptophyta > Magnoliopsida > Lamiales > Acanthaceae > Hygrophila > Hygrophila difformis. The sequence goes on from JAOANR010000011.1 coordinate 24,355,674, forward strand.
TCCCACACGATTTTCTGGCGATTGTGGGTTCAATCATGTCGGAAGGTTTGTTCCGACTTTTTAGATCGGAACACGGCGACGCCGTCAATTTCGCTGTTTGTTTCTGTTGTTTGTTCATGCTGTTGGGTGCGCCCAATTGCTGGTTTCATTTTTTTTCTTGTCGCTTTATTGCTAATTAGGTTTCTATGGTTACCTGTCTTTCTTTCGTTTTACTGGTCATTTTCGGGTTGGCTGTTGTTCTTGATTCTTTGTTCATCTTAATTGATGATTCCAGTGTAGTGAAGAAAGATCCCCTGTCGAATGAAGCATTTACAGTTCCATTCAATTTTATCGTCTAATACTGACCTACAATTGGAATATTGATATCCGGTGATTCAGCTTTTTTTTTACATTTAAATTTTTCCTCCTTTATATAGCAATTGTTTATCATCAAATGAATGCTTTGATTGCTTCTCATGTCAATTGTGGGGTTGCCAAAGGAGTTCTAGGTTTGCATGCAGTGTTGTTGCATTTTCCTTTAAGTTTAATTGAGTATTGCCTTTACGTTCAGCTTCTTTAAGGGTTTACTGTAACACCCCGGATTTGATAACCCAAAACCCATCGGACCTTTTCTGAGTTCATGGGAATTTTTCAAAAACGTGACAGCATGCCTAGTCGAACTTGGGGTGCATTTTTCTATCACTTCCGATCAAAACTAATCTTTGGTGTAAAAATAAAAGTTGTAGATAATTGTCTCAAGGTTATGCTTGAAAAATTTCGTGCATTTTCATTAACGTTTGGATAGTCAAAACCCGATCTGAATAGACTGTGCTTTTGAAGAAAACTTTGACAGATTTTGAATTCAAACTTGGTGAATTAATCTGATTTAATCCGTAATGATTTTGCATAAAATACCTCTAATAAAACTTGTTTATTTTGGTGTCATGTAAATGTCTATAAATTTTCATAAATGTTGGAGGTCGTTTGCTATGTCGAAAACTCGTTTGAAAATTAGTGCGCTGTTTTAGAAAAGTTGACAGATTTTACGTTTTGAAGAGATTGCAAAATTTCACTTGTTTCCTCATCTAATTTCAAAAAACTCAAAATATGAAAGTTGTTCGTTGGTGTGTTTTTGAGTCGCTGTACGAATTTCAAGTCGATTGCCTTTAAGATGAATTTTTAAACTGAAATGGCGTAAACTGTGGCAATGACTTTGGTTGATATGTTGAAAAACTCGACTTTTTGAAACACACGATTTGTGAGCTATGTCTAAACAATAAAAACGTTTTCAAAAACCCGTTAACCCAGATTGAGCTTACTATGTAGGGGTGAGTGCTCGATAGAGTGCCCCTCTAGCTTTTCGCTTCGTGCCTAGACGGGCGAGGGTGACCTACGTAGAGGGTGAGTGCTCTATAGAGTGCCCCTCTAGCTTTTCGCTTCGTGCCTACACAGACGAGGGTGATCTATGTAGGGGGTGAGTGCTCTGCAGGGTGCCCCCTAGCTTTTTATTTATTTATTTTTGTCGTCATTCATGCATTTAATTTATGTTTTTTTTTTAAATTTATGTCTATGCCTTAATTTATCATTTTTAAATTTAATTTAGCCATGAGGAAATGTGAATTAAATTATTGTCTATTAATTAGTCAAATTACATGTTTTAATATGCATGCTTAAAAATGAGTTTTTAATTATTAAAACTTAGAACCCCTTTATTGTTGCGTCTTACTCAGTATTTTATATACTGATAAAACCCGTTGTTTATTTTTCTTTTACAGAGTATGGAGAAATGGCATGAGTATGCACGCATATTGGGGCTCGGGAATTAAATTAATATCTGTAAATGTTGCATTTTATTAGACTTAAATTACTTACTGCATTTTGGCCATGTCGGCCCAAGTTACATTTCCGCTACGACTTATTTTATTATTGTGGATGATATTATACTATTTTAAAATTAAATCTTTTTGGGCTTGCTTTTAAATTATTTCTGAAATACATTAGCCTTGCATCTCTCAAGTGAGCGCGAATGAAGTCGTGTCTTGCTTGGGAGGTGTGGCGGTGGCATCTCAGTCTGGGTTATCATATTCGGGGTGTTACAAAGTGGTATCAGAGCCCAGAATATTTTTCAACTACTATTTTTAAACTATTATTTTTAAACCATTATTATTTTTAAACTACTACTATGATTACTTTTATTATTTTTAAAGTAATATTTTTAACCATTAGTTTTAAAGATATCATGTTATAAAGAGCCCAAATTATTTTTAGCCCCAACACTATTTTAAATTGGAGCCCAAATTATTTTAAGCCCAATTATTTTTAAAGCTCAATCCTTATATTTTTAATAGAGCCCCAAATATTATTACTTTTGGCCCAATATAGGGGTCCAAATATTTTACCCTTGTTTTTAAATTATCCATGGCATAAATTTTTTTTTTTTAAAACCCATGGATAAATAAATGCATGCATAAATTAAATTTTATTGGGGGGATTGCATATGCATACATACACAATTGTACTAACCTTTTTATGTGAACCGTTTGTGTTAGATAGCACTCTCACTCTAGTATTTGGCTTGACCTTGACTCTTGACTTAGAAGCGTTAGCTTGAGACTGATTGTGCCTTAACTTTAGATCTTGATCGTCTATGCTTAGCATGCGCATAACTATTATCTGCCTTTTCCATAGATTTTCACCTAGACGATATATTATGACTTGTCGAGAAACCTAATGATGAAAACGATGAATGCATACATTGACTCCCAACAGAATATATGATACTTTAAAAACCGCATAGCTCAATTTGAAGCTGACCTACAACACATCTAGAATTTAAGAGCGGCTGACTGTGAACGCATAAATAACCTAGAGACCCAAGTTCAAATACTTACCGAACGAAACGAAGCAATGATAGATAAGATCGAAGCCCAGGGATGGATTTGCTTCACCCTACCGACATCCTAATACCAATCAATCCCGTGGAGAATCATTTGGCGGAGCCGAGCCCAATCCCAAGCCCAACGGAGGAAGACCCTACCCACGAGGCTTAGGGAGACTGAAGATTATAAACGCTATCTATCTACCTTTGTCTAGTTATTCCTTTCCGAGAAATAGAAGCACTATTTCATCTCCTATCTTTGTACGAAAATTTCTCATATGGAGAAATAAAATGCAAGTCCCTATCTATTATTGCAACACTCTTATTATTCCAAAAATCTTGAGGAAATCTATTAAACCCTACACCCTACTACGCCACGTCCAAGCAACAAAACCTTAAACTCTAAACACCACACCATATAAACAACTCTAAATACCACCTTACATAATATACTCTGAACAACTCCTATTAACATCTGTTAGGGACATTTCTTATATTTTGAAGATGTTCGTTGAAATCTGTTGTTGTTGCAACATCATGCCAACAACGTTCGTTTCTCTTCACTGGAAAAGCACAGAAAAGTACAGTGACGTGGCATTTCCCCTTAGCAGGCTTTTAAGGGTTTAGATGGGCCTTAAAACCCATATAAATACCTCAATTCATTCTTGAAGGTATTGTGATAATCCCTGCCGCAATCACAGCTCAATTTACAGATCATTTGAAGTTTCTAAGCTGCAATTATGGCGATTTGAGAGCTGAAGAGGATTATCCCCCAGAAGTTCGTTGTTTACAGAAGACACCAACAACCTCCTTACAACTGGTATAGCTTTAGTTGTTGTGTCTATTGTATTTCATTGGGGATTTGGGTTTGTGTTTAGGCATTTCTAGACTTATTGTTTGTAAACACAACCTGTCCGTAGATTGGGTGTTTTTATCACCATCGAGCTTGATTTGTTAAGTAACTAGGATTCCACGAACACCACCTTAGCATCTGCTGGTGAATTGCTTGCATTTGGGTAGCTAGTTGATGCTCCCATGTGTTTCTCTAGTCTAGGATGATTAGATAGAGAAGTTCACTTGAATGGAAGGATGTGTAGGGTGTATTGATGTGTGATTCAATCGTTTGTGTGAATCTAGTGAAATCCTGGCTTGGAGCCCCCAGATGTAGATCAGTGGACCGAACTGGGTAACCAAATTCTTGGTGTTCTTATGTTCATTTCTCCACTCTGTTTTGTGTTCGCCTCTGGTTGTGGTTTGCAGGTTGTTGAGACATCGCTCAAACAACACATACATGGTTTTACATAATAGCTTGGGCCTGTCAATTGGTATCAGAGCGGGGCTCTAACGGTTTATCTGAGTCTGGTCCAAAATGAATAAAGAAGGTGGTTCTGTCTCAAGACCTCGTCTGTTTGATGGTTCGAATTATCCATTCTTGAAGAACCGAATGAGGATTTTTCTTAAGCACACAGGCGTAGATGTCTGGAATGTTGTTCTAACACCCTGGGAACAACCTATGAAAGAGGTTCGCACACCTGCTACTGAAACATCTGCTGCAATTACTACTCTGATTCCTGCTACTCAAGAGGAAATGTCTGCTGCTCAGAAGAACAAAGAACAAGGGAACAATACTGCTTTAAACTGCCTGTTCAATGCCGTGGATGAGTCACAATATCACATTATCTCAAATTGTGAAACAGGCCATGAAGCCTGGGCTGCTCTGGAAGCAGCCTATGAAGGATCTGCTGCTGTGCAAGCCTTGAAGCTCCAAAGGATTGAATCTGCCTTCGATAGTATAAGAATGCACGAGGATGAGAATATCGCTGCCTATCATGCTCGGTGTAAGAAGTTGGTAAATGAAGCTCACTCTCTTGGATTAAAGTATGATAATGCAAAGCTTGTTCGAAAAATGCTGAGAACGGTCACCAGGAAATATCAATCGAAGGTTTCCACTCTCGAAGAACTTGATAAGATCAAAACCTTTACTGTTAAAGCTCTAGTTGGTTCACTTCAGACCTTTGAGATGAACTACTTGGAAGAAGAGCCTACTCGTAATCTGTCTTTCAAGGTTGAGAACGAGATTCAGTGTATTGACAATGAAGAAAAGGCATATCTAACCAAGAAATTGTCTAGGATGTTGCAGGATTAGAGAGCCAAGAAGCTGAATTACAAGAGAGATGATAAGGGTCGTTATCAGCGTGGTGTTTCATCATCCCGTGAACAACCTCCCAAGAACAAGTCAGAAGGTTCCTATGACAAAAGGAAGGCATACAAGAAGCTGGATTTACCTGACAACTTAAGAAATCTAAAGTGTTATGATTGTGAAGGCGTTGGTCATAAGGCATCTGAGTGTCCTACTGCAAAGAGAAGGGTTGGAAAAGCTCTTCAGGCTACCTTAAGTGATGATGAGATAAGTATCACTTCTAAGGAGGAAGAAGGTGACAGTGGAGATGAGGAAATGATAGCTTTAACTGTAAAATATTTTGTCCGAACAACCGATAACACTCTGTCCGAACATTTGTCTGATACAGAGTCTCATGAATCCGACAGTGAAGCCAGTCAATATGATCCTGAAGAACTCATTGCTGCCTTTGAAAGTGTGAAAGAGGATCATGCATGTGCTGTTGCAGAGAACAAGAAGCTACTTAGTCAGAAGGGAGATCTATTGATTCTCATTGATGAGAAAGATGCTAAAATCCTAGAACTTAAGCAATCTTTAACTGTTGTATCTACCGAAAGGGACACCCTATTGGAAGACAATGCTGCTCTATCTACTAAGACCCAAAGGCTAGATAACATGGTTAAAGGAAAAAACAAACTGGATGAGATTATCACCCAAGGCAAATCACCATCCAATAGAGAAGGTATTGGCTATAGGAGGAATACACAGTCTTACAAGAAATCTGCAACTACTTTTGTGAGTGCAGGTACTCTTGAAACCAGTACATCCAAAGAACCTGAGAAAGATGCTCGTACAGAGTCTCCCAAGAAGAGCAAGGACTGTCCCTACTGCAGATTTCAAGGTCATTCAGCCCAACTTTGTCTGAAGTTATCCAGAGACCTTCTTAGTGGTCGACCTGTTGTTTGGCCATCCCTTGAACTACAGAAACAGGTCAAGCTTACTATGATGTGGATTCCAAAGTCCAAGATTGTACCTAAGATGTGCTTAGTTGTACTTTCTGCTCAGAAAGGCCCTAATGATGGTAGGTGGTACTTTGACAGTGGGTGCTCTCGTCACATTACTGGTAAGAAAGAATTTCTGATAGATTATGTTGAATCTGACTGCGGGGAAGTTCTATATGGTAATGGGGCTCGTAGTAAGATCTGTGGTTATGGAAAAGCCAAAGGTGCAAATATGGGGTTTCTAACTACTGTTTATTATGTTGCTGATCTCTCTACCAATCTTATTTCTATAAGCCAGCTTTGTGATGAAAAATTCTATGTGGGATTCACTGATAAAGACTGCATGGTTATTGATCCTTCTTGTAATTGTGTTATTAAAGGAGTTCGTTCTTGTAACAACTGCTATGTCTTAAAGCCTGCCGTGGAATCAGCGTTCTGTCTCAGGTTGACACTGCTCGGCTGTGGCATCAAAGATGTGGGCACATGAACTACAAATCACCCATTCAACTCAGCAAGTCTGGAGTTGTTCGTGGGTTGCTCAAACTACGGAGTAAAGACAAGACAGTTTGTGGTGCTTGTGCAAAGGGTAAACAGATTCACTCCTCTCATAAAGTAGTGGATGACATTCAAACAACGAGATGTCTCGAGCTTTTGCATATGGACTTGATGGGACCGACAGAAGTTCCAAGTCTTGGTGGTAAGCGATATATATTTGTATGCGTTGATGATTTCTCTCGTTACACTTGGGTTGATTTCTTAAAGTCCAAAGATAAAGCTGTTTCAGTGTTTTCTAAGTTGTCCTTAAAAATCATGGCTGAACAGGATCTCAAAATAGCCCGTATCCATTCTGATCATGGAAAAGAGTTTGAGAATCAGTTGTTAGCACAACTCTGCAACAACCTTGGAATTGCTCATGAATTTTTAGCTCCTCATACACCACAACAGAATGGTGTGGTCGAGAGGAAGAAACGGACTTTACAGGAGATGGCTCGATCTTTGCTACATGCAAGTAATCTTGGAAAGCGTTTTTGGGCTGAGGCTATCAACATCTCATGTTACATCATCAACCGTGTATATCTGCGTCCACAGACTACCACCTCTTCCTATGAAATCTGGAGAGGAAAGACTCCAAATATCTCTCATCTTCATGTCTTTGGTAGTGTATGCTATGCGTTGAAGGATCGAACTACAATCAGAAAATTTAGATCTTTGTATTCGAATGTATTTTAATCGCCCATAACCAAAGTAAGCGTTAACTTACAGGTTTATGGATGTTCCGGCTCGTCGATTCGAAGGCGTGGCTTCCAGTTCACCGTTTATCTCCTTGATTCGTCGGGTTCTTCGCTCTCGATCCGAATCGGGGTTTAGAATAGAAAAAGGATCGAGTTAGGATTCGTTTTCGAATCAAGAATGGAAAAGAATGAACCAGAGCTTACCACGATGACAACGGCCTCCAAATTTCGTCCAAGTGTCAATCTTTGAATGCCTTCGTGCCTCCGACGACTCCGGGATTAAGGTTTGATATGTAGAGAGATTTCTTAGGGTTTGAAAAGTGTTCGGGGTCGAACAAGACGATTATTTATAGATGTGGAAGACCGACGGGACGTCCAAGGTCTGCCCTAGGGTGTCTTGAGCCGAAAGGTAAGTAACCGAAGTCGGAAAATCCAAAATTGGGCGAGAAAATCGCGCTCGGGGCGCAACGGCCGCGAACCCCGTCGGGTTGGCGCGGTCCGTCTCCAGGCCGTGCGGAGATCGCGCGGATACCGCGCGGACCCAGGTTGGGCCGCTGTCTGGGCCGGGTCGTGCGATCCCTGTCGGGCCTTTTTCTCCTCTCTTTTAGGCTTCTATCATTCTACGTCTTGGGCTCTGATTTTTGGGCCATTCTCGGTCTTTAAACTCCTATCTTAATTTTATTTGGATGTCAATTTAATTTCTGATTCGAAATATTGAGTCCATCTATATTTGGTTCCCGTGCAATAATTTATTTAATTAAATTATTTTCGACTTCACGGGTTCTTAGAATTTAAATTTCTTTTTAATATTTGGAATTAGATTCCATTTCTCTTTTTATTTCTATTTTTATTATTTATTTACTTATTTGTTGATGGATTTTATGTTGCAAAATTCTCGGGTATTACAGTCTACCCTCCTTAAGAATCAACTTCGTCCTCGAAGTTGTGTTTCGACTTTTCTCGTGCTAAGAGTTAATTCTTTTGTTTATTTTATTATTTTGTGACTGAACTTAGAATTAAAATTTCTAAGCTGCCTACGTACCCTGTGAAGGGATCAAGCCATAACGTAGTTCAAAACAATTTGAATTTGTTTATTTATGATTTAGGATACATCTTATCGAGTCGAACTCCAAAGAGAAATTATTATGGGGTATCACATCCTCTCCCCCTTAGGACTTCAGTTATGTCCCCATAACTGCCTATTCATTATTCCTAATCTAAGGCACGTTAGAGTTAAGAAAATTTAAAAGGTAGATCGGTAAAGGGAGATATTAAATGTGGGCACGCTAGATGTAAGCGTTCAAGATCTAGGACCAAGGCAAAATCAGTCGTTAGAAAGCGCTCCTAAGTCAAGGTCATATCGAATTCTAAGGTAGGAGTGTTTCTTAACACTGTTACTTCACAGAAAAAGAGTTAGTGCAAACATTCATGTATATATGCAATGAAATGCCATTCCCCCCGAAACTAATGTATATTCTATTTATATCTATCTTCCATGGGTTTAAAAATAAGTTTATTCCATGGATGTAATAATTTAAAATGTTAAAAATAATAATAGTAGTTTAAAATAATAATGGTTTAAAAATAATAGTTAAAAATATCCGGGCTCTGATACCACTTTGTAACACCCCGGTTTTGATAACCCAGGCCGGGATGTCACCGCCACACCTCCCTAGCAAGACACGGCTTCTCCGAGCTTGCTAAAGAGATGCAAGGCTATGGTTTTTCAGACTTTAAAACATTGAAACAACCCATTGTAATATAATTTGAAAATCATAATATCAAAGGTGCAGCGGAAAGTAATATTTACATATGTATGATGCAGCGGAATTTAAAAATAGGGCCAACATGGCCAAAACACGGGTTAAACAGGCCCGTTTATGCAAGTTCTAGTCTAATGCAGAAATTCTAAAATAATGTGTCTCCCAAAAATTTCCATGTATGCACATGATGATGCATAATCCTCAACTCTGAAAGAAAAATGGGAAATGTGGTTTGGTCAGCACAACTTGCTGAGTAAGTTAACACATACATGATTATGGGGTTTCAAAGCCATTAATTAAATTTAAAGAAAACATGTGCATACACCACTTAATTTAATTTATTTATCTAATAATAATAATTTAAGGGCATAATTAAAAAGACAGGGATTCCATAAGATCATAAATATAACTTGCAAAGTAAAACAATTGTAAGACATACTTTAAAAGCATAATTTACAAAAAAGAAACAATCTTCAAGTCTTTTAGTTTCTTCCCGTTGCTACCAATCAAGGTCCAACCAATTTCTTATATGCCTCATGTCTCAAGTTTATATCTCAATTACCATTCGGCAAACTTTATTTATCAATTGCCTTTCGGCAAGCATTATATATCAATTGCCTTTCGGCAAGAATTATATCTCAATTGCCTTTCGGAAGCGTTATATATCAAGTGCCTTTCGGCAAGCATTATGTATCAATTGCCTTTAGGCAAGCATTATGTATCAATTGCATTTCGGCAAGCATTATTCATGTGTATTTTATTTTCTCATATTCGCGCGGGTTACCATCGTCCGTAAAGGCACGAAGTGAATAGTTAGAGGGCACCCTGCAGAGTACTCACCTCCTAATTTTAATTAATCCAGTTGTAAGGGGATTTGTCAAAATTCATATTTCATGTATTTTATTTCAAAGAAAATTTCCAATCGTTTAAACCTTAAAGGCCAAATTCACCGTCTCAATAAGATTTTCAAAATTCGACTTCTACAAGATGCTCTTTACTCCAAAATTAATTAAAAATCCATTTTATTTCAGAAAATTCTGAAATCTTACCAGGGACTCGAAAACACAGAGACGAACAAGTTTCGTATTTTAACTTTTTCAATCCGGATTAAGGAAATAAGTCAAAAATGTGGATTCTCATCAGGTTATTAAAATGTCCGAATTTTACAACAGCAGTATAATAATTTCAAGATCTATCATAGCAAACGAACTCCAAATTCGATGAAATTTTACAGGAAGATACATAAGATAATTATCTACAACTTTCATTTAGAATGCAAAGCCTAATTCTCGTCGGATTAGTGGTTAATCTTTGGATCAAGCTCGAAACTAATTTCTGTCAGCTTTCATTATCGGTAAGAACGCAGATTGGTTCGGTTCATATTCGGAGGTTCAAATCTTAACGAAAAATTCCAAATATTTACAGAGATGTTCTAAACTTATAGATCTACACTTCTTATGTTTCACACTATTCCTAAATCGCTCTAGATCTAATGTAAAAATCAACGACAAGTTCGGACTACGAATCTTCCACCGTTTCAAGATCTATATTTGAGGCAGGTCCATTTGGGACCGTTTCGGATATCAAGACACAATGGAAAATTATGAACATTTTACAGAAGGTAGATCTATGTCTTAGAAACGATTCTTCAGTTTTGAGTTTTCTCGTTTGAAGATTTCTAAGGGTTCGAAAAATTCAAAGCAAAACGTTGCACCGTCGGTTTCTTTTATTGACAGATTTTTAGGGTTTTTATTTAGATCTTTGTATTCGAATGTATTTTAATCGCTCATAACCAAAGTAAGCATTAACTTACAGGTTTATGGATGTTCCGGCTCGTCGATTCGAAGGCGTGGCTTCCAGTTCACCGTTTATCTCCTTGATTCGTCGGGTTCTTCGCTCTCGATCCGGATCGGGGTTTAGAATAGAAAAAGGATCGAGTTAGGATTCGTTTTCGAATCAAGAATGGAAAAGAATGAACCAGAGCTTACCACGACGACAAGGGCCTTCAAATTTCGTCCAAGTCTCAGTCTTTGAATGCCTTCGTGCCTCCGACGACTCCGGGATTAGGGTTTGATATGTAGAGAGATTTCGTAGGGTTTGAAAAGTGTTCGGGGTCGAACAAGACGATTATTTATAGATGTGGAAGACCTAGGGGACGTCCAAGGTCTGCCCTAGTGTGTCTTGAGCCGATAGGTAAGTAACCGAAGTCGGAAAATCCGAAATCGGGCGAGAAAATCGCGCTCGGGGCGCAACAGCCGCGAACCCCGCGGGGTTGGCGCGGTCCGTCTCCAGACCGCACGGAGCCGCGCGGACCAGGTTGGGCCGCGGTCTGGGCCGGGTCGTGCGATCCCTGTCGGGCCTTTTGCTCCTCTCTTTTAGGCTTCTATCATTCTATGTCTTGGGCTCTGATTTTTGGGCCATTCTCGGTCTTTAAACTCCTATCTTAATTTTATTTGGATGTCAATTTAATTTCTGATTCGAAATATTGAGTCCATCTATATTTGGTTCCCGTGCAATAATTTATTTAATTAAATTATTTTCAACTTCACGGGTTCTTAGAATTTAAATTCTTTTTAATCTTTGGAATTAGATTCCATTTCTCTTTTTATTTTTATTTTATTATTTATTGACTTATTTATTGATTGATTTTATGTTGCAAAATTCTCGGGTATTACAGTCTACCCTCCTTAAGAATCAACTTCGTCCTCGAAGTTGTGTTTCGGCTTTTCTCGTGCTAAGAGTTAATTCTTTTGTTTATTTTATTATTTTGTGACTGAACTTAGAATTAAAATTTCTAAGCTGTCTATGTATCCTGTGAAGGGATCAAGCCATAACGTAGTTCAAAACAATTTGAATTTGTTTATTTATGATTTAGGATACATCTTATCGAGTCGAACTCCAAAGAGAAATTATTATGGGGTATCACATCTCTCCCACTTAGGACTTCAGTTATGTCCTCATAACTGCCTATTCATTATTCCTAATCTAAGGCACATTAGAGTTAAGAAAATTTAAAAGGTAGATCGGTAAAGGGAGATATTAGATGTGGGCACGCTAGATGTAAGCGTTCAAGATCTAGGACCAAGGCAAAATCAGTCGTTAGAAAGCGCTCCTAAGTCAAGGTCATATCGAATTCTAAGCTAGGAGTGTTTCTTAACACCGAAACTTCACAGAAAAAGGGTTAGTGCAAACATTCATGTATATATGCAATGCAATGCCATTCCCCCCGAAACTAATGTATATTCTATTTATATCTATCTTCCATGGGTTTAAAAATAAGTTTATTCCATGGATGTAAAAATTTAAAATTTTAAAAATAATAATAGTAGTTTAAAATAATAATGGTTTAAAAATATCCGGGCTCTGATACCACTTTGTAACACCCCGGTTTTAATAACCCAGGCCGGGATGTCACTGCCACACCTCCCTAGCAAGACACAGCTTCTCCGAGCTTGCTAAAGAGATGCAAGGCTATGGTTTTTCAGACTTTAAAACATTCAAACAACCCATTGTAATATAATTTGAAAATCATAATATCAAAGTTGCAGCGGAAAGTAATATTTACATATGTATGATGCAGCGGAATTTAAAAATAGGGCCAACATGGCCAAAACACGGGTTAAACATGCCCGTTTATGCATGTTCTACTCTAATGCAGAAATTCTAAAATAATGTGTCTCCCCAAAATTTCCATGTATGCACATGATGATGCATAATCCTCAATTCTGAAATAAAAAGGGGAAATGTGGTTTGGTCAGCACAACTTGCTGAGTAACTTAACACATACATAATTATGGGGTTTCAAAGCCATTAATTAAATTTAAAGAAAACATGTGCATACACCACTTAATTTAATTTATTTATCTAATAATAATAATTTAAGGCATAATTAAAAAGATAGGGATTCAATAAGATCATAAACATAACTTGCAAAGTAAAACAATTGTAAGACATACTTTAAAAGCATAATTTACACAAAAGAAACAATCTTCAAGTCTTTTAGTTTCTTCCCGTTGCTACCAGTCAAGGTCCAACCAATTTCTTATATGCCTCATGTCTCAAGTTTATATCTCAATTGCTATTCGGCAAACTTTATTTATCAATTGCCTTTCGGCAAGCATTATATATCAATTGCCTTTCGGCAAGCATTTTATCTGAATTGCCTTTCGGCAAGCGTTATATATCAATTGCCTTTCGGCAAGCATTATATATCAGTTGCCTTTCAGCAAGCATTATTCATGTGTATTTTATTTTCTCATATTCGCGCGGGTTACCATCGTCCGTAAAGGCACGAAGTGAATAGTTAGGAGGGCACCCTGCAGAGCACTCACCTCCTAATTTTAATTAATCCAGTTGTAAGGGGATTTGTCAAAATTCATATTTCATGTATTTTATTTCAACGAAAATTTCCAATCGTTTAAACCTTAAAGGCTAAATTCACCGTCTCAACAAGATTTTCAAAATTCGACTTCTACAAGACGCTGTTTACTCCAAAATTAATTAAAAATCCGTTTTAATTCAGAAAATTCTGAAATCTTACCAAGGCACTCGAAAACACAGAGAAGAACAAGTTTCGTGTTTTAACTTTTTCTATCCGGTAAGAAATAAGTCAAAAATGTGGATTTTCATCAGGTTATTAAACTGTCCGAATTTTACAACAGCAGTTTCATAATTTCAAGATCTATCATAGCAAACAAACTCCAAATTCGATTAAATTTTACAGGAAGATACGTAAGATAATTATCTACAACTTTCATTTAGAATGCAAAGCCTAATTCTCGTCGGATTAGTGGTTAATCTATGGATCAAGCTCGAAACTAATTTCTGTCAGCTTTCATGATCGGTAAGAACGCAGATTGGTTCGGTTCATATTCGGTGGTTCAAATCTTAACGAAAATTTCCAAAGATTTACAGAGGTGTTCTAAACTTATAGATCTACACTTCTTATGTTTAACACTATTTCTAAATCGCTATAGATCTAATGTAAAAATCAACCACAAGTTCGGACTATGAATCTTCCACCGTTTCAAGATCTAAATTTGAGGCAGGTTTCGTTTGGGACCATTTTCGGATATCAAAACACAATGGAAAATTATGAAAATTATACAGAAGGTAGATCTATGTCTTAGGAACGATTCTTCAGTTTTGAGTTTTCTCGTTTGAAGAATTTTAAGGGTTCGAAAAATTGAAAGCAAAACGTTGCGCCGTCGGTTTCTTTTATTGACAGATTTTTAGGGTTTTTATTTAGATCTTTGTATTTGAATGTGTTTTAATCGTCCATAACCAAAGTAAGCGTTAACTTACAGGTTTATGGATGTTCCGGCTCGTCGATTCGAAGGTGTGGCTTCCAGTTCACCGTTATCTCCTTGATTCGTCGGGTTCTTCGCTCTCGATCCGGATCGGGGTTTAGAATAGAAAAAGGATCGAGTTAGGATTCGTTTTCGAATCAAGAATGGAAAAGAATGAACCAGAGCTTACCACAACGACAAGGGCCTCCAAATTTCATCCAAGTCTCAGTCTTTGAATGCCTTCGTGCCTCCGCGACTCCGGGATTAGGGTTTGATATGTAGAGAGATTTCGTAGGGTTTGAAAAGTGTTCGGGGGTCGAACAAGATGATTATTTATAGATGTGGAAGACCTAGGGGACGTCCAAGGTCTGCCCTAGGGTGTCTTGAGCCGAAAGGTAAGTAACCGAAGTCAGAAAATCGAAATTGGGCGAGAAAATCGCGCTCAGGGCGCAACGGCCGCGAACCCCGCGGGGTTGGCGCGGTCCGTCTCCAGACCGCGCGGATACCGCGCGGACCCAGGTTGGGCCGCGGTCTGGGCCGGGTCGTGCGATCCCTGTCGGGCCTTTTTCTCCTCTCTTTTAGGCTTCTATCATTCTACGTCTTGGGCTCTGATTTTTGGGCCATTCTCGGTCTTTAAACTCCTAACTTAATTTTATTTGGATGTCAATTTAATTTCTGATACGAAATATTGAGTCCATCTATATTTGGTTCCCGTGCAATAATTTATTTAATTAAATTAGTTTTGACTTCACGGGTTATTGGAATTTAAATTCCTTTTTAATCTTTGGAATTAGATTCCATTTCTCTTTTTATTTTTATTTTAATTATTTATTTACTTATTTATTGATTGATTTTATATTGCAAAATTCTCGGGTTTTACAGTCTACCCTCCTTAAGAATCAACTTCGTCCTCGAAATTGTGTTTCGGCTTTTCTCGTGCTAAGAGTTAATTCTTTTGTTTATTTTATTATTTTGTGACTGAACTTAGAATTAAAATTTCTAAGCTGTCTATGTATCCTGTGAAGGGATCAAGTCATAACGTAGTTCAAAAATAATTTGAATTTGTTTATTTATGATTTAGGATACATCTTATCGAGTCGAACTCCAAAGAGAAATTATTATGGGGTATCACATCCTCTCCCCCTTAGGACTTCAGTTATGTCCCGATAACTGCCTATTCATTATTCCTAATCTAAGGCACATTAGAGTTAAGAAAATTTAAAAGGTAGATCGGTAAAGGGAGATATTAGATGTGGGCACGCTAGATGTAAGCGTTCAAGATCTAGGACCAAGGCAAAATCAATCGTTAGAAAGCGCTCCTAAGTCAAGGTCATATCGAATTCTAAGCTAGGAGTGTTTCTTAACACCGAAACTTCACAGAAAAAGGGTTAGTGCAAACATTCATGTATATATGCAATGCAATGCATTCCCCCCGAAACTAATGTATATTCTATTTATATCTATCTTCCATGGGCTTAAAAATAAGTTTATTCCATGGATGTAAAAATTTAAAATTTTAAAAATAATAATAGTAGTTTAAAATAATAGTTAAAAATATCCGGGCTCTGATACCACTTTGTAACACCCCGGTTTTAATAACCCAGGCCGGGATGTCACTGCCACACCTCCCTAGCAAGACACAGCTTCTCCGAGCTTGCTAAAGAGATGCAAGGCTATGGTTTTTCAGACTTTAAAACATTCAAACAGCCCATTGTAATATAATTTGAAAATCATAATATCAAAGTTGCAGCGGAAAGTAATATTTACATATGTATGATGCAGCGAAATTTAAAAATAGGGCCAACATGGCCAAAACACGGGTTAAACATGCCCGTTTATGCATGTTCTACTCTAATGCAGAAATTCTAAAATAATGTGTCTCCCCAAAATTTCCATGTATGCACATGATGATGCATAATCCTCAATTCTGAAATAAAAAGGGGAAATGTGGTTTGGTCAGCACAACTTGCTGAGTAACTTAACACATACATAATTATGGGGTTTCAAAGCCATTAATTAAATTTAAAGAAAACATGTGCATACACCACTTAATTTAATTTATTTATCTAATAATAATAATTTAAGGGCATAATTAAAAAGATAGGGATTCCATAAGATCATAAATATAACTTGCAAAGTAAAACAATTGTAAGACATACTTTAAAAGCATAATTTACACAAAAGAAACAATCTTCAAGTCTTTTAGTTTCTTCCCGTTGCTACCAGTCAAGGTCCAACCAATTTCTTATATGCCTCATGTCTCAAGTTTATATCTCAATTGCTATTCGGCAAACTTTATTTATCAATTGCCTTTCGGCAAGCATTATATATCAATTGCCTTTCGGCAAGCATTTTATCTGAATTGCCTTTCGGCAAGCGTTATATATCAATTGCCTTTCGGCAAGCATTATATATCAGTTGCCTTTCAGCAAGCATTATTCATGTGTATTTTATTTTCTCATATTCGCGCGGGTTACCATCGTCCGTAAAGGCACGAAGTGAATAGTTAGGAGGGCACCCTGCAGAGCACTCACCTCCTAATTTTAATTAATCCAGTTGTAAGGGGATTTGTCAAAATTCATATTTCATGTATTTAATTTCAACGAAAATTTCCAATCGTTTAAACCTTAAAGGCTAAATTCACCGTCTCAACAAGATTTTCAAAATTCGACTTCTACAAGACGCTGTTTACTCCAAAATTAATTAAAAATCCGTTTTAATTCAAAAAATTCTGAAATCTTACCAGCCACTCGAAAACACAGAGACGAACAAGTTTCATGTTTTAACTTTTTCTATCCTAAGAAAATAAGTCAAAAATGTGGATTTTCATCAGTTTATTAAAATGTCCGAATTTTACAACAGCAGTTTCATAATTTCAAGATCTATCATAGCAAACAAACTCCAAATTCGATTAAATTTTACAGGAAGATACGTAAGATAATTATCTACAACTTTCATTTAGAATGCAAAGCCTAATTCTCGTCGGATTAGTGGTTAATCTATGGATCAAGCTCGAAACTAATTTCTGTCAGCTTTCATGAATTCAGTAAGAACGCAGATTGGTTCGGTTCATATTCGGAGGTTCAAATCATAACGAAAAATTTCAAATATTTAAAGAGGTGTTCTAAACTTATAGATCTACACTTCTTATGTTTAACACTATTCCTAAATCGTCCTAGATCTATTCTAAAAATCAACCACAAGTTCGGACTATGAATCTTCCACCGTTTCAAGATCTAAATTTGACGCAGGTTGTTTGGGACCGTTTTCGGATATCAAAACACAATGGAAAATTATGAACATTTTATAGAAGGTAGGTCTATGTCTTAGGAACGATTCTTCAGTTTTGAGTTTTCTCGTTTGAAGATTTTTAAGGGTTCGAAAAATTCAAAGCAAAACATTGCACCGTCGGTTTCTTTTATTGACAGATTTTTAGGGTTTTTATTTAGATCTTTGTATTCGAATGTATTTTAATCACCCATAACCAAAGTAAGCGTTAACTTACAGGTTTATGGATGTTCCGGCTCGTCAATTCGAGGGCGTGGCTTTCAGTTCACCGTTTATCTCCTTGATTCGTCGGGTTCTTCACTCTCGATCCGGATCGGGGTTTAGAATAGAAAAAGGATCGAGTTAGGATTTGTTTTTGAATCAAGAATGGAAAAGAATGAACCAGAGCTTACCACGACGACAAGGGCCTCCAAATTTCGTCCAAGTCTCAGTCTTTGAATGCCTTCGTGCCTCCGACGACTCAGGGATTAGGGTTTGATATGTAGAGAGATTTTGTAGGGTTTGAAAAGTGTTCGGGGTCGAACAAGACGATTATTTATAGATGTGGAAGACCTAGGGGACGTCCAAGGTCTGCCCTAGGGTGTCTTGAGCCGAAAGGTAAGTAACCGAAGTCGGAAAATCCGAAATCGAGCGAGAAAATCGCGCTCGGGGCGCAACAGCCGCGAACCCCGCGGGGTTGGCGCGGTCCGTCTCCAGACCGCACGGAGACCGCGCGGACCCAGGTTGGACCGCGGTCCGAGCCGGGTCGTGCGATCCCTGTCGGGCCTTTTTCTTCTCTCTTTTAGGCTTCTATCCTTCTACGTCTTGGGCTCTGATTTTTGGGCCATTCTCGGTCTTTAAACTCCTATCTTAATTTTATTTGGATCTCAATTTAATTTTGGATTCGAAATATTGAGTCCATCTATATTTGGTTCCCGTACAATAATTTATTTAATTAAATTATTTTTAACTTCACGGGTTCTTAGAATTTAAATTCATTTTTAATCTTTGGAATTGGATTCCATTTCTCTTTATACTTTTATTTTAATTATTTATTTACTTATTTATTGATTGATTTTATGTTGCAAAATTCTCGGGTATTACAGTCTACCCTCCTTAAGAATCAACTTCGTCCTCGAAGTTGTGTTTCGGCTTTTCTCGTGCTAAGAGTTAATTCTTTTGTTTATTTTATTATTTTATGACTGAACTTAGAATTAAAATTTCTAAGTTGCCTACGTACCCTGTGAAGGGATCAAGCCATAACGTAGTTCAAAACTGTAACACCCCGGTTTTTGGTCACCCAGGTCGGGATGTCACCGCCACACCTCCCTAGCAAGACACGGTTTCTCCGAGCTTGCTAAAGAGATGCAAGGCTATGGTTTCTCAGAATTTAAAACATTCAAAGAGCCCATTTATATATAATTTAAAAATAACGTACCAAAGTTGCAGCGGAAAGTATTAATTACATATGTATAATGCAGTGGAATTTAAAATTGGGCCAACACGGCCAAAATACGAGTTAAACAGGCCCGTTCATGCAATTCATAACTAAGACTAGAATAATAAAAGAAAATAATATTTTCCCGAATATCCCTTGCATGCATATGATGATGCATATTCATCATACTCTGTAGAAAAAGGGAAAAACATGGTTTGATCAGCAAAAACTTGCTGAGTAAGTTAACACATACATGATCATGGGGTTTCAAAGCCATTAATTAGATTTAAAGAAAACATGTGCATAACACCCCATAATTTAATTCATTTATCTAATAATAATTTAATTACGTAACTTAAAAGACAGGGGTACTATAAAATCACAGTATAGCTTGCAAGATAAATATTTGTATAACATAATTTAAAAGCGTAATTTAAATAAAGAAAGGACAATATTCAAGTCTTTTAATTTTCACCGTTAATCCCTAGCGAGTATCAAGATTTTATTTGTAGTCAAGTTTCTCTCGCCGTTTTGGCATAGTTTCTCATGTTCAACACCATCGTCCAATCAGGCACGATGTGCAAAGCTAGGAGGGCACCCTGCAGAGCACTCACCCCCTACATAGATTACTCTCGTCCGTTTAGGCACGAAGCAAAAAGCTAGAGGGGCACCCGATGGAGCACTCACCCCCTACATAGGTCACTCTCGTCCGTTTAGGCACGAAGCAAAAAGCTAGAGGGGCACCCGATGGAGCACTCACCCTCTACATAGAAAGCTCAAACTAGTCATAACGGGATTTCGAAAATGTTTGTTTATGTATTTTATTTCAAAGGAGCTTCCACTAATTTAAACCTTAAAGGCCAATTTCTCAAATTTAGTAAGTTTCTCAAAAATACTATTTCAGGACGCTACTCGCTCCGATATCATTTAAAACCCCTTTTCAACAAGATTTCCAAGATTTCACTTTGATAAACCACTGTTTATTCCAAAATTAATTAAAAATCAGTTTTAAGTCGGAACGTTCTGAAATTTGACCAGTGACTCGAAAGCACAGAGATAAACAAGTTTCGTGTTTTAACTTTTTTGATCTGAGATACGGAAGTAATAGAAAAACGTCAACTTTTAACAGGGTAATAATCTGTCCGAATTTCATGTACAACAGTTTCAAGATTTCGAGATCAACCATAGCAAATCAACTCCAAACTTGCTGAAATTTTACAGAGACCTTCCTAAGACAATTACCTACAACTTTTAATGTTCGACTAAAGATCTGAATCCGCCTAGAACTAATGTCAAAAATGCCTACAAGTTCGGACCAAGAATCTGTCAAGATTTCAAGAACTAAATTTAGTACAGTTCGGTTTCGGGTCAATTTCAGATATCAAACCTCAACGAAAAACTCCAAATATGTACGGAGGTGTTCTTAACATATAGATCTACAATTCTTATGTTCAACAAAAGATCTAATTCGTCCTAGGTCTAGGGTAAAAATCAACCTCAAGTTCGGACTAAGAATCTATCGCCGTTTCAAGATCTAAGTCGAAGGCAGGTTTGTTTGCGGTCGTTTTTGGATATCAAAACACGATGAAAAATTATGAAATTTTTACAGAAGCTAGATCTATGTCTTAGGAACGTTTTCATGTTTTACGTTTTCTCGTTTGAACAATTTTAAGGGTTCGGAAAAATCGTGCAAAAACACTGCGCTGTAGGGATTCTTGTTGTGACAGATTTTAAGTTCTTTTTTTAGTTCTTTAGATTAAACGAATTTTAACTCTCCCAAAACCGTGTAAGCGTTAAATTACAGCTCTTTGCTCGTCCGGGATCGTCGATTTGGAGGCGTGGCTTCCAGTCCACCGTTTATCTCATCGGTTCATCGGGTTCTTCGTTCTCAATCCTATTCGGGGTGTAGAAAGGAAAGAAATTAAGTTAGGATTCGTTTTCGAATCACAATGAAAAAGAATTTGGACCAGAACTTACCACGACATTGTAGCTTCACAAATTTTCGTCCAAGATAGTTCCTTGCTCGGTTTTGGTGCCTCCGACGACTCCGGGATTAGGGTTTTTGAACGTATAGAGAGTATGAATGTTTTGAAAAGTGCTTGGGGTTGATAAGAGGTGTTATTTACAGATAGGCATGACCTAGGGACGTCCAAGGTCGGCCATGGTGAGTCTTGAGCCGAAAGGAATACAACCGAAGTCGGAAAATCCGGATTCGGGCGAGAGATTCTCGCAACGGGCGAATCTGCCAGTTGGCGCGGGGTTGGCGCGTCCTTAGGCCAACCAGCGCGCCACTCACGCCTGGACTCCGGTTCGGGCGGGTCGTGCGATCCGTCGCGCTTTTCCTCCTCAATTTCGGACTTCTATCCCTCTATGCTCTCGGATTCCGATTTCCGGGGTATCTTCGGTCTCCTATTCCCTATCTTAATTTTATTCGCATCTAAATTTACCTTTAGACTCGAGTTATTGAGTCCATCGGTGCTGGGTTCCCGTGTAACCATTTATTTGATTAAATTGTGTTCGGCTTCCCGGGTTCTCGGAATTTTGATTCCTTTTTAATTTAAATTCCATTTCTCCTTTCCTTATGATTCTTTCTCTGTTTATTATATTTATTTACTTATTGTATTTATTTATTATTTATTTATTTATTTTATATTACAAAATTCCCGGGTATTACAGTCTACCCTCCTTAAGAATCAACTTCGTCCTCGAAGTTGTGTTTCGGCTTTTTTCGTGCTAAGGTCTTTTGTTTGTTTTATTATTTTGTGACTTAACTTGGAATTAAAACTTCTAAGCTGCCTACGTACCCTATGAAGGGATCAAGCCATAACGTAGTTCAAAACAATTTGAATTTGTTTGCTTATTTATTTGGAATACATATTGTTGAATCAAACTCAAAAATAAATGTATCTACTTTATTACGGGGTATCACATCCTCTCCCCCTTAGGACTTCAGTTATGTCCCCATAACTGCCTATACGTTTTTCTCAAGAGGCTTCGGGTTTTGGGTCTTTATCCTGAGGGTATCGGTGCCCTTGGTTGTTGCCATTTTGACCGTCTAGGTTTTGTGGCTGGTGAGGTCCGGTGGCCAGGTCCTCTCTCTTGGTGATATTCTTAATATGGGTTCGGCACTCTTTCATCCGATGTCCACGTCGACCACATCGGAAGCATGTGTTGGGTTAAGGGCATCCTCTCACCAGATGAGGTTGGTTACACTTTGGGCATCGGGGTACGTAGCCTTCACGGTTGAAAATCCTTCTATTGTTGCCTTCATCGTCGCCTTGTGCTAGCTCATTTGGTCCTTCACGATAATTATTCCTACCCAAGTCAATATCAGTTCTGCGGTCCTTATCTCTTTTGCCTTGTCCATGGGGACCTCGGCTAGTCTCACCTATCGCCTTACGCTTCAGTCCTTGAACTCGTGCAACCGCCACCGCACGATCATAAACAACTTGTAGGTCGGGGTAGTGCACCCCTGTGATCACCTCGCGTACTGCCAGGTTCAGTCCCATCTCGAATTTTTGAGCCTTTTCCGCATCTGTGGGTACTAATCTTGGTGCGAACCTCACCAGCTCCTTGAATCGAGTGTAGTACTCTTGCACTGTCTGGCCTCCTTGCTTCAGTGACAGAAATTCTTCGTACATCGCTGCTTTGGTACTCAAGGGATAGAATCTATCCCTGAGCATCTCCATCATTTCCGCCGACGAGTAGGGCTCATCATCTTCAGCCAGTTTTGCTTGAGTCGCCTGCCACCAGTTGTCCGCTTCGCCTCCCAAGTAGTACGAAGTGACGTGCACTCTCTCTCCTTCCGGACACTTGACCGCCCCCAGAAGCTTGTCAAAGGTCCGGATCCATTCCTCCAGTTTTGCTGGATCCTCCTCACCAGCATAGTGGGGTGGCTGGTAAGGATTCACCATGGCCAGATAGTTGGGACGAGCTTGGGGCGGAGGTACCGCCGCAGCCTGACCCTGATTGACTTGCGCGTTCCCTAGCGCAATCAAGACCTCTTCTATCGTCCATAGACGATCGCCCACATTGTTCGGTGCGGGGGCGTCCTGCGCACCTTGGGGTTGTTCCTCTACAGGTTCGGTGACATTGGGTGGCACTTCAGTAGTGTCTTGGGGAGCGGGCTGAGTTCTTGCTCTTCCTCTAGGTGCCATTCTGTTACAAATAGTGTGGATTAGGACTTGTGAAATTAACATATAGTCTAAACAATTTTTATAAATGTGTATGTGTTTATAATTTCGCACGTGATGCTCGATTGAACTAAGAAGCGCCGTACGCTTCTGGGTTTTATTTTATTTTATTTTATTTTATTTCGATTTTTTTTGTGCCGGACAGGTCTGTCCGATTTTTTTTTTTTTTCGAATTTCAAATTTTGCATTCGTTGTTTGGGAAACCAAACAAGATTTTTGGGATAAGGAGTATTTTAATAAAAACTTGATTTTTTTACTGTTCCACATAAGGAAATTTTCTAATTCGTGCAAGGATAGGAATTGCTAAGGCCGAGATTTGTTATGCTCAGGCGTGCGCATAGATGAATGAGATCTAAAACTACGGCAGGATCAATCTCTAGTTAGCGTTTCTAATTCGATGTCAAGCCTCTACGTTATATAGGTGTAGCAAGAGATATAAGTTAGAACATTAGAACGTATCACGCTTCTAAGTTCTCTAAGTTTAGACAATGCAGTATGCACAATTCGGGACACCTTACCGCGCTCAGAAGTTTATCGAATGTCCGGATCCAGTCCTCCAGGTTCGCTGGTTCCTCTTGTCCCTCGTAGTGGGGTGGTTGGTTGGGGTTTACCATCGCCAGATAGTTAATACATGCTGCCGGCGGAGGTACCGCCGCTTGGGCCCTATTTACCTCGGCATTTCCCAGTGCTATGAGGACTTGCTCTACTGTCCTGAGCCGCGCGTCCACAATATTGGGTACGTCGTCTGCCTGACCTCTAATGTTGGGTGGGTTTGCGCCCACTGGCCCATTTGCTTCATTCAGGTTTATTGGTGCCCCACCTTCAGCGGTTACATAAGGATTGGCATTGTTAGCGGCAGGGTTTTCCCTTCGCGGCCTCCCCCTTGGCGGCATTCTGTTAGATAAGCACGCAAAGATGAGAATCGAATTCTACGGTAGGTTAGTAGTCAAGTTAGAAAGTTCTAACGCCTCGAATATGCAGAATTCTAAAATAAATGACGCAATAAAGAAAAGGGAAATACTTCATTGCATTAGATCATTTAGGATAATCATAAGGCAGGTTACAACGGAAAGCAGTAAGATAATATGAAATGCGAAAAGCAATAAATAATCTAATGATATAATGCGATCAATCTAGAGTAGGTAATCAGGAGAGTAGCCGAGGAGTGCCCTATCATGCTCATACTCCTCGTCGGAGTCAAGAGGTACCGGTGGGTCCACTACTTCTGCCTCTGGTTCCTCCTCCTGCATGCCAACAACATCGATGTACATGTCTGGATCCTCCTCCTCTTATTTTTCCTCTTCGGGTTCCGGCGCATTTAGTCGGTTCTGCAAGTCAACAATCTAGTGCTCCATGGTGAACACACGTCCTCTAAGCATATGGTTGTTGTGTTGCTCCTCATGAAACAGAGTTTCAAGAGCAGCGATGCGGCCCAAATCCTGCTGCCGAGCATTCTTCAACTTCTCCAACTCTCCCTCGATACCTTTTTCACGATTCTTATATGCACTAACCTCCTCACGGCTATGTCTCAATTCATGCATAATACTAGTCATCGAGCATAGCATATCGGTCATCATTTCAAAAAGCTTTGGGTCGGCCATCTAACAATAAATTTTAACACATCAATATTTTGCACATTTCAAGCACATATGTTAATGCATATGCACCCCCAAAATAATAACTTTTTGAGACTTGTCGAATTTGTTTGATATATATTTTCCATGGTTTTAAAATCAAATTTCTTTTCCATGGAAATAGTATGTAAAATGCTTAAAAATAATATTTAATATCTTGGGCCTCTATATTGGGTCGAAAAAATAATAGCTTAAAAAAAATTCGGGCTCTGATACCACTTTGTAACACCCCGGATTTGGTCACCCAGGTCGGGACGCTACCGCCACACTCTTTTAAACAAGACACGATCAAATCGAGCTCATTTAAAAGAATGCTACGGCTTAAGTCGCATCATTATTTGAAAATATTTAAAAACCAATCAAAAGTGCCCGAATTTAAATCAGAGTACGACATGCATAATGTATAAAGGTAATGCGGAAGCTAAACAAGGGCCAAAACAACGGCCAAAACCAAAGTCCAAGTCCAATGAATAAATTTAAAATAATTTAAATGTGACAAGTCTTTAACAATAGTAATCTCGTCCCTCAATGCGATGCTTACTCTGCGAAATCTGAAAGGAAAATAAAACAACAATTTATCAGTACAAAAGGTACTGCGTAAGTTAATATATAGCACAACGAATTTTAAAAGAATTTAGGAGAGTACACAAAAATAATATTTTGATTTAAAAAGATGAATAAATAAAATAATTTAAAATCTCTTACACATAATTTCACGAATATTTACCAATGTTTGTTATGATCGAGGACACCAAATTTTGCCCCTTGGGACTAAAACCCACAAGGACTCAACATAAGGATTCTAGGGACGTATCCTTGGAATCAACCCACCTCTGGGACTCGTACCCACGAGGGATGTGAAAGCAGTGACCCTATACAGACCACTCCGGAGCCCTAGATAACCCATACAGATACATCTAGGAGTATAGACTCTTACAATCACGAAACCACAATATCATATGTGCCGTTTTGGCCACAAAAGAGGGGGCGGCCCAACGAGCTCACGCCAAGTGCACTTACCCTCTAACACAATGGCATCCCATTCGATCAAAACTTACAAAGTTTTAAAACCACATTTTTTTTTCATTTGATAATATCATCATATATCCAGATTTCATATAACATCAAAAACAAGCAACGTTCGACTCTTAAATCATCAAAATACATAAGATAGCATTTACCGATTAAAAATGGCACTATGGCAGCTTCCAAAATCGTATTTAAAAATGTAGCAAACTATTTTTAAAAATTCTAGAAATATTACAGTAGCTAGAACACAGTCAAATGAACGTTTTTCTTAGAAATAAGCATCTCCAAATTCGAACTCTAAGTGACCTAAAAAAAATCATTTCAGAACCTACTATTGCAAGGTTTTCAAACTCTTCATTCCATCCGACCACAGTTCATTCAAAAATTCGTAAGAATTTCAATCATGCTCCAAAAATCATAAAATTTTGCAGAGATGATCTAGACACATAATGGAACAAGTTTCATGAAGGATTCGATCACAGATAACAACCATAGGATGTTGTAAAATACACAACAAAACCGAACATCATGAAAACTCCATTCTGTCAACAATTTATAGCAGAAATACCAGATGCAATTTCGATGACCAAAACATGTCCAAAAATTATGAAAATTTACATGGAGCATATTTAGGATGTTAGGAATATTTTTCATTTTGGAAGCATCTTCTAAAAACGTACAGAACATGGTCGAAATTTCAGAGCAATATTGGTCATAGGAAAACCCCATTTGACAGATTTTGTAAGAAGAAGAGATGAGCCTATATCTCGAGTTATACTCAACAAAAACTTATAAAAATCGACGTACAGAATACTAACTTACTTAGGATGATTTTAGGATTGAAAACCTGCGCTTTGCTCTCCCTGGAAATGTCCAACACAGCCCTCACGACCAACTTCCCTCCGATTGAACCTATTTTGGGATTGTCGGGGGAAATTCTCAATTCTAGGACAAGGGATTCGAAACTAAGACCAAGGAAATGAAGTAAAACTCTTACTTACTCGTAATAGAATATATTGGACCCCTTGGACTCGTCCACAGCCTCTGCCAAGTGAAGCACAACCCACAAACTCACCAACACTCACTATGAAACTCTTAAGTGCAGATGGGTGGAATGGAGGCATGACAAGGCGTATTTATAGAGGTGGGGAGTAGCCCAATGGCTGTCATAGGATGCTAGGGATGTGAGGGGACGAATTTAGCTCCATAACCCCTGACTTAACTCCCTCAAACCTCATCCAAAACCCCAACTCACCCCATGACTTCATAGGATTCCCTCAAGTGATCATGTAGTCTCATAACTGATTTGTTGGGGTCTTAATGCTCCCAATAATCATTTTCAAGCACCCCAAAACGTCCCTCAATGTTTGAAATTCGAATTGGAGTCGTTTAGGATCACCACCGAATTCATGGCAAGAAACACATGGGGCGTTATGAGTTTGCCATAACAGCAGGGTGGCGCGCCCCGTGCCGCCACCGCGCGGCCACCTGCTCGCGATTTTGGCTTTTTTTTTAATATTATGATTTTTATTTCTAAAAAATTATCCGAGATCGTTGGGATAATTCGATAATTTTTTTCGATGCTATCTTCCGAAAATATTTAATTCCGCTCTCCCGGAATTATTTCGATTTTGATAATGAAATCCGATTTCTTAAATTTCGGATTTTAAAACTCGATGTTGATTTCTCGGGTATTAAAGATTTACCAAACTTGGGGGTCGAAAATAAGGTAAGAAATCATCGAAAAGTGCAAGATGATCGCATCCTGCTCAACCCCACGGTCTTGGCGCGGTATCCCTCCAGACCGCGCGGATACGTCCGGCCTTTTCTCCTCTCTTTTGGACTTCTATTCTCCTATATTTTCGGGCTCGATTTTTCGGGTTGTTATCGGATTACAATTCCTATCTTAAATTTATTTCGACTTAAATTGATTTCGTATTTGAAATCTTGAATCCGTCGAGTTCAGATTCGTCGACTTCGAATCCGTCGACCTTCGACTCCCGTGCAATGATTTATTTATTTAAATCATTTTCGACTTCACGGTTCTTGGAATTAAAATTCTCTTGCTCTTCCAATTTAATTCCATCTCCTATTATTAAAAGTCTCGGGTATTTCACTTTAGTACAAATTAACTAATGAAGGGCGGCCACTTGATATACCTCGTTTGCATGGATAGTTGCTTCTTCCAAGGCCTGTATTTGGGTCGCCCGAGCGCGCCTACGAGCACTGCGTGCCTGACGGCTGCTTGATTCAGGCAATCTTGCATCCTGAAGCTGTTGGTTTTTTCGTATACTCTCCAGGCTCATCTGTGCTTTTGTTAAAATTTAAAGAAAGATGGATAACTTGTGAAGGTCATGTCGGAAAGACTTTTTGCTACATAAAATATATATGGTCAAAGAAATAGCAAAAAAAAAAAGAAACACACAGAATAACTTTCTGTAGTAACTATAATAAATTGATTTTTTTTGCTTTTTTGTTGACTATAACTAATTTTAAGGCCTAGGAATTCCTCTTAACAGACTTCATCAGTGTCACCATTTCACAAACAAACATCAGCAAGCAATTAGCTGTCCAGAAACAAACCAATTTCGGATTCCTCTTCCGTGTTTGCATGAAATTAAAGGATTCAAAAAGAAGAATTCTATTCATAATAACCCTCAACATTGAAAGAACATTATAGTAGCAGTATGTTTTCAAAAGTTATAGTGAAAAAGAAAATTAGAAACCATAAGGGTGGGGATATATGGGATTTCATTAGCATGTGCTTTGCATGATCTTGTAATAGAAAGAGTTTGTTGAATAGACGGAAGAGCTACAGGGAGAGGTGAGGTTAAAACTGAACCAGAATTAAATATGCTCCTCATAAGTTGAGTAGCCTACTGGAGCTCATACAAAATTCTAAAGAAAAACACTACAAATTAGAAGCAGCAGAAATAAATTAATAGAAGCCTAGAAGGATGAACTTATTGAACAGCTAAAGGAGAGAGCAAAGGAATTCCCTCAACGTCTGCCCTACCAGCACAAGTTGGGACCAGAAAGTCTAAAGAGGAGGGGGAACCGAATTGACCGCAATAAGTGAGAATGTGTAAATAGTTTAATAGAAATGTGGTTATAATCCTTTTATAAAATATTAATTGTATTGTTGTGATTTTTACTTCTAAATATGATCCATTGAAAAATCCCACAATCTTTACATTTAAACATACTTAGGCAAGCATAGGATTTGTAATCACTACACTTATAGAAGTCAATTCAATGCACATGATTATGAAATGCCTACAACAAAGTTTTAGCATTCATGATATAAAAGGTTGTTCAAAGATACCTTGTTTCTCGAAGAGTACTGATAATTTACATTCACAAAATCAATACATCCGGTGAGACATTGCAATTTTGTTCCTGCACAGTGATAAAATAGTGCCCATAAGAGTCCTCAGTTAAGCATAAGAGGAAAAAAGATAAACACTATTTGAATTCCCGAGAAGCTCATATGATTGACTTGGGGAAGCCCAAAATTTGTGGAAAAGCAATTGAGAAAATAAGGTAAATGTAACACCCCGAATTTGGTAACCTAGGTCGGGATGCCACCGCCACACCTCCCAAGCAAGATACGACTTCATTCGAGCTCAGTTGAGATATGCAAGGCTAAGGTATTTCATAAATAATTTAAAAGCAACCCAAAAATATTTAGTTTTAAAATAGTATAATATCATCCACAATAATAAAATAAGTCGCAGCGGAAATGTAACTTGGGCCGACATGGCCAAAATGCAGTAAGTAATTTAAGTCTAATAAAATACAACATTCAAAGATATTAATTTAATTCCCGAGCCCCAATATGTGTGCATACTCATGCCATTTCTCCATACTCTGTAAAAGAAAAATAAACAACGACTTTTATTAGTATATAAAATACTGAGTAAGACAATCCCTAACGTTCTACGTCTTTTAATTTTTCCCGTTACGCCACCATCTCAACAATATTTAAGTTAGCCGGCGATCCGGCGGCCGCGGCCAATTTCGTAATTTTTCATTTAGCCGGCGATCCGGCGGCCGCAGCCAATTTAGAAATTTTCATTTCTCAAGTAACGCATTTCTCAAGTAACAAAGTTCAGAATTGCCGAAGCAATCCGCTGATCGAGCCATACACAGTACCACTCGGGAGCCTCGAGTGACCCATACGGATACACACGAGAGTGTAGACTAGTTTTCATTGGCCGTTTTGGCAATTTTTCATAACGTTCACCCTTTTCCGTTTTGGCACGAAGCGAAAAGCTAGGGGGCACCCTATAGAGCACTCACCCCCTACATAGGTCACCCTCGTCCGTCTAGGCACGAAGCGAAAAGCTAGAGGGGTACTCTATAGAGCACTCACCCTCTACGTAGGTCACCCTCGTCCGTCTAGGCACGAAGCGAAAAGCTAGAGGGGCACTCTATCGAGCACTCACCCCCTACATAGTAAGCTCAATCTAGGTTAACGGGTTTTTGAAAACATTTTTATTGTTTAGACATAGCTCACAAATCGTGTGTTTCAAAAAGTCGAGTTTTTCAACATATCAACCAAAGTCATTGCCACAGTTTACGCCATTTCAGTTCAAAAATTCATCTTAAAGGCAATTGACTTGAAATTCATACAGCGACTTAAAAACATGCCAACGAACAATTTTCATGTTTTGAGTTTTTCGAAATTAGGTGAGGAAGCAAGTGAAATTTTGCAATCTCTTCAAAACGTAAAATCTGTCAACTTTTCTAAAACAGCACACTGATTTTCAAACGAGTTTTCGACATAGCAAACGACCTCCAAAATTTATAAAACTTTACAGGCACTTACAAGACACCAAAATAAACAAGTTTTATTAGGGGTATTTTATGCAAGATCATTACGGATTAAATCAGATTAATTCACCAAATTCGAATTCAAAATCTGTCAAAGTTTTCTTCAAAAGCACAGTCTGTTCAGATCGGGTATTGACTATCCAAACTTTAATAAAAATGCATGATTTTCAGGCATAACCTTGAGAAAATTATCTACAACTTTTATTTTTACACCAAAGATTAGTTTTGACCGGAAGTGATAGAAAAATGCACCTCAAGTTCGACTAGGCATGCTGTCACGTCTTTGAAAAATTCCCATGAACTCAGAAAATGTCCGACGGGTTTTGGGATATCAAATCCTGATGAAAATGTGTGAAATTATGACACAGCCTAGATCAAGATGTTAGGAACAAATCTCTAGTTCGGAGTTTTTGGTTTCGGATTCTCAAAATAGGGTTTTACGTTAGATCTCAGAAAATGCGCAAAAGTGAATCCTTTAAGTGCGATTTTATTGTTTTGATTAAAACTAGTGTTTCGAACGATCCTAAGCCACCGATATTGATATGTAAGGCATTATCTTACAGTGGGTGAATCCTAGGATGCCTCTGGATCGATCGGCGCCTTTGGATTGCCACGAACGGATCTCCTCAACACGATCTCTTCCTCCTTTGGATTGCCACGACCGTGGTTAGATCGAATTTTTGGATTCGAGAAGGTGTAGGAAAACTTAAGAAACACTTATCCACGTCCTAAAGGGTCTGACCTCCCTTCTCCAATGTCCTCTTGCTCCGGTTGCTCGTCGGGAACTCAAGAACACAAGGGATTTTGGGGTTTTCGGTTTTGAATGAGTTGGGAGAGAATATGAGAGTAAAGAGGAATGAATTAGGGTTGTGTGATCTGATTATAGGGTATAGGATCATCAATTTCGTTCCTAATATCCTTCCCTCAATGGTGATTGTGTTTCCATAGTCGGGGGTCGAAATATGGCAAGAAATCTCGAAAACGCGCAAGGTGATCGTAGGCTATCACACGGCGCGCCCGTGTGGTATTGACCAAAAATGCGTGGCCACCATGCGAGCCCTGGCTAGGCTGCGGTCCAGGCCGGGCCGTGCGATCCGTCGGGCCTTTTCCCCTCTCTTTCGGGTTTCTATCCTCTTACGTTCCCGGGCTCGATTTTTCGGGTCATTCTCGGATTATGATTCCTATCTTAAATTTTTCTCGTCTCGAATTAATCCCGTATTCAAAATCTTGAGTCCGTCGCGTTTGGATTCGTCGGCTTTGAATTCGTCGTCTTTCGACTCCCGTGTAATAATTTATCTACTTAAACTATTTCCGACTTCACGGGTTCTTGGAATCAAAATTCTTTCCTTTCTTGAATTTAATTCCAACTCTTTTGACTTGATCCATGAAATATCTTCGGGCTTCCTTTCCCTCCTTTATTCCATTTCTTTTTTAAAAAATTGCTGGTATTATAGTCTACCCCCTTAAGAATCAACTTCGTCCGCGAAGTTGTGTCTCATACTAGGGTTGCTTGTGACCTTATGAACAAATTCTCGGGTATTACAATCTATCCTCCTTATAAATCAACTCCGTCCTCGAAGTTTGTGTGTTAGCTTCTCGCGAGTTAAGGACTAGGGTCGTATCATTTTTATTTCTTATATCATGACTGAACTTAGAATTGAGATTTCCAATTTGCCTACGTACCCTGTGAAGGGATCAAGCCATAACGTAGTTCAAAACAATTCGAATTTGTTTATTATTGATTTGGGATACATGTTGCCGAGTCGAACTCAAAAATAAACAACTATATATTATTACGGGGTATCACATCCTCTCCCCCTTAGGACTTCAGTTATGTCCCCATAACTGCCTACACATTATTCTCAAGAAGGTTCGGGTTTTGATCTTGTTCCTTGTCAGCCACTCCTTGCTGAAAGTTCACCATATCTGTTCTCTTTTCGATTGCCTCCTCTGACGTTCGACATTCCCTAGTCTTGTGACCAAAATTGCTGCACTTATGGTAGGCTCCCGACTTCGGGCATTGGCGCACCAAATGTGCATGGTTGCATCGTGGGCAGCGTGGTATGAACACACCACGGTTGTCATCTCGAGTGTCCGGGTCCTGGTCAGATTTAATGGTCACGTCTTCTCTCTTGTTAATGTTTTCTATCCGCGTCCGGCAGTCAGCAGTGGATGACCATGTCGACCACATCGAAAGCACGCCCCAGGCTGAGGGCACCCTCTCGCATAATGTGGTTTACCACACTTTGGACATGGTGGCGTATAGTCACCATGGTTGAAGACTATCCTCTTGTTTCTCCCTTTGCTGCCTCGAGGCGGTCTATTCGAGCCTCCACGAATATGGTTTCCTCCCCACTTATTATCATCTATGCGGTTGCTGTTAACCTTGTCTTGCCCCTGGTTGACTATCGGGTTCCCTAAGACGACCAAAGCTTCCCCCATGGTCCTTAGGCATCCGTCTACATTACTAGGCATAAGGGCTACTTGCCCTCCTTGATTGGGTGCACCAACGGTTTGTACTGGTATGTTGGGTTGTCGTAGCCCTTTGTTGGTGTTCGGTGGTAATTCATTAGTGGTTTTAGGGTGCAGGTTGGTTTCTCGGTCTTCCTCTTGGTGCCATTCTGTTACAACGTATAAGGATTTGATTCTAAGGATTTAATAGAGTGTTGGAAAAATATTAATTTACTGAATCAAATGATGTTGACAGGCCCAAGCTATTATGTAAAACCCCGTATGCATTGTTTGAGCGATGTCTCAACAACCTGCAAACCACAACCAGAGGCGAACACAAAACAAAGTGCAGAAATGAACATAAGAACACCAAGAATTTGGTTACCCAGTTCGATCCACTGATCTACATCTGGGGGCTTCAAGCCAGGATTTCACTAGATTCACACAAACGATTGAATCACACATCAATACACACTACACATCCTTCCATTCCAGTGAACTTCTCTATCTAATCATCCTAGACTAGAGAAACACATGGGAGCATCAACTATCTACCCAAATGCAAGCAATTCACCAGCAGATGCTAAGGTGTTTGTGGAATCCTAGTTACTTAACAAATCAAGCTCGATGGTGATAAAAACACCCGATCTACGCACAGGTTGTGTTTACAAACAATAAGTCTAGAAATGCCTAAACACAAACCCAAATCCCCAATGAAATGCAGCAGACACAAGAACTAAAGCTATACCAGTTGTAGGGAGGTTGTTGGTGTCTTCTGTAAACAACGAACTCCTGGGTGATAATCCTCTTCAAACTCGACTAGAAGTTTGAGCATCTATAATTTCCAGGAAAATATCATTGGTTGCATCTGCTTCTTGGCATTTGCTTTATAGAGTATTGTTCAGTTTAAAGCGTTTATGTGGAAGTTCTAGCATCTGCCAATTACAGTACTCTTTCATCAGCCAGTTACGGATCGAAATCCCTGCTATAAATACAGTAACCCTTCTACCTTTTGGTTCAATTACCTTCAACGCGGAAGAATCAAGTGAACACAAAAGCAAGCCAGAAGTTGTTTTGATGTAAGTTCTGCTGTTTATGGCAGTTCGCGCTACATCTGCTAAGATATGCATTGTATGCATATGAATTTCTGTATTTAGGCATGTTGGACAGCTGATATATTCGCTTTAAATAGTGTGTCATTTAGGAGATTGCTTCTTTGTTTGATTGCAGGATCAGAAGAAGTCAATGAAAGACAGCATAGGAGATGTGGTAAGTGCCAGATGGGATGATGAGAGGGTTAAATTCTCTTTGCCTCCACCGATTACATTACTGAGTTCAAAATTAAAGCGCCATATTACACTCTCTCTAAACTTAATGGTTGCTTAAATGTAGTTAATGTTTTACTACAACATATAATTAAAGAGAGCTGGACGAGATTATTGATGAAGGCCAGGTCAAATCTGATTTAATAATGTTTTATTTTTCACTTCTCTCCTGTCTATGTGCCTAATTGACTACGGTAGATGTGGTTTGAACATTAATTCAAAAGCATTCAGCAGCCACTCTTCATGTCCATTCCATTTTTTGCATAACTAATGTCTCCCCTTTATTTTAAGATCTTGATTGAATTCAGACTAAATTCATTTTCTTATAGTGAGTCTTCTTCTTTGATTTGTCCAACAATGGAACTCATAAATTCAGACTATTGTAGCTTTATGGATTATGATGCTGGATAAATAATAAGACCCACTTGATCTCTTGTTTAAGTTAAACTAATGTCCATTAATTCACATTTCTTGCATCGTTTTTGGTTTTAAATTCTCCAATTACATACCTCCATTTTGATATATTAAATTCTTTAGTTATAATGTGCTGATATCCTCCTTCCCCCCTATTATGCCTTGTGATTATTACTTATTACAGTTTCTTGAGTTCATTATTTTTCCTGGGGTCATGCATTAATGGTTGGATTTGGTTGAGACTTGGGAATTTGGTAGTGTTGGCATACTGATTGAAGTTGTGGTGAACATTGTTTCAGTTTCAGGGGATGGGAACATAACTGAATGGTAGTCAAATAAATCAAATGAGATATATCAACTTCTGCCATAGGTTGCATCAATCGACAGCCATATATGTGTGTCGTTGTGCCTGAAATGGGCTGTCCGACAAGTGACGTTTGCTGCTGCTGCTCCTTCAGTACTAAGACTATGGATTACCAATGATGAAGCCAAGAATCCTGGCGCCAAACCAAAACCTGCTCCCCAACCCCCATCTCCCAACCCCTCTTGAAGGTTTCCCTAAGTATTTACATTTGTAGTAGTATTGGTCACAAGTTTCCTTTTTGACCTCTTTAACGTGTTGGTCACAAGTTTACAAAGTGAATTGGGGCATCTTAAAAATTCATTCGATATAAAGAATGAACCAATGGAAGCACTTATTATTCAATCTCCTCCACAAACACAACCAACAGCAATGGGAATACGATGGCAGAGTTGCAGACAATAAAGTTTGTCTCCATGGAACATCATAATCAACGGGAAGATAAGAAAGTAGTGCAATTACACATTGCATAACACTAGCTATTTAATAATAGAAGATATGTGAATATAGGGACCACATATGGACGAAATAGCAATAACATTACATGTGGTCTACAACATCAACTTCAATTATGACCTCACTATGCCTACGCCCAAACGTTACTGATTTAACAATAAATTTACAGATATCTCCGACTACTATATGGTTTTGTGAAAAGAAATGGTGTATCCCAAAATTCATTACTACCGTTTCCTCCCTTCTTCGTTGGGTCATAGCACAATGCAGCAAATAGACAAGATGAAGGCGACCATGTTCTTTGAAGCGTAACCAAATTCTCTTGCGGAAATGCAAATTAAAACCCTTGCCAAATGTCCTCGGGAATTTCCTACGAAGAAAATGGGAGATGTATATACTTACTCATTTACGTTGACAAGAAAATATCAAGGCTTCAACCACATGGACTGGTTGTACATTACCAATGGAGTATTGTAATTTGAGGCTGTTAAATGTGTGACAAAAGAGGCACATAAGTCTGCACATAAACAGAGGTCTATGAAATGCCACAAGATAAACAAACAACACTTTCTCATTCTCAAGTAAAAAATAGTTTCGAACTATTTAGCCTTACCATTACTATCACTAAACTCCAGTAAAATATCTGAATAATCTTTAGGCTCACCGTCTTCATTAAATATTTTCACTGTTAACTCTATATCAGCGACTGCCTTAAAGAACAGTACATCTCCCACCTTAAGCGCATGAGCGTCACAGAAAATATCCCAAATACCACTTCCCTTGATGCAGAGGTCTTCTCCATCAAAAAAAACAGGCACAGTACATTGCAATCGCTGTGCTTCCACACTAATTGTCGCTGGCATATTTTCTTCTATAAAATTAAGTATTATTCTGCCTAAGCGCTGCACAAAGGAAAAAATTACCATATTCATGTATTAGTAATAACGAACAAACAGCATGCTTAAACTCATATAGATGAGTTATTTATAGGGGTGGCAAAACTCGGCATACCGAAATACCGATACCGATACCGTACCGTACCGAAATTTTTGGTATGGGTAAAAACCATACCGATACCGATACCGAATATTTCGGTATACCGATTTTTGGTATACCGAAATATTTCGGTATACTTTATTTATACCGTTACCAAACCGAAAATTATACCGTACCGAATTTTCGGTTTTTACCGAAAAATACCGAAAATTTTACATACCGAAAATCGTTAAATACCGTTATACCGAAATACCGAACCATACCGGAAAAAAAAAATTGTTCCAAATATCTTAAGTCTTAACACTACAACAAACATTAATATTCAACACAAATATTGAAAATAAAACTTCAATTCACATCTTCACTCTTCAGTCTCCACCTTCTTGTTTGAGCCTTAAAAAGCTGTTCAATACACAACCACAAAATCAATCGAAAATGTATAGTAAATAGGGACAGACATTTGAAAAAACAAACTCATAATTGTTGGAATGAATAAACTATGGCAGAGAAAAAGAGAAGAAAACTTCAGTTATCAAATTTTATACATTAGGTTACCTGACAGAATTTGTAGAATCAAACTGCATATGAAGGCATTCCAAACTCAACAATCTCATAAAAACCAATTCGTAGAATCTGAAATCAATATAAGCGATCTTAGTTAAAAGGAAAACCGACTGTCAAATTAAACCTCACTGGGCATACGATTGAAAAATGAGAGAATAAGCAGTAACTAGTAAGTATATATTGTAATAAGTTACTACAACTAATTTTAGTTAATAATTCATTTAAATTGTCATCAACCCTTACTATTCAACAGTAGGCATGCTCTAAGTTATTAATTCTTCCAAGGAAAAAAAAAAGAGTGAGAAAAGCATGCCTGATATGAATTTTACAACTGCATATGAAGGGATTCCAGAATTTCAGAATAAAATCCATAAACAAGATCAAAACAGGTATAATAGCAGTCCTTTAATTAAGAACATGACAGAATTAGCATAACTAAGAACTTTAATTAATGAACAGAAACTAATAATTTGACCTCAATTGCAAGTCCCAATTGGTTTTTTGCTCTCATCTTCCATCAATCGAGTCCCTTTTGTACAATGACTCCAATATAGACTCCTTTACCTTTAGGAATATTGGGTAACTTTTTCGAACCATTTCTTCCTTGCTTTTGGTATGTAGTCTCATTATCATCATTATCATGCAATTCTGAATCTTCTGTGGATGGTGTTTCAGATTGAGATGGATTTGGAACAGTATGGGAAGACTCGGATTCCATCCTGAAAATAACAATAATAGTTGCAATAAAACCATGAGGGCCAGATTTCAGCAAACGAAGACATGAAAATGAGATGAGGATAAAATCAATTAATTGTGTAAATAAATTCAAAAGAACTGCTAAAATGACACATGAGAGTAATTGCTAAGCTGAAAAATATGTATAATCGTATGTAGGTAGTTCATGAATTAAAAGTTGTGGGCTGTCAATGACACTGACCTCATCTTTATGAATTAAGAACCTGTTATGCCCTTTTCCATGTACACCGATATTATATACAAATCTTGCTCTAACATTTAGATGATGTTATGTGCACCACACACATTTGCCCACAACAAGCATCACGTTCTAGAAATCAATACCCTTATCATTCATGAAATAGAAATTCAATTACTGTTTGCATCCATTCATAAATTAAATGTCACTCTGCAGACATATTTTTGAGTCTCATATTTAGAAATCGAAGTCACTTTTCATTCAACTATTTACAAATCGTAAAAAACGAAGCATTAAGCCAGTAACATATGAAAACATGAGAGCATTCAAAAATTACCATACGAGAGTGACGAGAATGCATGCCGGCAGGAGGGATAACCCGAAGAGCAGAGATGCCGGATGCACAAGCACACCGCGCGGCCGACGGAAGAATGGAGAATCGAAGTTGTGGAAGAGACAAAACTAGGGCACAAACGAAATTTGGGGGATGGGGCTGCACGAACAAAGTTGTGGAGAATCGAAGTTGTCGAAGTTGTGTGAAGAGGCAAACTAGGGCTAGGGCGAACGAATTGAGAGTTGAGAGTTGAGACTGTGATTGGAGAGTGGAGATTGGGCTGGGCTGGGGTTGGGCTTTAATAGAGCTGGGCTTTAAGAGATGGCTTAATGGATTAAAAAACTTGAATAATATTAAAATTAATATTTCGGTATAACGGTATACCGAAATACCGAAAATTCAGCAATCTCCATACCGTTACCATACCGATTTTTTCGGCATACCTAATTTTCGGTATACCTAAATTTCGGTATACCTAAATTTCGATATTTTTCGGTAATTTTTGATACGGTAAGCTCGGTATACCGAGTTTTCAGTAATTTTTTCCACCCCTAGTTATTTATAACCTACCAAATATTGCTCGAAATTTTCTTCTAAGCGCACAAAAAACTCCATTCTTACCAAGCTTCTCCAAACACAACAGCTATGAAATACCTGCTCCTAAATATGAACTACTCTACATACATTTATAGCGAGGCAGCAGAGTCACGGGTATGGTATCCGGTGCAAAAGTAATAATCCCAAGCAGAGAAATGGCAAACAAAGACATAGGAACCAGCAACAGCAGTGTAGCAGTACTGACATTTCAAAGAGGGCATACCCGTGGTTATAGCACTATAGCAGTATAGTCCATCAGAGTCACGGGTATTCCGCAACCAGTGATTATCATATCCCTAATCGACCTGTCTTAACCCTACCTATCACACTCCAACCTAACTTCGTCCATTCGTCGCCCCGGGCGCCACTTCCAATTCACTCCACCACCGTCTCGCATGCCTTCTCAAAACGAAACTTGTGCCTCCCTCTGCCTTCTCCGTATTACATATCTCCACTACCGTTGCCTTCCTCTGGTAAGCAACGGCACTCCTCTTTTTTGGAATAGCGCGCGCCACCGGGACTTACCTTTAGTGCTTGCCCATTATTTCCCTGTAGATCGGCGCCTATGTGTACCACTCCTACTTGTTCCAAGTTTAGTGCTTACCTTTAGTGCAATTCTTTGCCTCTTTGTCAAACGTGTAACTAAATTGTGATTGATCCCATTTCTGTTTAAATTTTTTTCCGTTTTTTGTTTCTGATTCAGGATTTATTATAGGCGTGATGATTATCCAGTGATGATTAACTGCTTAGGGGAAAATTGGGTACATGGGTTCTGTGGTTTCTTTGTTCAATGGTGTTTCAAATTGATGTTTCAATTTGGCACCTGGGATTTAATTGGTGTCTAAATTTTTTTGTTAAACCTTATGGTAGTGGGTAATGGGTCTACATAAACCTTATCAAATCTCTATGACACTT
The DNA here is from genome assembly GCA_030278955.1 of Hygrophila difformis. NCBI lineage: Eukaryota > Viridiplantae > Streptophyta > Magnoliopsida > Lamiales > Acanthaceae > Hygrophila > Hygrophila difformis. The sequence goes on from JAOANR010000011.1 coordinate 24,395,678, forward strand.
ATATGAATTAATGCCCACACTTATGGTAATCTGTTCTGAGTGTTTGATGTGGAGTGTCACTAATTAGAGATTTCATTAAAGAGATCGTTCAATGTTGCTTGCATATCTGTTTCTCTACATACCAGTGAAAAAAAGGGTAATGGACATGGTATAGTGTATATTTGCAATGAGGAATTAGCATCTCAAATATACTCAACAGCTACTAGTGAAAAAAAAAAGGGTTTTGACATGATTGCTGGGTGGCGGGTAGTCGACCGTTAAATGAGGTATTTCCACGAATCTTTGCTTTATCTCTAAAACAGGATGGTAAAGTCAGGGAATTTGAGGAGTGGGATGGATTGATTTAGAGGTGGGTATTAATTTGAGAAGGCGGGTTTTTGACTGGGAAATTGAGGTGTGGCAAAATTTCTTGAATATTCTGGAAGGGCAACAGTTAAATAGATATTTGGAGGATCGGGTCAGATGGGGAAAAGAGAGCAATGGGTGTTTCTCGGTGCAATCATGTTGGAAGGGAGCGGGGGGTGGCAGGTTGGGGGTGGGGTGGAGTTTCTGGAGAAAGATTTGGCAATGCCCATGTCCAGCGAAGGCTAGACTATTGGTGTGGAAGGCCATGCTTGGAGCGATCCCTGTGTGGGCAGAATTAGCCAGGAGGGGCTGCTTGGAAGTGGAAAACGTCTTATGTCCGATTTGTTGTCGTGAGGTGGAAACACTAGATCATCTTTTAAGGGATTATGGTATGCTGGAGTTAAAGGTTTTGGGGTCACATGGGTTCTCCCGGGGGGGGGGGGGGGGTGTTAAAGAGCTAATATCCTGGTGGTTTGATGCGAATCCTAGAAAGGGTTGTATTGAAGTTTGGAGGATGACCAATCTTGCTATTATTTGGTCGGTGTGGCGGCATAGGAATGAGGTGGCTTTTAAGGGGGCTAGTTTTGATATAAATATAGTAGAGGCGGAGATAAGGTTGCGAGTAGCATTTTGGTGGAAAGCTGCTAAGGGGGGTGAGGAGGCAACCTGTACAGGTTTTAATGGGGTGAGGATGGAGGAATTGACATGGTCAAGGGGCTGCAGAATTCAGGGGCCGAGGATGGGGTTAGAATGGGAACCTCCGAAGAAGGGTTGGTGGAAGGTAAATGTGGACGGGTCTTCTATGGGGAATCCCGAGCCGTCTGGAATCGGTTGTGTGATCAGGGATGATGTGGGATCTGTAATTTTTGTTTTGTCGAGATTCATAGGATGCAAGGACTCAACCGAGGCCGAAGTTATAGCTATCAGTAAAGTGTGCGAAGCTCTTGTTCGGGACCAAGGTTTTCCCTTGCCTAGAATGGTATTCGAGTGTGATCCTATTAATGTAGTAAGGTGGAAGGGGGAGCCGGGCAAATTCCCTTGGAGATTCACGAACCTGGTTGGGCCTATTATGGCTATCTTGAGATGTGGGAGTGGAGTAAAGGTGCAACACATCTTTAGGGAAAGGAATACCCTTGCAGATTTTGGGCAAGGCGAGGAGCTGCGGGAGAAGATGAGGTTGAGGAATGGTGCTGAGCATGTTTCTGGTAGTTGTGCGCCCGAGCTACTGTTGGTGTTGTGAGTTTAATAACAAATTGGGGACAGAGTTCTGATCTCATTTGGAGGGTGGATGACCGACACTTAGGTGCAAGTCTTCAGTTTTGTTGTGGTATGCTGTGTCATGGTCAAGCTTGTGGGGGTGGAACAGTCAGTATAGGGCACTGATGCTGTAATTTCTTTATGGTTCATAGTAGTTTAATGGTGGAGAGCGTATGGAGAGGGGCTAGAAATATTGCTTTGGTAGGCATGCTCATTGTTTGTGTGGTGTTGTATGGGGCTGTTGTATTTGAGGCTGCGATTTGCAAAGCCTCCGGAATAAAAGGCAAATTTTCTCAAAAAAAAGAAAAAACTTCATATTAGTAGATTTGCTTACCTCAGAATGAAAAAGGAGTATTAGCATTTGGTAATTCCTCTTGATAGTTCCTATTAGGGAGTGTAATTCAAGTGATAAAATTCTGGCCATTAACCCTTAATAAGGTGGTTCTTAAGTCTTGTTTTTTGCTGTCTGAAAAAACTCTCTGAATGTGATTGCCCTTAAGCCATTACCCTCTGGATGTGAAAAAACTCTTACTGCAACATCTTAATTTGATGTCTCAAGAATTGCAAATGGAATTTTTCTTTCATCTGACCACTATTAAATTTTGCTTTTCCCTTAGGGGTTTGTTTTCTTAAATTTGTTATTTTCTAACTCTCTAATATGGTGAACCTAGATACCTATATGTATATTCCTTTTCTTTTTCTTTTTTTATAGTATGTGACTTTGTATTGTTATGTAACGTATATTCTCTCTTTGAAACAAGTTTATCCTTTAGAAATTATATGATTTTTAAGATATATAATAAGTTTATCCTTTAGAAACAAGTTTAAGGGAGAAATCACAGTGCTACTAACATTTTAATAATAAAAAAGGGAAAAATAAATGACATGATTGTTTAAAATAAAATAAAGAAGTCGTTAAAAAAAACTATTGAAAGAAACGGAACAAAGCAAATGAAATAAGAAAATATGAGTATGTTTGTGGAGTGTGTGTGGAGCCATCAACAGTACCCACTTCAGGGTATGACATCACCATTGTTAACTCAAAAGAAACAGATTGAAATTTCAACATGTTGCTCCTGTACATAATTAATTTCACAAAGTGTAAAAGATATTCTCCCTTTTGATCTCTAGGAAGATTTGGTACATAAAAAAAGTAATGTAAGTAGATTTTCTGCAGTGGGAAAAAGTTGAGGAGAAAAGGGAAATCATCATCAATATTTATATGTCTTGTATCTATATCATATCATTACATATATACTGCCACTAGCAATCATATAAACATTGGGGTTTTCAATAATATACTGCTATTATGCAAATGTGAAATGTTTCCAATGCAAAACCTAATTTGTATGGTTGTTACGTTATACAAACAGGAACAATACAATAGAATATATATGTATACTGTACATAGAACTAAGATAAAAAAAAAAAAAAATTAGAAAGTGGCCTATCTGTCTGCAAACAACAAATCCGAAGAAGCACAACTCAATTTTGAATGAAGCCCATACCAACACCCACATGAAGTTACAGATTTACTATGTCAGATAAGCAATCAGTAATAATGACACTTATTACCTAAACAACACACTCTAACATCACTTTCATGGATTTCTACTCCATCACCCAAATATAATAGTTCTAAAATACACCCCCTCTTCTTCAGTCACCCGACCACTGAAATATCCCACTCAAGCACATTACTACAGTAAGCTCTACCCATAACGCCATACTACGAACAATCTGAAGGAACGCCATGGAGTTACAGCCACACCAACCACCTCCCGCCGGTAGGCTGACGCTGAACAGCTTGACCTCCACAATGAAGCAATGGATGATCAAACTAATGCTCTTCCAAACATCATCCGTTAGAACGGCAAGAACAGGGAAGCGAAAATACAAACGCTACGTATTCGTCGATGCACATGTACACTTTGATTAATTACTTTTATTCACAAACCTGCTCTTCTGCCGTGTCTTCTGATGGAATGCTCCTTGGATATTTCTGAAATGACATTACTTGTGATACATTTTTTAAATGGTCTTCATTGTAGTTTATATTATTCTGAAATGATGAATTAGCTCACTGACATGATGAATTCTTTGTATTTAAAATTAGAGCAATGTATAAATTTAGCTTATCCAAAAAAACTACTTCCACCGTCTCATTTGGATATTTTATAGTAACTTAAATTGGGATTAGAGATGTGGGAGAAAGATAAATTGAGGATCGCTCAATTATACACTGTTTACTGAATTATCTTGGAGCTACAGGGGTCCTTTATTGGTTGATTATTGCATCCTTTAGTCCAAAATGGTTTCAATAACAGAAGCAATAGTCATGTATACCTCTATACCTCTGCTCTTTACAATTAAAACTTTTTGTTGTGGAAGCTTAATTAATTTTTCCTCGGTCTCAATTGGATTTTCAGTTTTTTAACAGGCAAGTGTGTTATGTAAAGACTGGTTGTTTCATTTCACTTAGGCCACCATTATTCTTGCTTCCCTCACTCCATCCTCATGCTCTGCTAATTGGCCAGTACTTTTTGGTTTATACTAGCGAACAAAAATACGAGCCTATGCATTTGACCGGGACATCACCCTCATTGACAACTGCTTGAAACTCTACACCACTTATGAACTATCTGCCATGATAGCAGAATCACAGGGAAATGACCTACCACATTTCCACCAAAGCCTCGAGCTCAAACTGAACCAAAAAACAGTGATTTCTCCTGTTGCAGACGGTGCCCTTAATGTCGTCATCGGTAAGCCAGACTTCGCGATCCTATCGAACCTTCGTCCTTTCTTGGAAACGAAAGAATATATAGGTTTGTATATTTTTAACCATAATGTTCATTTTATGACTTTCTCACAAAACCAATATCCTCCATTACAATTCTTATCAATTGTTTTTTAAGATCCATTACAATTCTTATCAATTGTTTTTTAAGATATCATTGGACTTGTGATTGATTCTGCACAACAAAGACCCGAGACGGTGGCACACTACAAGAAGTCATACTCGTTGCAGACGAGTAAGCACACTACCAATTCTCCCTGTATTAATTACCTCAATTTAAATTTTCTTAATAGGTTTACTTTACACATTCGCAGCCTCACACCAATTATGTTGACATTCTGGAATGAGTTGGTCAATGCTGAAGCACATACTTTGATCCCCAAGATACCAAAACAACCAATTGTCGTTGTGTTCAACGTGAAGGCATCTGCATTTAATGGTACAAAAAAAATATCCTATCCTTTGTGCATCCTTTTCTTTCAAAATATAATGCTTCCACTGACTAACAAAAATCTCTATGGATTCCACAATGAACACAAGGAATATCATTGTCGACGACGACACAAACAATGGTCGTTTATGATCCACCATTCCCAGAAGTCACCTACCTGCACCAATGGTACCAACCTAAACCATTACTAATTATTTCTACCAAGACATGAGACTCACAGCCACTTCTACAGGAAGCTACAGAACAAAAAAGCATTGGAAAGGATGCTCCGTGAGAAGAATTACTGGGATGCTCCGTGAGAAGAATTACTGGAATGCACCAACAACATCGATTACTGGAATTACTGACATAGCAACTCTCATCCAATCTCCCCCGGTAACAAAGACTCTACCAATATCATAATTGCTTCGTTTGCATATGCTCACATCATTTTCGTACTGTCAGCATTCCCATTGCCCTGCCACTGTTTCAATTCTTTCTGGAATTGTTGATAACATTAATCAATTTATTCGTTCATACAAGGACAATATCACTGCAGAGCTCATTTTCAGATACATGAGGAGGAGCTTGGCAATGTAACATACACAGCTTGCAAAGTTTGCACCATTGGACTCCTTGCAGAACCAAACAAAGTGTATTGGTGTTTCAAATGTCAAGATTATCTGGAATTTGAAGAAAGGTTTATTCATATATCCCCGCCCAAACTTTGCATCATTAAATTGATATAGCGGTCGATTAACTCAACCAACAACATTACACTCACTTTCTACATAATCAAGATAACTCTTGAACTTCAAGACCAAACAAATTCTGTTCAGTGTGTCTTCTTCGAAGAACATGCAGAAACGCTTTTGGTAGTCAGCGCTACTGAAATCTTGAAGATGACACATGTTGTAATACGTTCTTCTTAACTCATTTTCTCACATGATCCTGAGCAGCACAACCCCTTTCCCTTCTTTCGTAAATTTAATCACATCTACTCATCTTTATTCAATAACAATTTTTGTTTATATAATTCTTCTTAACGGACACATGAAAAGGTCGACCTTTGTGCATTCCGGAATGATGAAATATAGTAGCAAATGTTCCAGGTAACAATCAAGAAAAAGTTACCCACATCCACAACCTCCAACTAGGATAACTACATATTGGCCAAAATTGAAGACTACCCCTACAACGAAGGTTCTTCCCAGTATCCTAACTAAATTCCTAAAATATAGTTGTTTATTTTAAATCTAACGTTTGTACCATACCGTTGCAGCTCTACAAGATATTCTTCCAGGCACGCCTCCTTCCTTACAAATCACACAATCACAAAGCTCCGAGATAACACCTGACCTGAACAAACTGTTAGCACACCATCATCAAGAATCAACCACTGCAAAGGAGCTTCTGCCTGCATTCGGGGCTAAAGATATTCAGCCCCAATTCCTCTCTGAAAAAACATATGACAACCTCAATGGGAGCCCATCAAAGAAGACAAAGATAACCACCATGAAACCTAAAACCAAGACTCCCAAACAAGATTTGAAGCCGTTCCAACATCTGCTGAAGTGCAATGGCCAAAAAAAATATATATGCAAACGTGTCGTTTGAAAATAACATCTATTCATGCACAGTTTTTGGCTAACCTTTTGACAGTGAACTACAGCCTAGAACTTACTTCTTCATGAAACTTCATGTTGGGATCATGCACAGCTTTTGGCTAACCTTTTGACAGTAAACTATAGCCTAGAAGATAGTTTTCTACCAATATCATGCAGGGGCTATGACATTATGTACTGCTTTGCTCTTGTGCATACACTATCGTGTATTATAATATCTGTTTATATTTTGCTAAATTGTTCTTATGCAAACAGTAGTTATTATTGCATTATAATGCTTCGATGTTCCAACAGTAGTTAATAGATTATGCATTTAATACTTCGTTCTTCTTCCCATTCACTTGCGATAATGCAGAAATACAACTACCAGAAATCCTATTTCTATCCCCATTACAACATAGATAACCCACCTTTCCATGGTTTAAAATCTGTCTATTATCATTTCTCTTTCACCCCCATTTTATATGAATAGGCACAATTCCCATTTCAAAGCTTTCTTATGTCCTCTAATATTTGAGAGAATATGAAAACAAATGCATCATTGCAAAATCATCCTCAACAGCCATGCTCTATACAAAGGTGCGGAAATTATTCATTTCATATTTCACTTTGACATTGTTTCGCTTTCTACTATGGCAAACCCAATCAAACGTACAATACACAAAATTATCCTATTCCCAACTCATTATAAAACCTCACTAGAGTCTGCAGATAATATTTTACCATCCCAAAAAAATTGTTTAGTGGAAACCAACCTATGCTTCCACCAATATAATACATACCAACTACAACGAATTTACCATCCACACAATCGTCCCGCGCGGCGTAGCGCGATATGTCCGAATTCTAGTATATATATAGATGAGATCCAAAGACCAAAATCAGAAACATCATGTGCTGGCCTAAAAGGAGCCTCCAGCATAGCGAAAAGAAAGAAAAGAAAATCGCATTCAATTGACGGTTTACATGCGTCAAAATATGGCCAAAACAAGACAGAAAATAAACACAGAAGAAATGTCACAAGATGTTTGATCTCTTACACTTACTCAACTAAGAGTTCTAAAAGTTGTACATGAAAAAGTCCACAAATCCATCACCACCATCAGTCCTGCAAATATTAATCTGGTACACTCGCCCTGCGCCATCTGTTCAGTCGAATTCAAGGGAAAAGGTGTCTGTCTAGCCCATGTGATGCACAAAGGACAATTCTTTAAGAAAGCCACAAAGTTTCAATCCGTATTCGCCTAGAAAAGAATCCACAAGTTACAACTGACATGGTTGCAAAAGAACACACAAAAGCACAACTATCCCGGTAAATATAGCATCATCATTATCCCCTTTCACTGGGAAATAACAAAGCACGATTCTCCAATTCTTTCAGAACAGCCGAACTAAGGTACACTTACAGGTTGAGAAGGCACCTCCCTCTCACTCTTGCACCTGTAAATCAGTAAATGTGCAACAGAACTGAGTCAAGATAAGTTCAACTACAAACTGTAGCTTATAACCTGCTTTGATTTAAAAACTCTCATCTCTCTTTTATGAGATTGAGATGCAAGCAATCAAATCAAAAGAATAAACAGAAAGAAACAAACTGAAAATACATCAACAGACTATTGTATAACAAATTATAGGCTCTACTTGATTGTGGAGCATATGCATTACATAATTTAATTGAAACCCAAGTCAATGATCGAGTGTTTATAAACACTAAGCTTCTTTAATACTTCCCCTGAATAATCCTTCACCATCACATAAGAGAAATTGTAGCCACTAATTTGAATGAATAAATTAATCACAGAGAGAAGCCCCTGTTAAATCATAGACATATGACATCTTAAATTAGACGAATTCAATCAACAAAAAAGAACTAAAGGGTAAGTCAATCCCTGAGACAATTGTCTAACGAAACAACAATTTATGATGAGATCTACAATGAAAACATTCTAAGAGATAGATGGGATGATAGAAGGATTCATCTATATGTATTTTTAGGATATATTACTTTGCATAAGGAAAAAAGACACTTGAAACAAATACCAGCTTCAATGTATACTAAAAGTATGAGACAGGCAATATTTGCGTGCACAAAAACTAAATGACCTTTATCATTATAAGTAGCATTATTTGCAGGTAATAAAAAGATCTTCACATTTTGTTTTGATAATTTGATGTGACAACTAAAAAACAATAATTAATGTTGTTTCTTAAATATTTAAGCAAAAAATACTTTGTAACATAAGGCTAAAAATAATATTTAAGATAATTAATTCCTAAATAAGAATTAAATCAAATACTGGATCATTAAGAACCATACATGTGACTAAAGATATCATTAGGTGTGACATGGGAGCAATTTGAGATAGTATTCAAATACTTAAAACCTTGGTCAATGACTCGTATTCAAATCTTGGTCAATGACTCGTATTCAAATACTTAAAACCTTGGTGTGACATGGGAGCAATTTGAGATACCATGTTCTAATACTTAAAACCTTGGTCAATGACTCGTATTCAAATCTTTAGCACCCAGCCTCAACTCATAACTCTTTCAACTCCTGGTCGTATCTTCCTCGTGTATCGACCACTATCTTAGTTTGTTCCCTTTATCGCACTTTCTTAGTATTGCTACCTTGGCTTATAATTCCTTGAGTTGAAAATCCGACATTCCTTATCTAATAGGGAACCCACATTGCGGTGTCCATATTTATCGTGATGATAACCATTGGTATCATCCACACATTTAAAAGAATATGTTGGTGTCTCACACCGATGGCTGTCTAACATGAAAAAGTTTAATATGCACAAGGAAAATTCTACTTGTGCCTATATGTCGTGCATGTGTCCCACCCCAAAATATACTTGTGCAAATATTTTCAAAAATTTTTAAATTGATACATATCTTTTGTATCAAAGGGTTTCAAAAGAAAAGACCGTTATCCGCTCTGATATCACTCTGTAACACCCCCATTTTTAAAATATAGTTTGGCGGGAGTGTTACGCCACATCCCTTAGTCAAGCTCGCCACGGCTAACTTGACCAAGGAATGCTAAGGCTAATTGAAGGAATTTTGATTAACTTAAGTGTCTTAACTTAGGAATTACTGTTAAGTACTTGAGTTCTATAAAGTTGTGTCGAGGGGTTCCTAGGAAAGGGAGGTGGGCCACTGGCTGACGGGCCTTGTTATCACCAAGCCTCCTTAGACAGAAGCCCCATAGCAACTCGATTGTACACAAGTCTAATTTGTATTCCTCGGTTTAAACACAATAAATACTAAGGCATAATAAAAATTTCTAGTGCTTTAGGAAGAAGACAATACTTTATTAATAAACTTTATTCATAAAATAAGAAAGTCCACTGGGCCCATGGCCAAACCATTTGTTCTAAAAGCAATTCGGTGCAATAATTTAAATGAATCTTATTTATGAAAACCTTCCCAAGCCCAAGTGCGTGCATGACTTCTCGAATGAAATTACCCTGAAAAAGGAAAAAGGACAACAAATAATCAGCAACAATGCTGAGCAAACTAGCCTCGTTCCGAGGACACAAGTATCCATTTAAAATACACAACATATATTCACAATATTTCTTTGGCTGCAGTAACTAGCCGCGGCCCAACATGTACATGATGATTCATCTATGAATTTAATACACGTGTAAACTAGACCGCGAACCGCGACTTACGTCTAGCGAAACATAGGCTCAAAACATGTGGGTCTAAGGGAGGAAACCGTCCTACCACTTAGCCAGAGGGGAGTTCGGTCATCCACAACTCAGGTACCACCGCGGTACTCATGCCCTCAAATCATTTAAATAATATCCACAAAATGACCCAACGGTCCAATTTAAGTTCGACATCATGGGCCTAGCCCAAAAACACATGATAAAAGGTTTCAAAAGCATTTTGACATAACATAGGATTAAAATCCCAAAAAATTTTAACACTAATGCATGAACATAAGATTAAAGCAATTAAAAGCAATTCATGCATAAATTCAAGAACTTTTGCATGGAACTTAAAATGTGCGGGTAAGACTATCTTACTCTTCAAGTGGAAAACGTCTAGGGAATCTTCAAGTATCTACTATCAACCTTCGAACTCCTTGCTCCATCCTTCGAGCACACTCAACTTACTAACACTAAAGAAGAAAATGGGAGAAAAACTAGAGAGGAGAAAAGAAGAATGGTTTTTGGTGTGAGGAAAAGAGTGAATGGCATGGGGATATTTATAGGTGGGTTGGGAGTGAATTTTTGGAATGGGAGTAAATGCTAATGGCTTGATTGTTGCCAGTCCTTTACCAGCCCCTTAAACCTTCCTAAAATAAATGTTTTGGATAGGTTTTATAGTCCTTATCTAGCTTAGTGTAGGTGGCACTTAAAGACTTCATTAGTAGGCTCAATTCTCCTTATTTCAGCCTCACTTGACAGCCCAAATCATGTTGAAAACACAACCCAAATCAGTCCAAAATAAGCAATAACAGCCTACTTGTTAAAGCAAATTCTCACTTGTTGAAAATAATTTGCCTCCAAAATATAATTACCGCTGCATTTCTGGATCATGACCGTTATTTTTTTGGGGTATTACAATGTGCGTAACCAAGAATATTATTATACAAATATGTTTTGCCAGTGCCAGCTGGACCATCAATGAAACACACAAAAGGCAATCGATTATTTAATTTTTCAGACACGGCTTCGAAAATGCAATACTGCTCTTCATTCACTGTATTAGGTAACGGAAGGGTATCACATATTGAAGAATTACATGGGGAATTTTGTTCATGACTGTTCTCAGGTGTAAATGAAGCGGGAACAGTGTTTACTATAATACCAAAGTCTGTTAGGGTACTTCCTGCTGCTGCAAGGTGCCTATTGACATTAATAGCAGCATTTACTTCTGTAGATATGTTGGAATGCCTGGTTCTGAATGCTAAGTCATTGCTACAATATTCATGGAACTGAGTCCACAACTTTTGTGGCTCAGCAAGGTTGCAAAACATAAGGATGGTTGCGAACAATTGTGAAAAAGAATTTGGGAGCTGGAAGTGCAATGCTTCGGTCAAGCAATCAATGATGGATGTGTCACTTTCTAACAATCCTAAGGCAACGCATGCAGCGCGAAAAGTTTCACATAGGGTGCCATTGACTGTTGCAATGTCCTCAAATGATGTTGGTGCTGGCCGATGTTGTAAAAGGAGTCGAAGATAATATCTTTCATTTTCATTTGGCCGTGCAGTTACTATACGGCCTACTACAGTTCCACACTTTCTTTGATGCCAGACTTTATCTTTTGAATCCCATACAAAATGTTCGGGAAAATCTTTATATAGAAGATTTTTCTCTTTAGCGAAACTATTGTGGTATTCATGTGGAAGAACTGCGTAAGCATCGTACGATGTACTTCTATGATTGAATGGGAGCACTTGTAGAAAAACTTGTGTACTGATAATTTGGCAAGTGTAGCTGGAGTGCTATAACAGGAGGTCGCATTTCATTCATGAGAAAATGAGAAAATACGCCAAGTTGCCTCTGGAGGGGCAACCTACCGGCCTGTTTAAAATGCCATTATTTCATCGATCTGATACGTCTCATTTGAATCACGCACTGAGAATGCAATACGGTCATATCCTTTGTATACATATTTATACAAATACTTGACTAATTTAATAGTAGAACAAATTTCAACATTGATGTGGCAATCAAACTTTGCTAACAAGTATGGATTGTACGACACAATCCATCTATTATCTAGCAAACGGTTTAATGAAAAGACAACTGACCCATTATTTCGCCTGTGATATAACGGATAGCCATTCGTAGCATGTGTTGTAAGATCATTAAAATCTATAGGGTAATGATTTTTTCATTTTCCATTGCGCATACATACATTGTTTGGATTGTCTATTCCACAAGGCCCATGTAACATGTGTTTTGCAAAAAGCTGATGCAAGTACATATTTCTAACAAGATCTGGGAGTTCAGCAGAAATGAATTTATCATATTGTGAAGGATCATCCATTTTTTCTTCGGTTTTCATGATTAATAACATATGGACATGGGGTAGGCCTCTTTTTTGAAACTCAACCACATATGAGTAAGCACGAACACGACCAAACAGATTTGCATCTAAAAGTTCATGTTTAAGCTCAGCAAGTTTAATGCGGAAGATTCGTCCAGTAAGGTCGGGCCGATTAGTAAAATTATCATTTTCAGAAAGGTACTGTGCAATTTCATTCCATTGTGGATTACATGTCATTCTAATGAAAAAGTCAGGTTTCCCAAACTTTTGAACAAGAGCCATATCATCCATATAACGCTTGTGTATATCACGAGGGCCACCGATAAACGAAGAAGGTAAAACGATTGGTTTTCCAATTTGACTTAGATCATCCAATCCTTGCAAGTGAAAAGCATCTTGTATCCCCTAAAGGGTTTCAATTCTTTGTTTTTTTTTTATTTTGTTCTGATCTATAAAAGTCAAGACGTTGGGTTTCTATTTTGATATATTGATCAACTACATATTGCTGGAATAAGCAGCCAGTGTTTAGCAAGATGCCAGGAGGAGAAGGGCGAATTTGAAGATGATAAGAATAGTACTCACGGATGGACACAAGGCTTTTATCTATCCGCCTTTGTTTTTGCAGTGGTTGGCCTGGAGATGGTTCATTTAGCGTTGAAAAGAATTGCTCAGCAGTTTCAGTTTTAACAGCACCATGTCTATTGCGTTTATTCTTAATCATGTCAGTCTACCAGTCGGGTTGTCCATATGCATGGATTAAAGGGTATTGAACGGGATCATACGCAAAAGAGTAGTAGGAGACTTTCTTGGGCATACCATCGAATGGATACACTTGTATATCTCGAGTCAAGTCAACATCACTTGATTGTCCATCTTGCCATATAACAGAAATATCATCAACAGTTGGAAGATTATAGACTCGCTTGTCTAAGCGGTTAGATGTTTTTAAGAAGATTTTATATTTATTTAGGCATGGAATGGCATGAAACTGTCGAAAGAATCGTGCATAAGGATTCGTTGATGTAATACTTGTTAGTAAAGCAAGAAGATCTTTATTCAGCTTAGGGTAGTTATGCACACGTCTTTCAAGCTCGATTCCAGGATCGTGGAAATAAAGTTGAAGATTCCTAGACTTGTCTGCCGATGGGAATAGAGAATTAATAAAGTGATGCATCATCCCATTTACATGGAATACAAACACATTATGTTCATTACGCTGCAAAGCGACATCAGAGTTGACGCCCAAAGTTGAGAAAGAGAATGAATTATTGTATTTGCGGATATATGTGAGGAAATGATCTGATAGTGGATGGCGGCCTAAGAAAAGATAGTGCAGAATAGGGTGCGTCGAAAGGGGAGGTAAAGTGAAAGTTCCAAAAGCACAGCAAAAGCCTCGAGACTCACCCACGAAAATTAATGCAGCATAGTGTGTGTAGATTGTAGGGGGCGGTGCCCAAGGTGAATTGCTAAGAATATTTCTGCGTACCTGCGTACCTAGAATGTATTTGAGTGGTCATTTTCTTGCATTTCTACTTCCTGCGGACTTCCGCGTGCTGCTGCACGAGCAGCTCGACGTTGCTCTAGAGAATTCGTTTGTACCAGACATGCATTTGCCTGCAGGACAACATTTTTGTTGCATTGAAACAATAAACGCTATAACAAAAAATAAACAAAAAAATTGATCCATATGATGTCAACATATCAAGAAATGAATGTTTGTACGTCTGGTTCAAATGTCCGACAACGACGAGGACTGCTACGGTTATGGTAGACACCGTATACTTCATTAGGCTGCATTTCTGCTTGTTGTTGGGCTGCGTGAGCGCGACGATTAGCGATGCATTGATGAAGAGTACTGGATTTCACAACTGTTGGATCCTGATATGCATGGAATTTCGTGAATATACTTTATGTAACACCCCGGATTTGATCACCCAGGCCAGGATGTCACCGCCACACCTCCCTAGCAAGACACGACTTCTTCGAGCTTGCTAGAGAGATGCAAGGCTATGGTTTTTCAGAATTTAAAACATCTCAAACAGCCCATTCAATAATAGATAGTAAAAAAAAATCATTACATAGTATTATATAAGTTGTAGCAGAATGTAATATTTAAATATAGATATATCAGCGGAAATATAAATATGGCCAACATGGCCAAACACGGGTTAACAGGCCCGTGTGCAAGTCATGTAAAATAATTAAGTAAATGTCCAAAATGATCCCTCAATGCATGATCATGCTCCGTACTCTGTAATAGAAAAATAAACAACAGGTTTTATCAGTATATAAAATACTGAGTAAGACAATCCCTAACATAGCAATAAAGGGATTTTAAATTTTAATAATTAAAAACTCATTTTTAAGCATGCATATTTAGAACATGTAATTTGACTAAGTAATCGACAATAAATTTGATTTACATTTTCTCATAGCTAAATTAAATTTGAAAATGATAATTTAAGGCATAGGCATAATTTAAAGACATAATTTAAAATGCATAAGTAATGACATAAATAATTAAAATTCAAGTCTTTTAAATTTTTCCCCGTTAACTAAGAAGAGGATGGCACAACCAAGTTTCCCAAGTATCGCAAATATTAAGTACACGAATTTTAAAAATTTTAACAAAAAGAATTTATAAAATACGGAGAGTTTTAACCATCATGGGATAAGGTATATGTTCTCGCATAACAAATATTTCATTCTTTTACTATTGTTTCAATATGATTGAGGACATTCGCCCTTGGGGAATCGAACCCGCAAGAACTCAAATACATCCTAGGGAATCGAACCCATAGTAATCAACACACATCTTGGGGAATCGAACCCGCAGGAATCAACACACATCCTGGGGAATTGAACCCGCAGGAAAACATACACCCTGGGGAATTGAACACGCAGGAAACATACGCCTTGGGGAATCGAACCCACAAGGTAAGAACATACACCCTGGGGAATTGAACCCGCAGGAAAAAAAAATATTTTAACATGGTTATCACGTCCGCTAGCCATACAATCAATATTTTCCGCTAGGGCTCTTACATCCACTAGGCATATGCTTGGGCGCTTATGTCCATAAGCCTCATGGTCAATACTGATAGCATCAAGCTTAGTCATAAACCACAATGTTTTCAAAGAATTTAGAAAAAAAATATTTTTATTGTTTAGACATATCTCACAAATCATGTGTTTCTCAAAAGTCGAGTTTTTTCAACAGTTCCACCAAGCCATTGCCACAGTTTACGCCATCTCAGTTTAAACATTCATTTCAAAGGCAATGGACTTGAAATTTCTACAGTAGCTTAAAAATACACTAAAAAACAACTTTCATGTTTTGAGTTTTTTCAAATTAGGTGAGGAAGCAAGTGAAATTTTACTATCTTTGCAAAGTATAAAATCTGCCAACTTTTTCTAAACAGCGCACTGATTTTAAAAAGGGTTTTTGACATAGCAAACGACCTCCACAATTTATGAAATTTTACAGGCACTTAAAAGACACCAAAATAAACAAGTTTTATTAGAGGCATATTATGCAAATTCATTACGGATTAAGTCAGATTAATCCACTAATTTCGGACTTAAAATCTGTCAACTTTTTCTTCAACGACACATTGTATTCAAAATGGGTTTTGACTATCAAACATTGATGAAAATGCACAAACTTTTACTGGCATGTTCTCAGGACATTTATCTACAACTTTTATGTTTTCACCAAAGGTTAGTTTTGACCGCAAGTGATAGAAAAATGCACATCAAGTTCGACCATACAATCTGTCTTGATTTTCGAAAGGTTCATGCACAACAGAATATGTTCGACGCGATTTGGGATAAAAGAATCTTAATGAAAATGCATGAAGTTTTAACACAAGCTAGATTAAGACATTAGGAACAAATCTCTAGTTCGAAGTTTTTCGTTTCGGATTCTCGAAATAGGGTTTTTTGCCAATCTCATAAAACGCGTAAAGATTGAATCTTTTATGTCTGATTTGAGTGTTTGATTTAAAACTAATGTTTCTAACGGTTCAAGGCCTCCAATATTGATATGTAAGGCATTATCGTACAGTGGGTGATGTCTAGGATGTCTCTGGATTGGTTGGGGCGCCCACGCTTGCTACGAACACGTCCAAATTACTCCGTCTCCACTCATTTGGCCCCGATTTGTGTTTTCAAGAGTGTAAATCCAAAAGTTAGAATCTAAATCGACGAAAACTATGAAATGAAGGTTCACGAATTCGTCTTACCACTGTCTAGGGTCTGGACACTTCCTCTCTACGTCCTCCTTGCTCCGGTTTCTCGGTTTGAATGGTGATGGGAGAGAAAGTGAGGATAATGGAGTGAATTTAGGGTTGTGTGTCTGGAAAAAGGGTGTTAAGATCACCTCCAATCCGTCCACAATCCCTCCCTTAAAGTGGTGATTGAGTTTGTAACACCCCGGATTTGGTCACCCAGGCCGGGACGCTACCGCCACACTCTTTTAAACAAGACACGATCAAATCGAGCTCATTTAAAAGAATGCTACGGCTTAAGTCGCATCATTATTTGAAAATATTTAAAACCAATCAAAAGTGCCCGAATTTAAATCAGAGTACGACATGCATAATGTACAAAGGTAATGCGGAAGCTAAACAAGGGCCAAAACAACGGCCAAAATCAAAGTCCAAGTCCAATGCATAAATTTAAAACATTTTAAATGCGACAAGTCTTTAACAATAGTAATCCCGTCCCCCCATGCGATGCTTACTCTGCGAAATCTGAAAGGAAAATAAAACAACAATTTATCAGTACAAAAGGTACTGCGTAAGTTAATATATAGCACGATGAATTTTAAAAGAATTTAGGAGAGTACACAAAAATAATATTTTGATTTAAAAAGATGAATAAATAAAATAATTTAAAATCTCTTACACATAATTCCACGAATATTTACCAATGTTCGTTATGATTGAGGACACCAAATTTTGCCCATTGGGACTAAAACCCACAAGGACTAAACATAAGGATTCTAGGAACGTACCATTGGAATCAACCCACCTCTGGGACTCGTACCCACGAGGAATGTGAAAGCAATGACCCTATACAGACCACTCCGGAGCCCTAGATAACCCATACGGATACATCTAGGAGTATACACTCTTACAATCACGAAACCACAATATCATATGTGCCGTTTTGGCCACAAAAGAGGGGGCGGCCCAACGAGCTCACGCCAAGTGCACTTACCCTCTAACACAATGGCATCCCACTCGATCAAAACTTACAAAGTTTTAAAACCACGTTTTTTTTTTCCATTTCATAATATCACCATATATCCAGATTTCATATAACATCAAAAACGAGCAACGTTCGACTCTTAATTCATCAAAATACATAAGATATCATTTACCGATTAAAAATGGCACTGTGGCAGCTTCCAAAATTGGATTTTAAAAATCTAGCAAACTATTTTTAAAAATTCTGGACAAATTACAGTAGCTAGAACACACTCAAATGAACGTTTTTCTTAGAAATAAGCATCTCCAAATTCAGACTCTAAGTGACCCAAAAAAAATCACTTCAGAACCTACTGTTGCAAGGTTTTCAAACTCTTCATTCCATCCGACCACGGTTCATTCAAAAATTCATAACAATTCCAATCATGCTCCAAAAATCATAAAATTGTATAGAGATGATCTAGACACATAATGGAACAAGTTTCATGAAGGATTCGATCACAGATAACAACCATAGAATGTTGTAAAATACACAACAAAACCGAACATCATGAAAACTCCATTCGGTCAACAGTTTATAGCAGAAATACCAGATGCAATTTCGATGACCAAAAAATGTTCAAAAATTATGAAAATTTACAGAGAGCATATTTAGGATGTTGGGAACATTTTTCATCTTGGAAGGATATTTTAAAAATGTACGGATCATGGAAGAAATTTCAAAGCAACAAAATTGGTCATAGGAAAACCCTATTTGACAGATTTCGTAAGAAGAAGAGATGAGCTTATATCTCGAGTTATACTCAACCAAAACTTCTAAAAATCGACGTACACAATACTAACTTACTTGGGATGAGTTTAGGATTAAAAACGTCCGCTTTGCTCTCCTTGGAAACGTCCAACACAGCCCTCACGACCAACTTCCCTCCGATTGAACCTATTTTAGGATTGTCGGGGAAATTCTCAATTCTAGGACAAGGGATTCGAAACTAAGACCAAGGGAATGAAGTAAAACTCTTACTTACTCGTAGTAGAATGGATTGGACCCCTTGGACTCGTCCACAGCCTCTGCCAAGTGAAGCACAACACACAAACGCACCAACACTCACTATGAAACTCTTAAGTGCAAATGGGTGGAATGGAGGCATGAGTAGGGGTATTTATAGAGGTGGGGAGTAGCCCAATGGCTGTCATAGGATGCTAGGGATGTGAGGGGATGAATTTAGCTCCATAACCCCTGACTTAACTCCCTCAAACCTCATCCAAAACCCCCACTCACCCCATGACTTCATAGGATTCCCTCAAGTGATCATGTAGTCTCATAACTGATTTGTTGGGGTCTTAATGCACCCAATAATCATTGTCAAGCACCCCACAACGTCCCTCAATGTCTGAAATTCGAATTGGAGTCGTTTGGGATCGCCCACCACCGAATTCATGGCAAGAAACGCATGGGGCGTTATGAGTTTGCCATAACAGCAGGGTGGCGCGCTGGTGGCGCGCCCCGCGCCGCCACCGCGCGGCCACCTGCTCGCGATTTTGGCTTTTTTTTTTTAATATTATGATTTTTATTTCTAAAAATCATAATGTATGAATTATCCGAGATCGTTGGGATAATTCGATAATTTTTTTCGAGTTGCTATCTTCCGAAAATATTTAATTCCGCTCTCCCGGAATTATTTCGGTTTTGATAATTAAATCCGATTCTTAAATTTTGGATTTTAAAACTCGATGTCGATTTCTCGGGTATTACAGAGTTACCAAAGCGGGGGTCGAAAATAAGGTAAGAAATCATCGAAAAGTGCAAGATGATCGCATCCTGCTCAACCCC
Organism: Hygrophila difformis; assembly: GCA_030278955.1. Lineage (NCBI taxonomy): Eukaryota > Viridiplantae > Streptophyta > Magnoliopsida > Lamiales > Acanthaceae > Hygrophila > Hygrophila difformis. Next base: position 24,415,197 of record JAOANR010000011.1, read on the forward strand.
ACGGCCTTGGCGCAATATCCCTCCAGACCGCGCGGATACCGCGCGGCTCCAGCCTGGTCCGGGTCGTGCGATCCGTCCGGCCTTTTCTCCTCTCTTTTGGACTTCTATTCTCCTATATTTTCGGGCTCGATTTTTTCGGATTGTTATCGGATTATAATTCCTATCTTAAATTTATTTCGACTTAAATTGATTTCGTATTTGAAATCTTGAATCTGTCGAGTTCAGATTCGTCGGCTTCGAATCCGTCGACCTTCGACTCTCGTGCAATGATTTATTTATTTAAATCATTTTCGACTTCACGGTTCTTGGAATTAAAATTCTCTTGCTCTTCGAATTTATTCCATCTCCTATTATTAAAAGTCTCGGGTATTTCACTTTAGTACAAATTAACTAATGAAGGGCGGCCACTTGTTTACCTCGTTTGCATGGATAGTTGCTTCTTCCAAGGCCTGTATTTGGGTCGCCCGAGCGCGCCTACGAGCACTGCGTGCCTGACGGTTGCTTGATTCAGGCAATCTTGCATCCTGACGCTGTTGGTTTTTTCGTATACTCTCCAGGCTCATCTGTGCTTTTGTTAAAATTTAAAGAAAGATGGATAACTTGTGAAGGTCATGTCGGAAAGACTTTTTTCTACATAAAATATATATGGTCAAAGAAATAGCAAAAAAAAAAAAAAAAGAAACACACAGAATAACTTTTGTAATAACTATAATAAATTGATTTTTTTGTTTTTTTGTTGACTATAACTAATTTTAAGGCCTAGGAATTCCTCTTAACATACTTCATCAGTGTCACCATTTCACAAACAAACATCAGCAAGCAATTAGCTGTCCAGTAACAAACCAATTTCGGATTCCTCTTCCGTGTTTGCATGAAATTAAAGGATTCAAAAAGAAGAATTCTATTCATAATAACCGTCAACATTGAAAGAACATTATAGTAGCAGTATGTTTTCAAAAGTTATAGTGAAAAAGAAAATTAGAAACCATAAGGGTGGGGATATATGGGATTTCATTAGCATGTGCTTTGCATGATCTTGTAATAGAAAGAGTTTGTTGAATAGACGGAAGAGCTACAGGGAGAGGTGAGGTTAAAACTGAACCAGAATTAAATATGTTCCTCATAAGTTGAGTAGCCTACTGGAGCTCATACAAAATTCTAAAGAAAAACACTACAAATTAGAAGCAGCAGAAATAAATTAATAGAAGCCTAGAAGGATGAACTTATTGAACAGCTAAAGGAGAGAGCAAAGGAATTCCCTCAACGTCTGCCCTACCAGCACAAGTTGGGACCAGAAAGTCTAAAGAGGAGGGGGAACCGAATTGACCGCAATAAGTGAGAATGTGTAAATAGTTTAATAGAAATGTGGTTATAATCCTTTTATAAAATATTAACTGTATTGTTGTGATTTTTACTTCTAAATATGATCCATTGAAAAATCCCACAATCTATACATTTAAACATACTTAGGCAAGCATAGGATTTGTAATCACTACACTTATACAAGTCAATTCAATGCACATGATTATGAAATGCCTACAACAAAGTTTTAGCATTCATGATATAAAAGGTTGTTCAAAGATACCTTGTTTCTTGAAGAGTACTGATAATTTACATTCACAAAATCAATACATCCGGTGAGACATTGCAATTTTGTTCCTGCACAGTGATAAAATAGTGCCCATAAGAGTCCTCAGTTAAGCATAAGAGGAAAAAGGATAAACACTATTTGAATTCCCGAAAAGCTCATATGATTGACTTGGGGAAGCCTAAAATTTGTGGAAAAGCAATTGAGAAAATAAGGTAAATGTAACACCCCGGATTTGGTAACCTAGGCCGGGATGCCACCGCCACACCTCCCAAGCAAGATACGACTTCATTCGAGCTCAGTTGAGAGATGCAAGGCCAAGGTATTTCAGAAATAATTTAAAAGCAAGCCCAAAAATATTTAATTTTAAAATAGTATAATATCATCCACAATAATAAAATAAGTCGCAGCGGAAATGTAACTTGGGCCGACATGGCCAAAATGCAGTAAATAATTTAAGTCTAATAAATTACAACATTCAAAGATATTAATTTAATTCCCGAGCCCCAATATGTGTGCATACTCATGCCATTTCTCCATACTCTGCAAAAGAAAAATAAACGACTACTTTTATTAGTATATAAAATACTGAGTAAGACAATCCCTAACGTAACAATAAAGGGGTTCTAAATTTTAATAATTAAAAACTCATTTTTAAGCATGCATATTAAAACATGTAATTTGACTAATTAATAGACAATGGTTTAATTCACATTTCCTCATGGCTAAATTAAATTTAAAAATGATAAATTAAGGCATAGGCATAAATTCAAAAAAAAAAACATAAATTAAATGCATGAATGACGACATAAATAAACAAATAGAAATCTACGTCTTTTAATTTTCCCCGTTACGCCACCATCTCAACAATATTTAAGTTAGCCGGCGATCCGGCGGCCGCGACCAATTTCGTAATTTTTCATTTAGCCGGCGATTCGGCGGCCGCAGCCAATTTAGAAATTTTCATTTCTCAAGTAACGCATTTCTCAAGTAACAAAGTTCAGAATTGCCGAAGCAATCCGCTGATCGAGCCATACACAGTACCACTCGGGAGCCTCGAGTGACCCATACGGATACACACGAGAGTGTAGACTAGTTTTCATTGGCCGTTTTGGCAATTTTTCATAACGTTCACCCTTGTCCGTTTTGGCACGAAGCGAAAAGCTAGGGGGGCACCCTATAGAGCACTCACCCCCTACATAGGTCACCCTCGTCCGTCTAGGCACGAAGCGAAAAGCTAGAGGGGTACTCTATAGAGCACTCACCCTCTACGTAGGTCACCCTCGTCCGTCTAGGCACGAAGCGAAAAGCTAGAGGGGCACTCTATCGAGCACTCACCCCCTACATAGTAAGCTCAATCTAGGTTAACGGGTTTTTAAAAACGTTTTTATTGTTTAGACATAGCTCACAAATCGTGTGTTTCAAAAAGTCGAGTTTTTCAACATATCAACCAAAGTCATTGCCACAGTTTACGCCATTTCAGTTTAAAAATTCATCTTAAAGGCAATTGACTTGAAATTCATACAGTGACTTAAAAACACGCCAACGAACAATTTTCATGTTTTGAGTTTTTCGAAATTAGGTGAGGAAGCAAGTGAAATTTTGCAATCTCTTCAAAACGTAAAATCTGTCAACTTTTCTAAAACAGCACACTGATTTTCAAACGAGTTTTCGACATAGCAAACGACCTCCAAAATTTATAAAACTTTATAGGCACTTACACGACATCAAAATAAACAAGTTTTATTAGGGGTATTTTATGCAAGATCATTATAGATTAAATCAGATTAATTCACCAAATTTGAATTCAAAATCTGTCAAAGTTTTCTTCAAAAGCACAGTCTGTTCAGATCGGGTATTGACTATCCAAACTTTAATAAAAATGCACGATTTTCAGGCATAACCTTGAGAAAATTATCTACAACTTTTATTTTTACACCAAAGATTAGTTTTGACCGGAAGTGATAGAAAAATGCACCTCAAGTTCGACTAGGCATGCTGTCACGTCTTTGAAAAATTCCCATGAACTCAGAAAGTGTCCGACGGGTTTTGGGGTATCAAATCTTGATGAAAATGTGTGAAATTATGACACAGCCTAGATCAAGATGTTAGGAACAAATCTCTAGTTCGGAGTTTTTGGTTTCGGATTCTCGAAATAGGGTTTTACGTTAGATCTCAGAAAATGCGCAAAAGTGAATCCTTTAAGTGCGATTTTATTGTTTTGATTAAAACTAGTGTTTCGAACGATCCTAAGCCACCGATATTGATATGTAAGGCATTATCTTACAGTGGGTGAATCCTAGGATGCCTCTGGATCGATCGGCGCCTTCGGATTGCCACGAACGGATCTCCTCAACACGATCTCTTCCTCCTTTGGCCACGAACCGAAATCGCAAGGAATAGACCGTGGTTAGATCGAATTTTTGGATTCGAGAAGGTGTAGGAAAACTTAAGAAACACTTATCCACGTCCTAAAGGGTTTGACCTCCCTTCTCCAACGTCCTCTTGCTCCGGTTGCTCGTCGGGAACTCAAGAACACAAGGGATTTTGGGGTTTTCGGTTTTGAATGAGTTGGGAGAGAATATGAGAGTAACGAGGAATGAATTAGGGTTGTGTGATCTGATTATAGGGTATAGGATCACTCAATTTCGTTCCTAATAATCCTTCCCTCAATGGTGATTGTGTTTCCATAGTCGGGGGTCGAAATATGGCAAGAAATCTCGAAAACGCGCAAGATGATCGTAGGTTGTCACACGGCGCGCCCGTGGCGTGGTATTGACCAAAAACGCGCGGCCACCATGCGAGCCCTGGCTGGGCTGCGGTCGGGCCGGGCCGTGCGATCCGTCGGGCCTTTTCCCCTCTCTTTCGGGTTTCTATCCTCTTACGTTCCCGGGCTCGATTTTTCGGGTCATTCTCGGATTATGATTCCTATCTTAAATTTATCTCGTCACAAATTAATCCCGTATTTGAAATCTTGAGTCCGTCGCGTTTGGATTCGTCGGCTTTGAATTCGTCGTCTTTCGACTCCCGTGTAATAATTTATCTACTTAAACTATTTCCGACTTCACGGGTTCTTGGAATCAAAATTCTTTCCTTTCTTGAATTTAATTCCAACTCTTTTGACTCGATCCATGGAATATCTTCGGGCTTCCTTTCCCTCCTTTATTCCATTTCTTTTTTAAAAAATTGCGGGTATTACAGTCTACCCCCTTAAGAATCAACTTCGTCCGCGAAGTTGCGTCTCATACTAGGGTTGCTTGTGACCTTATGAACAAATTCTCGGGTATTACAATCTATCCTCCTCATAAATCAACTTCGTCCTCGAAGTTGTGTGTTAGCTTCTCGCGAGTTAAGGACTAGGGTCGTATCATTTTTATTTCTTATTTCATGACTGAACTTAGAATTGAGATTTCCAAGTTGCCTACGTACCCTGTGAAGGGATCAAGCCATAACGTAGTTCAAAACAATTCGAATTTGTTTATTATTGATTTGGGATACATGTTGCCGAGTCGAACTCAAAAATAAACAACTATATATTATTACGGGGTATCACATCCTCTCCCACTTAGGACTTCAGTTATGTCCCCATAACTGCCTACACATTATTCTCAAGAAGGTTCGGGGTTTGATCTTGTTCCTTGTCAGCCACTCCTTGCTGAAAGTTCACCATATCTATTCTCTTTTCGATTGCCTCCTCTGACGTTCGACATTCCCTAGTCTTGTGACCAAAATTGCTGCACTTATGGCAGGCTCCCGACTTCGGGTATTGGCGCACCAAATGTGCATGGTTGCATCGTGGGCAGCGTGGTATGAACACACCACGGTTGTCATCTCGAGTGTCCGGGTCCTGGTCAGGTTTAATGGTCACGTCTTCTCTCTTGTTAATGTTTTCTATCCGCGTCCGGCAGTCAGCAGTGGATGACCATGTCGACCACATCGAAAGCACGCCCCAGGCTGAGGGCACCCTCTCGCATAATGTGGTTTACCACACTTTGGACATGGTGGCGTATAGTCACCATGGTTGAAGACTATCCCCTTGTTTCTCCCTTTGCTGCCTCGAGGCGGTCTATTCGAGCCTCCACGAATATGGTTTCCTCCCCACTTATTATCATCTATGCGGTTGCTGTTAACCTTGTCTTGCCCCTGGTTGACTATCGGGTTCCCTAAGACGACCAAAGCTTCCCCCATGGTCCTTAGGCATCCGTCTACATTACTAGGCATAAGGGCTACTTGCCCTCCTTGATTGGGTGCACCAACGGTTTGTACTGGTATGTTGGGTCGTCGTAGCCCTTTGTTGGTGTTCGGTGGTAATTCATTAGTGGTTTTAGGGTGCAGGTTGGTTTCTCGGTCTTCCTCTTGGTGCCATTCTGTTACAACGTATAAGGATTTGATTCTAAGGATTTAATAGAGTGTTGGAAAAATATTAATTTACTGAATCAAATGATGTTAACAGGCCCAAGCTATTATGTAAAACCCCGTATGCGTTGTTTGAGCGATATCTCAACAACCTGCAAACCACAACCAGAGGCAAACACAAAACAAAGTGCAAAAATGAACATAAGAACACCAAGAATTTGGTTACCCAGTTCGATCCACTGATCTATATCTGGGGGCTTCAAGCCAGGATTTCACTAGATTCACACAAACGATTGAATCACACATCAATACACACTACACATCCTTCCATTCCAGTGAACTTCTCTATCTAATCATCCTAGACTAGAGAAACACATGGGAGCATCAACTATCTACCCAAATGCAAGCAATTCACCAGCAGATGCTAAGGTGGTGTTTGTGGAATCCTAGTTACTTAACAAATCAAGCTCGATGGTGATAAAAACACCCGATCTACGCACAGGTTGTGTTTACAAACAAAAGTCTAGAAATGCCTAAACACAAACCCAAATCCCCAATGAAATGCAGCAGACACAACAACTAAAGCTATACCAGTTGTAGGGAGGTTGTTGGTGTCTTCTGTAAACAACGAACTTCTGGGTGATAATCCTCTTCAAACTCGACTAGAAGTTTGAGCATCTATAATTTCCAGGAAAATATCATTGGTTGCATCTGCTTCTTGGCATTTGCTTTATAGAGTATTGTTCAGTTTAAAGCGTTTATGTGGAGTTCTAGCATCAGCCAATTACAGTACTCTTTCATCAGCCAGTTACGGATTGAAATCCCTGCTATAAATACAGTAACCCTTCTACCTTTTGGTTCAATTACCTTCAACGCGGAAGAATCAAGTGAACACAAAAGCAAGCCTGAAGTTGTTTTGATGTAAGTTCTGCTGTTTATGGCAGTCCGCGCTACATCTGCTAAGATATGCATTGTATGCATATGAATTTCTGTATTTAGGCATGTTGGACAACTGATATATTCGCTTTAAATAGTGTGTCATTTAGGAGATTGCTTCTTTGTTTGATTGCAGGATCAGAAGAAGTCAATGAAAGACAGCATAGGAGATGTGGTAAGTGCCAGATGGGATGATGAGAGGGTTAAATTCTCTTTGCCTCCACCGATGACATTACTGAGTTCAAAATTAAAGTGCCATATTATACTCTCTCTAAACTTAATGGTTGCTTAAATGTAGTTAATGTTTTACTACAACATATAATTAAAGAGAGCTGGACGAGATTATTGATGAAGGCCAGGTCAAATCAGATTAATAATGTTTTATTTTTCACTTCTCTCCTGTCTATATGCCTAATTGACTACGGTAGATGTGGTCTGAACATTAATTCAAAAGCATTCAGCAGCCACTCTTCATGTCCATTCCATTTTTTGCATAACTAATGTCTCCCCTTTATTTTAAGATCTTGATTGAATTCAGACTAAATTCATTTTCTTATAGTGAGTCTTCTTCTTTGATTTGTCCATCAATGGAACTCATAAATTCAGACTATTGTAGCTTTATGGATTATGACGCTGGATAAATAATAAGACCCACTTGATCTCTTGTTTAAGTTAAACTAATGTCCATTAATTCACATTTCTTGCATCGTTTTGGTTTTAAATTCTCCAATTACATACCTCCATTTTGATATATTAAATTCTTTACTTATATTGTGCTGATATCCTCCTTCCCCCTATTATGCCTTGTGATTATTACTTATTATAGTTTCTTGAGTTCATTATTTTTCCTGGGGTCATGCATTAATGGTTGGATTTGGTTGAGACTTTGGAATTTGGTAGTGTTGGCATACTGATTGAAGTTGTGGTGAACATTGTTTCAGTTTCAGGGGATGGGAACATAATTGAATGGCAGTCAAATAAATCAAATGAGATATATCAACTTCTGCCATGGGTTGCATCAATCGACAGCCATATATGTGTGTCGTTGTGCCTGAAATGGGCTGTCCGACAAGTGACGTTTGCTGCTGCTGCTCCTTCAGTACTAAGACTATGGATTACCAATGATGAAGCCAAGAATCCTGGCGCCAAACCAAAACCTGCTCCCCAACCCCCATCTCCCAACCCCTCTTGAAGGTTTCCCTAAGTATTTACATTTGTAGTAGTATTGGTCACAAGTTTCCTTTTTGACCTCTTTAACGTGTTGGTCACAAGTTTACAAAGTGAATTGGGGCATCTTAAAAATTCATTCGATATAAAGAATGAACCAATGGAAGCACTTATTATTCAATCTCCTCCACAAACACAACCAACAGCAATGGGAATACGATGGCAGAGTTGCAGACAATAAAATTTGTCTCCATGGAACATCATAATCAACGGGAAGATAACAAAGTAGTGCAATTACACATTGCATAACACTAGCTATTTAATAATAGAAGATATGTGAATACAGGGACCACATATGGACGAAATAGCAATAACATTACATGTGGTCTACAACATCAACTTCAATTATGACCTCACTATGCCTACGCCCAAACGCTACTGATTTAACAACAAATTTACAGATATCTCCGACTACTATATGATTTTGTGAAAAGAAATGGTGTATCCCAAAATTCATTACTACCGTTTCCTCCCTTCTTCGTTGGGTCATAGCACAATGCAGCAAATAGACAAGATGAAGGCGACCATGTTCTTTGAAGCGTAACCAAATTCTCTTGCGGAAATGCAAATTAAAACCCTTGCCAAATGTCCTTGGGAATTTCCTACAAAGAAAATGGGAGATGTATATACTTACTCGTTTATGTTGACAAGAAAATATCAAGGCTTCAACCACATGGACTGGTTGTACATTACCAATGGAGTATTGTAATTTGAGGCTGTTAAATGTGTGAGAAAAGAGGCACATAAGTCTGCACATAAACAGAGGTCTATGAAATGCCACAAGATAAACAAACAACACTTTCTCATTCTCAAGTAAAAAATAGTTTCGAACTATTTAGCCTTACCATTACTATCACTAAACTCGAGTAAAATATCTGAATAATCTTTAGGCTCACCGTCTTCATTAAATATTTTCACTGTAAACTCTATATCAGCGACTGCCTTAAAGAACAGTACATCTCCCACCTTAAGCGCATGAGCGTCACAGAAAATATCCCAAATACCACTTCCCTTGATGTAGAGGTCTTCCCCATCAAAAAAAAAAAAAAACAGGCACAGTACATTGCAATCGCTGTGCTTCCACACTAATTGTCGCTGGCATATTTTCTTCTATAAAATTAAGTATTATTCTGCCTAAGTGCTGCACAGAGGAAAAAATTACCATATTCATGTATTAGTAATAACGAACAAACAGCATGCTTAAACTCATATAGATGAGTTATTTATAACCTACCAAATATTGCTCGAAATTTTCTTCTAAGCGCACAAAAAACTCCATTCTTACCGAGCTTCTCCAAACACAACAGCTATGAAATACCTGCTCCTAAATATGAACTACTCTACATACATTTATAGTGAGGCAACAGAGTCACGGGTATGGTATCCGGTGCAAAAGTAATAATCCCAATCAGAGAAATGGCAAACAAAGACATAGGAACCAGCAACAGCAGTGTAGCAGTACTGACATTTCAAAGAGGGCATACCCGTTGTTATAGCACTATAGCAGTATAGTCCATCAGAGTCACGGGTATTCCGCAACCAGTGATTATCATATCCCTAATCGACCTGTCTTAACCCTACCTATCACACTCTAACCTAACTCCGTCCATTCGTCGCCCCGGGCGCCACTTCCAATTCACTCCACCACCGTCTCGCCTGCCTTCTCAAAACGCAACTTGTGCCTCCCTCTGCCTTCTCCGTATTACATATCTCCACTACCGCTGCCTTCCTCTGGTAAGCAACGGCTCTCCTCTTTTTTGGAATAGCGCGCGCCACCGGGACTTACCTTTAGTGCTTGCCCATTATTTCCCTGTAGATCGGCACCTATGTGTACCACTCCTACTTGTTCCAAGTTTAGTGCTTACCTTCAGTGCAATTCTTTGCCTCTTTCTCAAACATGTAACTAAATTGTGATTGATCCCATTTCTGTTTAAATTTTTTCCCTTTTTTGTTTCCGATTCAGGATTTATTATAGGTGTGATGATTATCCAGTGATGATTAACTGCTTAGGGGAAAATTGGGTGCATGGGTTCTGTGGTTTCTTTGTTCAATGGTGTTTCAAATTGATGTTTCAATTTGGCACCTGGGATTTAATTGGTGTCTAAAGTTTTTTGTTAAACCTTATGGTTGTGGGTAATGGGTCTACATAAACCTTATCAAATCTCTATGACACTTATATGAATTAATGCCCACACTTATGGTAATCTGTTCTGAGTGTTTGATGTGGCGTGTCACTAATTAGAGATTTCATTAAAGAGATCGTTCAATGCTGCTTGCATATCTGTTTCTCTACATACCAGTGAAAAAAAGGGTAATGGACCATGGTACAGTGTATATTTGCAATGAGGAATTAGCATCTCAAATATACTCAACAGCTACCAGTGAAAAAAAAAAAGGGTTTTGGCATGATTGCTGGGTGGCGGGTAGTCGACCGTTAAATGAGGTATTTCCATGAATCTTTGCTTTATCTCTAAAACAGGATGGTAAAGTCAGGGAATTTGAGGAGTGGGATGGATTGATTTAGAGGTGGTGTATTAATTTGAGAAGGCGGGTTTTTGACTGGGAAATTGAGGTGTGGCAAAATTTCTTGAATATTCTGGAAGGGCAACAGTTAAATAGATATTTGGAGGATCGGGTCAGATGGGGAAAAGAGAGCAATGGGTGTTTCTCGGTGCAATCATGTTGGAAGGGAGCGGGGGGTGGCAGGTTGGGGGTGGGGTGGAGTTTCTGGAGAAAGATTTGGCAATGCCCATGTCCAGCGAAGGCTAGACTGTTGGTGTGGAAGGCCATGTTTGGAGCGATCCCTGTGTGGGCAGAATTAGCCAGGAGGGGCTGCTTGGAAGTGGAAAACGTCTTATGTCCGATTTTTTGTCGTGAGGTGGAAACACTAGATCATCTTTTAAGGGATTATGGTATGCTGGAGTTAAAGGTTTTGGGGTCACATGGGTTCTCCCGGGGGGGTTAAAGAGCTAATATCCTGGTGGTTTGATGCGAATCCTAGAAAGGGTTGTATTGAAGTTTGGAGGATGACCAATCTTGCTATTATTTGGTCGGTGTGGCGGCATAGGAATGAGGTGGCTTTTAAGGGGGCTAGTTTTGATATAAATATAGTAGAGGCGGAGATAAGGTGGCGAGTAGCATTTTGGTGGAAAGCTGCTAAGGGGGGTGAGGAGGCAACCTGTACAGGTTTTAATGGGGTGAGGATGGAGGAATTGACATGGTCAAGGGGCTGCAGAATTCAGGGGCCGAGAATGGGGTTAGAATGGGAACCTCCGAAGAAGGGTTGGTGGAAGGTAAATATGGACGGGTCTTCTATGGGGAATCCCGAGCCGTCTGGAATCGGTTGTGTGATCAGGGATGATGTGGGATCTGTAATTTTTGTTTTGTCGAGATTCATAGGATGCAAGGACTCAACCGAGGCCGAAGTTATAGCTATCAGTAAAGTGTGCGAAGCTCTTGTTCGGGACCAAGATTTTCTGTAATACCCGAGAATTTTGCAACATAAAATAAATAAATAAATAAATAAAAATAATAAATAAAAAAACATGATAAATAGATAAAGAATCATAAGAGATGAGAAATGGAATTTAAATTAAAAAGGAATCAAGATTTCGAGAACCCGGGAAGCCGAAGACAATTTAATCAAATAAATGGTCACACGTGAACCCAACATCGATGGACTCAATAACTCGAGTCCACATGTAAATTTAGACCCGAATAAAATGACGATAGGAAATAGGAGCCGAAGATATCCCGGAAATCCGAATCCGAGAACATAGAGGGTTAGAAGTCCGAAAGAGAGGAGGAAAAGCGCAACGGATCGCACGACCCGCCCGGACCGGAGTCCAGGCGTGAGTGGCGCGCTGGCCGCGCGGTGGTTGGCTTGGGGACGCACCACGGCCGCGCCAACTGGCAGAAACGACTCGTGCGAGATTTACTCGCCCGAATCCGGATTTTCCGACTTCGGTTGAACACCATTCGGCTCAAGACTCTTAGAGGCAGACCTTGGACGTCCCAAGGTCATGTTTGCCTATAAATAACACTTTCGAAAAGCTCCGAACACTTTTCAAAATCCTACGATACTCTCTATACACAAAACCCTAGATCCGGAAGTCATCGGAGGCACCAAAACCGAGCGGGGACTGCCGTGGACGAACTCGGATCCCTTCTAACGCTGTGGTAGGTAGATCCTTTCATCCATCTCGTTTTTAATTCAAAAACGAAACCCTAATTCTCTTCTTTTCTTCTTTACACCCCGAATCGGATCTAGAACGTAGAACCCGACGAACGGAGAGGATAAACGGATGACTGGAAGCCACGCCCCCGAATCGACGATCCCGGACGCTCAACAATCTGTAAGTTAACCTTACTATGGTTTTGGGAGAATTTAAAATACACCCGATCTAACGATTTAAACCAAGAACGTAAAAATCTGTCAACATGAAATCTTTAACGGCGCAACGGCTGTGCACAAATTTTTAGAACCCTTAAACCCATTCAAACGAGAAAAATTAAAACACAAAAAACGTTCCTAAGGCTTAGATCTATCTCCTGTAAACTTTTCAGAATTTTTCATGATGATTTGTTATATGAAATCTGTAACACCCGAGGAAAAATAAACTCAAATTGTTTTGAACTACGTCATGACTTGATCCCTTCACAGGGTACGTAGGCAGCTTAGAACTAATTTCTAAGTTCAGTCACGAAATAAATCACAAAATACATCACGAATTAGATCACAAGGACGATAGGAGATGTTGAAACCAATTTAGACTAGGCTAAGTAGGACCCGGAAATGTTGCGAGCGATAAGCCGGACTCGCAACAAGATTAAGGAGAAGATTCCGCAACGAAAATGACCCAGGGAATCGAGCTAACACGTAGAAAATCGATAGGGGAAAGCGAGGGAAGACCCGACGGAACACGCGGAGCCGAACCGGCCGGTCCGGCCGGCCCGCGCTGTCCGCGCGCCGCCGCGCGGCCACCGCGCGGCCAAGGGCGTCGCGACGCCAGGCCTGGCGCGCGTGCTCCGCGCGACCATAGGGGTAGGTGCGCGCCACCTCCGCGCCAGAGGGGCTGAAGGTGTAATCTTTCCATTCGGGGGTGATTTTCTTGCCGAAATTACATCTCCCTTCGAGGGAAACCAAATCCCAGCCTTAAGGAAGGCTTAGGGGCGGCTGGGGAGACTCAAAACCCTAATCCCACAGAAAACTCATCCCCACCATACTTACAAACTCCCTCTCCAAGCCAAACCCTCCCGACGAAGCTTTCCGGCGAACTTTCCGGCGACGACGAGGTGAACGGGACTGAGCCACGGCTTCATAGAACCTTGGTGAGTCTTAATATATCGTTCCATCAGTCCATGAGTCTCTGAAACTCGAATTCTAACACTATTTCCTTACTACGATTTCACGACGGAAAACGAACAAAAAGCAATCGGAGAAGTTGGCCGTTCGTCGTGACCCTAGGACATCCGGAAACCCAATCCAGCGACCCTAACATCATTCTGAGTAAGTTAACACCTTACTCACAAATTTTCGTGGTTGTTTGTTGTTTAAATCTCGAGATATAGGCTTGTAACAAAAATCGGTTTTCAAAAACCCTATTTTCGTCCAATTTTAAAGACTCGCCAAAAACTCGACCTTCGGGAATTCAAACCGAAAACTTTTCAACATAAAAGTTGTTCCTAACACCTTTATCTATCTTGTGTCCAAATTTCAGCCATTGACATTAAGTTTTGCTACCCCAATCTTCGCCATGAACTTTCTGTATCAAACCGAACGATTTTAATCTGTGACAGATTCCTTCATTCAACTTGATGCATGTTTTTCACCCATTTTTCGAATGATTTAACTTTGCATTTCTAAACAGTTTTTAAGACGTAAATTATTCTTTGCAATAAACTCAAATTTTAACTCACTTCGGAACCTTATTTCCAAAAACTTAAAACATGAAAGTTGTTCGTGTGTGTGTTTTTGAATTACTGGCCAAGTTTCAGAATTTTTGGAGGAAAAACGAATTTTAAATTAAGAAAGGCGTAAACTGCCTCGAATAGGATTTTCGAACTTGAGAAAACTCGAACTATGAAAACGCGATATCGATCCTTTGATAACTTTGAAATACGAACTTTCGAAAAATCCCGTTCACTAGGCTGAGCCGATCTTCATACTATCATTATCTTTGAGACTGCCTCGTTAGTGGTCTCCTTACTATCTGAGATTGCCTCGTTAGTGATCTCGCGCGCTGTATTTGTGGATCGCCTCGTTAGTGGTCCTACTATCTTTGTGGATCGCCTCGTTAGTGGTCCTACTATCTTTGAGACTGCCTCGTTAGTGGTCTCCCATTGTTTGGACTGCCTCGTTAGTGGTCCTATGTTGAGATTGCCTCGTTAGTGATCTCCCGGTATGGTGTCCTCTTCTTAGTTTACGGGATGAAAAGTAAAAGACTCGTGTGAGTGTTTCATTATGCTTAAATCGTATTTATCCTGCCTTTAATTACGTATTTAAATTTTATGCATCTTAAATTATGCTTTAAATTTCGCTTTTTAAATTAAGTTCTTTAATCATAATTTTCCGCTGCTAATAAATCATGTATTTTTAAATTCTCGTACGGTAAGCGAAATCTTTAGTTTTAAACACTTGTAACCCCTTTTATTTGTAGTTAGGGATTAACTTACTCAGTATATTTTTATACTGACAACCGTTGTCATTTTTCTTTTACAGAGTATGTCGAGTGACGCATACGCATGCACTTGGGGGGAAATAATTATGAACATTTTCGCTTTCTGCATCATAGTACTGTTTTTACCGGGTCTGTTAAACCCGAGGATTTGGCCATGTTGGCCGTGATTTACTTTCCGCTGCATTTACTCTATTTACTTTTCGCATGATGATTACTACTATCGTATTAAGTATTATAAATTTCCGGACTAAATCTTGAAATGTTTTTAAATCTTTTACATACCCACAAGCCTTGCGTTTCCTTAGCGAGCTCGGGAAGCCGTGTCTTGCTAGGGGAATGCGGCGGTGACACCTCGGCCTGGGTTATCAAATCCGGGGTGTTACAAAATCCACCCGGAACCGAACTGCTTGAAATTAGAACTTGAAATTCTTGACAGAACTTAGGTCCGATCTTGATTACGTTTTTGACATTAGATCTAGACCGATTTGGAACTTTAGCCGAACATGAAAGTTGTAGATATATGTCTTAGGTATCTCTCTGTAAAATTTCATCAAATTTATAGTTAGTTTGCTATGGTAGATCTTGAAATCTTGAAACTGATGTCAGAATTTTTGGACAGATTAATATCCTGTTAAAGATTGATATTTTTCACCTACTTCCGTATCTCGGATTGAAAAACTTAAAACATGAAACTTGTTCATCTCTGTGTTTCGGAGTTACCGGTAAATTTTCAGAATGATCTGGCTTAAAATGAATTTTTAAATATTTTTGGAGCAAAACAGCGACTAGTGAAAATATATGTTGAAACGTGTGAAATTTGTGAAACTTGTTTTGACCTTGCGGGTTCGATTCCCCAAGGGCGTCCGTGTCCCTGCGGGTTCGATTCCCCAGGAGTCTGTGTCAAGCCTTGCAGGTTCGATTCCCCAGGATGTATGTTTTCCTGCGGGTTCGATTCCCCAGGATGTCCGTGTCAAACCTTGCGGGTTCGATTCCCCAGGGTGTGTTTTCCTGCGGGTTCGATTCACCAGGATATGTGTTGATTCCTACGGGTTTGATTCCCTATGATGTATTTGAGTTCTTGCGGGTTCGATTCCCCAAGGGCGATTGTCTGTCTTCCTGCGGGTTCGATTCCCCAGGACGTGTGTTGATTCCTACGGGTTCGATTCCCTAGGATGCGTTTAAATCCTTGCGGGTTCGATTCCCCAAGAACAAATTATACTAGATCATATTGAACAAACGTGGAAGAATGAAATCCTGAAATACTTGAATATTTTCCTTATTTAAATTATGCCTTTAAATTATGTCTTGCGATTATTTTATCATGTTGTTGAATTATGATCTTATGGAAATCCTTGTCTTTTAAATTATGCAATTAAATTATTATTAGATGGATAAAATTAAATAATGTCTTGTATGAACGTGTTTTCTTTAAATTTAATTAAAGGCTTTGAAACCTCATAATCATATCTGTGTTAACTTACTCAGCAAATCTTTGCTGACCAAACCATATTTTTCCCCTGTTTCTTTCAGAGCTGAAGAATATGCATCACCATATGCATTCATGGGAATGTTGGGGAACACTTTATTCTTAAATTTTGTTTTAGACTAGATCTTGCATGAACGGGCCTGTTTAACCCGTGATTAGGCCATGTTGGCCCTATTTTTATATTCCGCTGCATTATATATGTAAATATTATTTTCCGCTGCAACTTTGATGTATTATTTTTAAATTATATATGAATGGGTTGTTTGAATATTTTAAATTCTGAAAAACCATAGCCTTGCATCTCTTTAGTGAGCTCGGAGAAACCGTGTCTTGCTAGAGAGGTGTGGCAGTGACATCCCGACCTGGGTTACCAAAAACCTGGGGTGTTACAAGTTGGTATCAGAGCCCAAAATATTTTAAAGCTATCTATTTTAAAGAAAATATCTGATACCAGAGTGGTATCAGAGCCCGGCTATTTTTAAACTATTATTTTTAAACCATTATTATTTTTAAACCACTATTAATATTTTGACTATTATAAATTTTAAAGTATTATTTCCATGGAAAAAAATTTTTATTTTAAAACCCGTGGAAAAATATATATATAGTGTATGAATTATTTTGGGGAGAAATCATCATTTGCATTTGCATATTGCATCTCTTTTATTTAGAGAACTTAGAATCTTGGCGAACTTTGACTTAGCATCTTGGCGAATTATAACTTAGAATCTTGGCAAAGTTTAACCTAGGTCTTTTGCTTGCACTAGATAACATAGAGACTTGATATCGAATTAGGAACGCTAACTAGAGACTGATCTTGCCTTAGCTCTAGATCGCGTTCATCTAAGCGCACGCCTAAGCATAACAAATCTCGGCTTTAGCCATTCCTATCCTTGTACGAATTAGAAAATTTCCTTATGTGGAACAATAAAAATCAAGTCTCTATTAAAACACTCTTTATTCCAAAAATCTTGTTGGATTCCCAAACAACAAATCCGAAAATTTGAAATTAGAAATTTACGAAACGTCTTGTTCGAGCGATCTATCTAAACCAGGATAAGCTAATCTATACACGTTATAACAGAAAATGGAGCCTAGGAGAAAACCAAGGAAGGTGAGTCCAAACGGCACTGACGCTAACCTTTCCAACACGCCCAACAACAGTGAAAGTCCTCAGAACCTAGGAGAGCAAGTGCCTCAAGCGCCCAATAATATGGAAGCATGTTTAAAAACGATAGAGGGAATCCTAGTAGCATTAGGAAATGCGGAGGTGCATAGGACACCTGCAACAGTATCTCCGCCCGTAGCTCAAACCAACTATCTAGCGTTGGTGAATCCCTATCAACCACCACGCTATGATGGGCAGGAGGATCCCGCCAAACTAGATAGGTGGATCCGTACGTTTGATAAGCTCTTGGATGCTATCAAATGTCCTGATGAGGCAAAGACACGAGTAGCAAGCTACTACTTAGGAGGCGAAGCCGATGAGTGGTGGCAAAACCTCCAGAGGAATTTAGAGGAAGCTGAAGAAGCTTATTCGTGGACTAGACTTAAGGAGGATCTAAGGGACCGATTCTACCCCATGAGCACCAAGGCGGCAATGTACGAAGAGTTTTTATCATTGAAGCAAGAGGGACGGACGGTGCAGGAGTATTACACCCGGTTTAAGGAATTGGTACGATTTGCTACGAGGATAGTACCAACCGACTCTGATAAGGCTCAGAAATTCGAGCTGGGTCTGAACCTTAGTATCCGGGAGATACTTGCAGTAGGACAATTCACGAACCTGCAGACGGTTTATGATCGAGCTGTAGCAATTGATCGAGTCCAGCAACTGAAGCGTAAGGAAATTGGGGAGTCGAGCAAGGACTCGCAAGGATTTGAGAAGAAGAATCGGAGCAATAACGATGGACAAGATAGGAACGAGAATAAGGATTTCTATAATGGGAGAAATGGCATACGTCGTACAGTCGTACCACGTTGCCACAGTGCCATCAAGCCCATCTGGTGCGCGAGTGCCCAAGGCGTGGGACTTGTTATAGATGTGGTGGGGAAGACCACATGATTAGAGAATGTAATGTTCGTGAGGAGATGATTGAGGAGAGGCTAGATTTGGTAAACCCTCAACAAGGAGATCAAGGAAGAGCTGTAAGACGATGAAATGATGTTGACCAAGCTGACGTGCCAACTCAATGAGGTCGAAGGCAATGATACCCGAACCTTTTGGGAATAATAAGTAGGCAGTTATGGGGACATAACTGAAGTCCTAAGGGGGAGAGATGTAATACCCCGTAAGATAGACATTTATTTTTGACAATATGTATTCCGAATAAATAAATAAACAAATTCAAGTTGTTTTGAACTACGTTATGGCTTGATCCCTTCACAAGGTACGTAGGCAGCTTAGAAGTTTTTAATTCTGAGTTCAGTCGCAAGATAATAAAATAAATAAAAGGATTACACAAGAAAAGCCGAAACACAACTTCGAGGACGAAGTTGATTCTTAAGGAGGGTAGACTGTAATACCCGAGAATTTTGCAACATAAAATAAATAAATAAACAAATAAATAAATAAATAAATAAAAATAATAAATAAACAAACATGATAAATAGATAAAGAATCATAAGAGATGAGAAATGGAATTTAAATTAAAAAGAAATCAAGATTTCGAGAACCCGGGAAGCCGAAGACAATTTAATCAAATAAATGGTCACACGTGAACCCAACATCGATGGACTCAATAACTCGAGTCCACATGTAAATTTAGACCCGAATAAAATAATGATAGGAAATAGGAGCCGAAGATATCCCGGAAATCCGAATCCGAGAACATAGAGGGTTAGAAGTCCGAAAGAGAGGAGGAAAGCGCGACGGATCGCACGACCCGCCCGGACCGGAGTCCAGGCATGAGTGGCGCGCTGGCCGCGCGGTGGTTGGCTTGGGGCGCGCCACGCCCGCGCCAACTGGCAGAAACGACCCGTGCGAGATTTACTCGCCCGAATCCGGATTTTGCGACTTCGGTTGAACACCATTCGGCTCAAGACTCTTAGAGGCAGACCTTGGACGTCCCAAGGTCATGTTTGCCTATAAATAACACTTTCGAAAAGCTCCGAACACTTTTCAAAACCCTACGATACTCTCTATACACAAAACCCTAGATCCGGAAGTCATCGGAGGCACCAAAACCGAGCGAGGACTGCCGTGGACGAACTCGGATCCCTTCTAACGCTGTGGTAAGTAGATCCGTTCATCCGTCTCGTTTTTAGTTCAAAAACAAAACCCTAATTCTCTTCTTTTCTTCTTTACACCCCGAATCGGATCTAGAACGTAGAACCCGACGAACGGAGAGGATAAACGGAGGACTGGAAGCCACGCCCCCGAATCGATGATCCCGGACGCTCAACAATCTGTAAGTTAACCTTACTATGGTTTTGGGAGAATTTAAAATACACCCGATCTAACGATTTAAACCAAGAACGTAAAAATCTGTCAACATGAAATCTTTAACGGCGCAACGGCTGTGCACGAATTTTTAGAACCCTTAAACCCGTTTGAACGAGAAACCTTAAAACACAAAAACACTCCTAAGGCTTAGATCTATCTCCTGTCAAATTTTCAAAATTTTTCATGATGATTTGATTTATGAAATCCACCCGGAACCGAACTGCTTGAAATTAGATCTTGAAATTTTTGACAGAACTTAGGTCCGATATTGATTCATTTTTGACATTAGATTTAGACCGATTTGGAACTTTAGCCGAACATGAAAGTTGTAGATATATGTCTTAGGTATCTCTCTGTAAAATTTCATCAAATTTGGAGTTAGTTTGCTATGGTAGATCTTGGAATCTTGAAACTGATGTCAGAATTTTCGGACAGATTAATATCCTGTTAAAGATTGACGTTTTTCACCTACTTCCGTATCTCGGATTGAAAAACGTAAAACATGAAACTTGTTCATCTCTGTGTTTCAGAGTCACCGGTAAATTTTCAGAATGATCCGACTTAAAATGAATTTTTAAATATTTTTGGAGCAAAACAGCGACAAGTGAAATTATATGTTGAAACGTGTGAAATTTGTGAAACTTGTTCAAAATGATCCGGCTTAAAATGAATTTTTAAATATTTTTGGAGCAAAACAGCGACTAGTGAAATTATATGTTGAAACGTGTGAAATTTGTGAAACTTGTTTTGACCTTGCGGGTTCGATTCCACAAGGCCGTCCGTGTCCCTGCGGGTTCGATTCCCCAGGATGTCTGTGTCAAGCCTTGTGGGTTCGATTCCCTAGGGTGTATGTTTTCCTGCGGGTTCGATTCCCCAGGATGTCCGTGTCAAACCTTGCGGGTTCGATTCCCCAGGGTGTTTTCCTGCGGGTTCGATTCCCCAAGGACGATTGTCTGTCTTCCTACGGGTTCGATTCCCCAGGACGTGCGTTGATTCCTACGGGTTCGATTCCCTATGATGCGTTTAAATTCTTGCGGGTTCGATTCCCCAAGAACAAATTATACTACTTATTGAACAAACGTGGAAGAATGAAATCCTGAAATACTTGAATATTTTCCTTATTTAAATTATGCCTTTAAATTATGTCTTGCGATTATTTTATCATGTTGTTGAATTATGATCTTATGGAAATCCTTGTCTTTTAAATTATGCAATTAAATTATTATTAGATGGATAAAATTAAATCATGTCTTGTATGAACGTGTTTTCTTTAAATTTAATTAAAGGCTTTGAAACCTCATAATCATGTCTGTGTTAACTTACTCAGCAAATCTTTGCTGACCAAACCATATTTTTCCCCTGTTTCTTTCAGAGCTGAAGAATATGCATCACCATATGCATTCATGGGAATGTTGGGGAACACTTTATTCTTAAATTTTGTTTGACTAGATCTTGCATGAACAGGCCTGTTTAACCCGTGATTAGGCCATGTTGGCCCTATTTTTATATTCCGCTGCATTATATATGTAAATATTATTTTCCGCTGCAACTTTGATGTATTATTTTTAAATTATATATGAATGGGCTGTTTGAATATTTTAAATTCTGAAAAACCATAGCCTTGCATCTCTTTAGTGAGCTCGGAGAAACCGTGTCTTGCTAGAGAGGTGTGGCGGTGACATCCCGACCTAGGTGACCAAAAACCGGGGTGTTACAATTTCCCTTGCCTAGAATGGTATTCGAGTGTGATCCTATTAATGTAGTAAGGTGGATGGAGGAGCCGGGCAAATTCCCTTGGATATTCACGAACCTGGTTGGGCCTATTATGGCTGTCTTGAGATGTGGGAGTGGAGTAAAGGTGCAACACATCTTTAGGGAAAGGAATACCCTTGCAGATTTTGGGCAAGGCGAGGAGCTGCGGGAGAAGATGAGGTTGAGGAATGGTGCTGAGCATGTTTCTGGTAGTTGTGCGCCCGAGCTACTGTTGGTGTTGTGAGTTTAAGAACAAATTGGGGACAGAGTTCTGATCTCATTTGGAGGGTGGATGACCGACACTTAGGTGCAAGTCTTCAGTTTTGTTGTGGTATGCTGTGTCATGGTCAAGCTTGTGGGGGTGGAACAGTCAGTATAGGGCACTGACGCTGTAATTTCTTTATGGTTCACAGTAGTTTAATGGTGGGGAGCGTGTGGAGAGGGGCTAGAAATATTGCTTTGGTAGGCATGCTCATTGTTTGTGTGGTGTTGTATGGGGCTGTTGTATTTGAGGCTGCGATTTGCAAAGCCTCCGGAATAAAAGGCAAATTTTCTCAAAAAAAAGAAAAAACTTCATATTAGTAGATTTGCTTACCTCGGAATGAAAAAGGAGTATTAGCATTTGGTAATTCCTCTTGATAGTTCCTATTAGGGAGTGTAATTCAAGTGATAAAATTCTGGCCATTAACCCTTAATAAGGTGGTTCTTAAGTCTTGTTTTTTGTTGTCTGAAAGAACTCTCTGAATGTGATTGCCCTTAAGCCATTACCCTCTGGATGTGAAAAAACTCTTACCGCAACATCTTAATTTGATGTCTCAAGAATTGCAAATGGAATTTTTCTTTCATCTGACCACTATTAAATTTTGCTTTTCCCTTAGGGGTTTGTTTTCTTAAATTTGTTGTTTTCTAACTCTCTAATATGGTGAACCTAGCTACCTATATGTATATTCCTTTTCTTTTTTTTATAGTATGTGAATGTGTATTGTTATGTAACGTATATTCTCTCTTTGAAACAAGTTTATCCTTTAGAAATTATATGATTTTTAAGGTAAATAATAAGTTTATCCTTTAGAAACAAGTTTAAGGGAGAAATCACAGTGCTACTAACATTTTAATAATAAAAAAGGGAAAAATAAATGACATGATTGTTTAAAATAAAATAAAGAAGTCGTTAAAAAAAACTATTGAAAGAAACGGAATAAAGCAAATGAAATAAGAAAATAGGAGTATGGTTGTGGAGTGTGTGTGGAGCCATCAACAGTACCCACTTCAGGGTATGACATCACCATTGTTAACTCAAAAGAAACAGATTGAAATTTCAACATGTTGCTCCTGTACATAATTAATTTCACAAAGTGTAAAAGATATTCTCCCTATCTCTAGGAAGATTTGGTACATAAAAAAAGTAATGTAAGTAGATTTTCTGCAGTGGGAAAAAGTTGAGGAGAAAAGGGAAATCATCATCAATATTTATATGACTTGTATCTATATCATATCATTACATCTGTACTGCCACTACAGCAATCATATAAACATTGGGGTTTTCAATAATATACTGCTATTATGCAAATGTGAAATGTTTCCTATGCAAAACCTAATTTGTATGGTTGTTACGTCATACAAACAGGAACAATACAATAGAATATATATGTATACAGTACATAGAACTAAGATAAAAAAAAAAAAAAAAATTAGAAAGTGGCCTATCTGTCTGCAAACAACAAATCCGAAGAAGCACAACTCAATTTTGAATGAAGCCCATACCAACACCCACATGAAGTTACAGATTTACTATGTCAGATAAGCAATCGGTAATAATGACACTTATTACCTAAACAACACACTTTAACATCACTTTCATGGATTTCTACTCCATCACCCAAATATAATAGTTCTAAAATACACCCCCTCTTCTTCAGTCACCCGACCACTGAAATATCCCCCTCAAACACATTACTAAAGTAAGCTCTACCCATAACGCCATACTACGAACAATCTGAAGGAACGCCATGGAGTTACAGCCACACAAACCACCTCCCGCCGTTAGGCTGACGCTGAACAGCTTGACCTCCACAATGAAGCAATGGATGATCAAACTAATGCTCATCCAAACATCATCCGTTAGAACGGCAAGAACAGGGAAGCGAAAATACAAACGCTACGTATTCGTCGATGCACAGGTACACTTTGATTAATTACTTTTATTCACAAACCTGCTCTTCTGTTGTGTCTTCTGATGGAATGCTCCTTGGATATTTCTGAAATGACATTACTTGTGATACATTTTTTAAATGGTCTTCATTGTAGTTTATATTATTCTGAAATAATGAATTAGCTCACTGACATGATGAATTCTTTGTATTTGAAATTAGAGCAATGTATAAATTTAGCTTATCCAAAAAAATTACTTTCCACCGTCTCATTTGGATATTTTATAGTAACTTAAATTGGGATTAGAGATGTGGGAGAAAGATAAATTGAGGATCGCTCAATTATACACTGTTTACTGAATTATCTTGGAGCTACAGGGGTCCTTTATTGGCTGATTATTGCATCCTTTAGTCCAAAATGGTTTCAATAACAGAAGCAATAGTCATGTATACCTCTATACCTCTACTCTTTACAATTAAAACTTTTTGTTGTGGAAGCTTAATTAATTTTTCCTCAGTCTCAATTGGATTTTCAGTTTTTTAACAGGCAAGTGTGTTATGTAAAGACTGGTTGTTTCATTTCACTTAGGCCACCATTATTCTTGCTTCCCTCACTCCATCCTCATGCTCTGCTAATTGGCCAGTACTTTTTGGTTTATACTAGTGAACAAAAATACGAGCCTGTGCATTTGACCGGGACATCACCCTCATTGACAACTGCTTGAAACTCTACACCACTTATGAACTATCTGCCCTGATAGCAGAATCACAGGGAAATGACCTACCACATTTCCACCCAAGCCTCGAGCTCAAACTGAACCAAAAACAGTGATTTCTCATGTTGCAGACAGTGCCCTTAATGTCGTCATCGGTAAGCCAGACTTCGCGATCCTATGGAACCTTCGTCCTTTCTTGGAAACGAAAGAATATATAGGTTTGTATATTTTTAACCATAATGTTCATTTTATGACTTTCTCACAAAACCAATATCCTCCATTACAATTCTTATCAATTGTTTTTTAAGATCCATTACAATTCTTATCAATTGTTTTTTAAGATGTCATTGGACTTGTGATTGATTCTGCACAACCAAAGACCCGAGACGGTGGCACACTACAAGAAGTCATACTCGTTGCAGACGAGTAAGCACACTACCAATTCTCCCTGTATTAATTACCTCAATTTAAATTTTCTTAATAGGTTTACTTTACACATTCGCAGCCTCACACCAATTATGTTGACACTCTGGAATGAGTTGGTCAATGCTGAAGCACATACTTTGATCCCCAAGATACCAAAACAACCAATTGTCGTTGTATTCAACGTGAAGGCATCTGCATTTAATGGTACAAAAAAAATATCCTATCCTTTGTGCATCCTTTTCTTTCAAAATATAATGCTTCCACTGACTAACAAAAATCTCTATGGATTCCACAATGAACACAAGGAATATCATTGTCGACGACGACACAAACAATGGTCGTTTATGATCCACCATTCCCAGAAGTCACCTACCTGCACCAATGGTACCAACCTAAACCATTACTAATTATTTCTACCAAGACATGAGACTCACAACCACTTCTACAGGAAGCTACAGAACAAAAAAGCATTGGAAAGGATGCTCCGTGAGAGGAATTACTGGAATGCACCAACAACATCTATTACTGGAATTACTGACATAGCAACTCTCATCCAATCTCCCGCGGTAACAAAGACTCTACCAATATCATAATTGCTTCGTTTGCATATGCTCACATCATTTTCCAACTGTCAGCATTCCCATTGCCCTGCCACTGTTTCAATTCTTTCTGGAATTGTTGATAACATTAATCAATTTATTCGTTTATACAGGGACAATATCACTGCAGAGCTCATTTTCAGATACATGAGGACGAGCTTGGCAATGTAACATACACAGCTTGCAAAGTTTGCACCGTTGGACTCCTTGCAGAACCAAACAAAGTATATTGGTGTTTCAAATGTCAAGATTATCTGGAATTTGAAGAAAGGTTTATTCATATATCCCTGCCCAAACTTTGCATCATTAAATTCATATAGCGGTCGATTAACTCAACCAACAACATTACACTCACTTTCTACATAATCAAGATAACTCTTGAACTTCAAGACCAAACAAATTCTGTTCAGTGTGTCTTCTTCGAAGAACATGCAGAAACGCTTTTGGTAGTCAACCCTACTGAAATCTTGAAGATGACACCTGATGTAATACGTTCTTCTTAACTCATTTTTTCACATGATCCTGAGCAGCACAACCCCTTTCCCTTCTTTCGTAAATTTAATCACATCTACTCATCTTTATTCAATAACAATTTTTGTTTATATAATTCTTCTTAACGGACACATGAAAAGGTCGACCTTTGTGCATTCCGGAATGATGAAATATAGTAGCAAATGTTCCAGGTAACAATCAAGAAAAAGTTACCCACATCCACAACTTCCAACTAGGATAACTACATATTGGCCAAAATTGAAGACTACCCCTACAACGAAGGTTCTTTCCAGTATCCTAACTAAATTCCTAAAATATAGTTGTTTATTTTAAATCTAACGTTTGTACCATACCGTTGCAGCTCTACAAGATATTCTTCCAGGCACGCCTCCTTCCATACAAATCACACAATAACAAAGCTCCGGGATAACACCTTACCTGAACAAACTGTTAGCACACCATCATCAAGAATCAACCACTGCAAAGGAGCTTCTGCCTGCATTCGGGGCTGAAGATATTCAGCCCCAATTCCTCTCTGAAAAACATATGACAACCTCAATGGGAGCCCATCAAAGAAGACAAAGATAACCACCATGAAACCTAAAACCAAGACTCCCAAACAAGATTTGAAGCCGTTCCAACATCTGCTGAAGTGCAATGGCCAAATAAAAATATATACGCAAACGTGTCGTTTGAAAATAACATCTATTCATGCACAGTTTTTGGCTAACCTTTTTGACAGTGAACTACAGCCTAGAACTTAGTTCTTCATGAAACTTCATGCTGGGATCATGCACAGCTTTTGGCTAACCTTTTGACAGTAAACTATAGCCTAGAAGTTAGTTTTCTACCAATATCATGCAGGGGCTATGACATTATGTACTGCTTTGCTTTTGTGCATACACTATCGTGTATTATAATATCTGTTTATATTTTGCTAAATTGTTCTTATGCAAACAGTAGTTATTATTGCATTATAATGCTTCGATGTTCCAACAGTAGTTAATAGATTATGCATTTAATACTTCGTTCTTCTTCCCATTCACTCGCGATAATGCAGAAATACAACTACCAGAAATCCTATTTCTATCCCCATTACAACATAGATAACCCACCTTTCAATGGTTTAAAATCTGTCTATTATCATTTCTCTTTCACCCCCATTTTATATGAATAGGCACAATTCCCATTTCAAAGCTTTCTTATGTCCTCCTCTAATATTTGAGAGAATATGAAAACAAATGCATCATTGCAAAATCATCCTCAACAGCCATGCTCTATACAAAGGTGCGGAAATTATTCATTTCATATTTCACATTGACATTGTTTCGCTTTCTACTATGGCAAACCCAATCAGATGTACAATACACAAAATTATCCTATTCCCAACTCATTATAAAACCTCACTAGAGTCTGCAGATAATATTTTACCATCCCAAAAAAATTGTTCAGTGGAAACCAACCTATGCTTCCACCAATATAATACATACCAACTACAACGAATTTACCATCCACACAATCGTCCCGCGCGGCGTAGCGCGATATGTCCGAATTCTAGTATATATATATATATATATAGATGAGATCCAAAGACCAAAATCAGAAACATCATGTGCTGGCCTAAAAGGAGCCGCCAGCATAGCGAAAAGAAAGAAAAGAAAATCGCATTCAATTGACGGTTTACATGCGTCAAAATATGGCCAAAACAAGACAGAAAATAAACACGGAAGAAATGTCACAAGAAGTTTGATCTCTTACAATTACTCAACTAAGAGTTCTAAAAGTTGTACATGAAAAAGTCCACAAATCCATCACCACCATCAGTCCCACAAATATTAATCTGGTACACTCGCCCTACGCCATCTGTTCAGTCGAATTCAAGGGAAAAGGTGTCTGTCTAGCCCATGTGATGCACAAAGGACAATTCTTTAAGAAAGCCACAAAGTTTCAATCCGTATTCGCCTAGAAAAGAATCCACAAGTTACAACTGACATGGTTGCCAAAGAACACACAAAAGCACAACTATCCCGGTAAATATAGCATCATCATTATCCCCTTTCACTGGGAAATAACAAAGCACGATTCTCCAATTCTTTCAGAACAGCCGAACTAAGGTACACTTACAGGTTGAGAAGGCACCTCCCTCTCACTCTTGCACCTGTAAATCAGTAAATGTGCAACAGAACTGAGTCAAGATAAGTTCAACTACAAACTGTAGCTTATAACCTGCTTTGATTTAAAAACTCTAATCTCTTTTATGAGATTGAGATGCAAGCAATCAAATCAAAAGAATAAACAGAAAGAAACCAACTGAAAATACATCAACAGACTATTGTATAACAAATTATAGGCTCTACTTGATTGTGGAGCATATGCATTACATAATTTAATTGAAACCGAAGTCAATGATCGAGTGTTTATAAACACTAAGCCTCTTCAATACTTCCCTTGAATAATCCTTCACCCTCACATAAGAGAAATTGTAGCCACTAATTTGAATGAATAAATTAATCACAGAGAGAAGCCCCTGTTAAATCATAGACATATGACATCTTAAATTAGACGAATTCAATCAACAAAAAAGAACCAAAGGATAAGTCAATCCCTGAGACAATTGTCTAACGAAACAACAATTTATGATGAGATCTACAATGAAACATTCTAAGAGATAGATGGGATGATAGAAGGATTCATCTATATGTATTTTTAGGATATATTACTTTGCATAAGGAAAAAAGACACTTGAAACAAATACCAGCTTCAATGTATACTAAAAGTATGAGACAGGCAATATTTGCGTGCACAAAAACTAAATGACCTTTATCATTATAAGTAGCATTATTTGCAGGTAATAAAAAGATCTTCACATTTTGTTTTGGTAATTTGATGTGACAACTAAAAAACAATAATTAATGTTGTTTCTTAAATATTTAAGCAAAAAATACTTTGTAACATAAGGCTAAAAATAATATTTAAGATAATTAATTCCTAAATAAGAATTAAATCAAATACTGGATCATTAAGAACCATACATGTGACTAAAGATATCATTAGGTGTGACATGGGAGCAATTTGAGATAGTATGGTAGTTTATTTGTGTGAAAATTTTCTATTTTAGAATTTAGAATTTAAAACAATCCATCACATTGCGCAACCAAAAAATAGTGGTTGCAATAATTATACAAAGGGGTTCAAAATACTAATCACCAAATAATTTTACATTGAATTGCCACTGGAATTCTATCAAAATTCTAGATAGAAGATTTAAAAGGATGATTTAACTTAAGTAGGTATAAAGACTGTAGTTATTAAAATATATCAATGCAGGTGTTATCAGTTACCAGGCATATATTTCACAAGGGTTATTGATAGGGTGTTATACCATTTTTCTTTTCTTTTTTTTTTTTTTGTTTAAAGTCAATTTTGCTAGATAAATTTGGTGGGGAAACACTGACGTGAATATTAAATTTTACACCCGACACATCTCAAATAACAGCACAGAATATTGAGAATTTCCAGGTCCGCCTTCCTTCACAATTAAATGGAATAACAATGGTTTTCATGCATATAGATCATTCAGTCAGGTCACTATTAGATCATACTCATAAAAGTTACTAAGCTATCCCAAGTCAATTCAAAGCATTATCATCACTCCAATATCAAATCCTCACCTATTACACTGTTCTCGCGAGGCATAGTTGTGATTGTTGCAATTTGAGCACATCCAGTCTCCATTGCGCCATTGCTTTGCTCTGCAAATAGAATAGGAGATGTGCTTCAACACAAATTGACTCTAAGACAACAAGGCAAAGAAAGCACACATCTTCGGTCTTCTACAGTAGAATCTTCAAACAAATGACCCTGAGTATTCCTTGATATCTATACTTACCGTAAGTAAAGAATTTTGAATTGGCTAATCAAATAAGTATAATTAAAAATTCAGGAAGAAATTCACTTTTTTACCCTTTCCCAACGAGTGTAGGTGTTGCAGGTACATGTTGTATGTGAAGGTTGACCTGCATATTTGGGTGGCCAGCTGCATTGCCACCAGGAAGGGAAGGATATAACCCATTCAATTGACTACCACTAGGACTTGGAAGTGACTCAAGTCCTGGAAACAGCTGCTGAAGGCTATACGCCTGTGATTTTAATAAAATATAAGCTCAAAGAAGATTCAAATAAATACCATTTAATATGAAGCTTAATTTATAATTAAGTCCCTCACTTGTCCAGCATTTAGTCGCTTATTATTCCAGTTATGAACCAACTCATCTGAGGCCAGGCGTTTTGTTCCAAGAGCTTCACCAAAAGAAGATTACATAAAACGGTATGATTGTTATGGTCAGAACCAAATTCTAGAAATGCTTGAGATAATCTGAGTATAGAAGGTAGGGATAAATTGATAGCAGCTGGAGACGGAAGCTCAAAGGCAGTTAACATGTTTAAAGAGATAAACCCTGTCTACAACACAGGAGTTTTAACTTACTAGATCCACATCACAGTTACATGGGACCAATATCTTCAAAACAGTCCAAAACTTCCAAGTGTACCTCATTAGAAGAACATAGAATTTACTTAAAATTTAAATATTAAGAAAACAAAATCCATGATCCCTAGTGTAGCCATCTTTCAATACAATCAAGCACAAAACTGTTTCATCTTTGTCCATTCCCTGAGACTGAGACTAACATATTATTGATGGTAACATCAAAAAATATTCATGCAACTTCAGAGAGAGAGAGAGAGAGAGAGAAGGGGAGGGGGTGGGGCATGAAGCTTCTCACTTTCAGAAATTAAAAAATGAATAATTCTGGGTTAGAGAGAGGGGGGGAGAGGGGGTAGGTTGCTTCTCACTTTCAGAAACTAAAAAGTGAGCAATTCTGGTTTGGATTGCATTTATGTTGGTTGCCCCAGTTTGATCTCTCTCTTCAAATTGATTTCTATATCATAACGTTCAAGGTGTCAATAGAACTGCCCATGGTTGTAACTAAGGATAAGTTTCTATCACATAATTTGGGAGAGTTGACTCTAACGATGTTGGCCATTGTTTAAAGATTATACTGGAAAGGATGATGAGTAGGAGTAAAAGGGGCACACTATGACTTCCAAACCCATAAAACACAAACTTTGTATATCTAGAAAGCAGCATACTGGTTATTTTAGAGCAACAAGGAAATTACAGTTTCTAAAGAAACATTCATGCAATGCTCTTACAAATCTAGAGGGGAACAAACATCCAACAAACATCATTATATCTCATGCAATAAAAAGAATAAATTTTCAAAACCAACAAATTATTCAAGTAAAGCGGTGAATTGGTGATGCACGAAGATAGTATTACTGCACAAATACAGAATTGGCTACAAAAATTCGATGCAGATGAATATTGTTTGCCCAATAAGGAAACTGTTTGGAATCAGAAATCAAATAATGCAAAATCCATAATTTGGCTTAAAACCAAATTAAACCTGGCACTTAGTAAAGTAAACAGTGACTGGGGACAAATTTATGCAAATTTGATTTATTTACAACAAAGACAAACTTATGGAACCAATGTTTAAGAGTAAATTTTAAAAATATACCGATACAGATTCGAGAAACATAAAGCTACATAAAGCTAAGCACACTTCTGAAACCCCAGCTTACTACATATTCAACTCTTCCCATAAAACCATTGAGCCAGAAATCAGACACCAGCTTCAGCAAACTGTTATTTATTTGAACAGGTACAAAATAATACGTACCTGTGATAGAAGGGGTGATGAAAGATGAGAGTGCTGATATTGGTTTAGAAGCATTGCATTTTTTGCACTACAAAAGGAAAAAAGACAAGTGAAAAATCTCACAATAGCATTTAGCCAGCATAAAAATTAATGATTGCATTTCTGAATTTTTGTTATACTCAACCAATACATCAGAAGCATTGGAAAAACACTCAGCCAAACAGACAGTAAGTTTAGCTAGAGAAATAAGAACACCCATGTTGTCAAACAGAACAGAAAAAACACAATCAGCCATCAAAAACAGTCTCCTGAATTCCGGAGTAGGCTAGCTAGACTATGTTACAGAATTTCAGAAAGTTAAGACAGATAAAGGGAGACAACAGTTAGGAGTGCATATTTATCACCCTCTTAAATCTCCACTCAATAAGCAATTAATTGCATGCAAACTGCAAAATAACCTATTATAGCTTCAAGGTGTGTGCATGTGCATGCATGCACAAATCCCTTATCTCAGATATCTGAAATAATCTCAGTTGATCTATCCTTATTGTGGATTTTTCTGTTGAATAATGAACAAGCAAGATGAGAAAAAAGTCTATACCTGTTCACGTGATGAATAATTGTGGAATCCGCAGTTACACATCCAATCACCAGCACGCCACCCATAACCATTTGGAACTGGAGGAAATTGGCCAGCATACGGGATTCCAGATATGTTGTTGACTCCCATGGGCCAAGTGGATGTTGACTGAAATGCCTGCGGATCAGTAGAACGGTTTCCATATTGACCAGCCCCACCAAAGGGCCAACTAGAGCTCAAAGGCATTGATGGTTGCAGAGATTCAACATTCAACATTTGTTCCATGCCTCCTTGAGCCCTGGGAAAATAAGTAGGATGAGTAGGGACAGATGCTCCAGGGATTGCAACAGCTGGCATTGCTGCTACCTCCTTAGGTTGCCCACACTTTTTGCACTTTTCTCTTGATGCATAATTGTTGTTAGTGCAACCTATTGATCCATTGACACACGCACCAACCCATAATCCAGCCACGAAGAAGATACACGTGAAGAATACGCACGCCGACCCGCCATCCAAAAACCAAATACATATACAGAAAATGGAAAACATCTCAACCTAATTGGAACAGACTTTCTTAATTATGGAGAAGTACTTACTAAATTAAGAAACACATCAATAAGAAAATCAACCATGTTAAAAGACATGAATAGAAGAAACAAATATTTTTTTACCTTAACATAAATTCCTTCCGAGATTAATATCTAATAGAGAGAATAAAACAGACAAAACAAGCCAAAAGAAATATGTGAGTTGAATCTAAACTACATGAAATCCATAGCCTACTTGAGATCACAAAACTTTTTATATTCCCTCAGCAGAAGACTTCAAAAAAAAACAGTAGTCAAAATCAGACCAACAGCATTGTGCATGCTTAACTTTTGTAATATCAAGGAATTCAATGAGGTAAAAAATGGCACTCTCGTTGCAAAAAATTGAATGTCACCATTTTGTTTAGCTATTTAAGTGTGTCCGCAATGAGACCTTACTTTTTTCCAAATGCCCACCTGACTGAAAGTTATGGTTTCATTAGCGGCTCCATAGTCCATCCATATCATTGTCCAGATTGAAACTACAAGCAACTCAATACCTTCAATACCCCAACTGCAAATCACTTTATCCAAAATTTCAACTTTCCTACTTCATCAGTTTCTCTAAACTACATAAATACTAATTTGTATATTTCTGTGGACAGTATGTCATTTTCCTTAAATAAAAACTCCATCCAAATAACACAATCATGAAAAATGAAATGATAGACTCGTCCATCTTGGATATAGTGATCAATTTAGTTTATATGTTTACCCTTAGAACCTGTGTATCAAATATAAGATAAAATATGAACCTTCATTATATGCTAAGTACACATCTTGCCATCTTGATTAAAATATAACAATGGCAGAGCATATAATGTAAATGTACCACAGTTAGCAATCAGAATACAAAAGAATCTACTCAAAGCAAGTCAGTTTGTAATGACATTATAGGGTTTCATAAAGTTGCCTCTAGAAACCCTTTAATTTGGTACATGATATAATTTGTTGTAATTTAATAAGTTAATAGTATATGGATAGCTTAAAGCATCTTTCCAAAAATTTAACACTACATCATCAACTATAGATAAACAGTTTTAAGATGGAACAACTACATGGTTATTATGAAAAACTAAACGCTTTTCTCTCTGTGCAGGAACCACAGTAGAGCCTTCTGATATCAAATATTCAGAGAATAGGTAGTCAGTCTACACATAAACAACACGATTCTTCAAAGCACATACCCAATAATGAAACGAGAGAATCTCAAAATTGACAATAAAGGAATGCGGCAGTTGTATCTGATTGAGGTCTGGGACACACACACACACACACATCCCAAGAAAACACCACTACGTCTTTTCATTTTTAGCTCCCGGAAACCTTAGCATCAAAATTACGAATTTTATAGAACCAATGAAACATAAACAACAAATTCGCATTAAAAGTTCAGCTACAGAGATTGTCAATTTTAAAGAACACGTCCTCTCAATCATTTTATAGCAATCTATAACGGAAACGGCAGTAATTAGCAATCTATATCTCCTCGGAAAAATAATTATAAAATCAATCGAAGTGATTGATAAAAGTACCTGTGCAGATCCAGTCGCCTATCCGGGGAAGCCACTTGGAATCGGCGGGGGTTTTGGTGTCAACGAGAAGGCGGGGTTGCTTGCAACGGTTGCAAAAGGATCTGAAGGCATAGTTTCGGTTGCGGCATCCGCTGCACTCCCAATCACCTTCTTTACCTCCTCCGCCGGCCATTTGTAGGATGCGAAGAATGGAGATTAAGGATGTTATTATTATCAAGGGTTTTTACTTTTTAGAGTAGGGGAGGAATCACACGCTACCCAAATTATGGAAAGCAGCCCTGTTTCAGTATCGGTGTTGGTTCCGCTGGCGGCTGGCCGCTGCGCTTGGGGCTGATATGGGCTGGGCTCTTACTTCTTTCAGATACTTAGTAGTTTAGTCCTTACATTTTGGACATTTCACGCTGCTACCCCTACAACTTTATGACAGGAGTAGGGGTATAAATGAACCTGATAGGCTCGTAAAATATTCGAGCTCGACTCGATTAAAGCTTAACCAAAGCTCGAATCGAAAAGGCTCGGCTCGAATTTGAGATCGGCTCGAATATTAATGAGCTCAAGCCGAGCTAACTAATACTCGGCTCGAAAGCTCGATAATAGGCTCGAATATATTATATATTATTTCTTTTATAAAAATATAGTATATTTTCTTTGTTAACAAATGTGAGGAAGATGAAGTCCAACAATAAATTCACTCATCCTTTTATTTAATACTATAGTACATTATATTTTATTATAGTTAACACTAAATCAAAAAAAAACTAAATTTAATCTCCTTCCAAATTGGGACTATTATAAGGAATTATGAATAGTTTAATATATTTCTACAGAACTTCGTCTTTCAAGTTTTTAAGCTCATTATTGAAATTTAAAATTTTTTAGACTTGAGTCCAATGTGGTCTAGGGATATCTGGTTTAAAAAAAAATGAAATTTATGTCGAGTTTTTTTTGCCCTTCGAGCCGAGCTCGAGCTTCAATATATTGTGTCGAGCTCGAGCCGAGCCGAACTTAAATATAACTGAGCCTGGTAAGTGGCGTGGAAGCCAAATCTGCTGCCAAATCTGCTGCGTTACTTATTCCAGAAGGACCATGCTCCAGGAGCCGGGCTAAAAGATTCATGGACTGGATTGCCAACCTTCTCAAGTCTGAGGAATTCAAGTCTGAAATCAACGAAGGAGAAGGGGGCTATCCGGAAACATTGCTGATGATCAAGTTGGAAGAAGCTGGAGGGAATCCCACTTAGATTCCCCAATTTTCAAGTAAAAAGCCATCGCCGGATTATTGGTCAGAAGTTGACCGGAGGTCGGCCACCACCACCGTAGGGCAATTAACGGACAAGTCAGAAGATGGTCGGATATTATTTACTACCTCTAGTATTTTAAAAAGTAGACATATTACTGTAATAGTATAAGTCCTTTTCCTTTCCTTGGTTGTTTAATATTTTCATGGGCTTGTTTAATTTGTACTTGTGGGCTTGGACCTCTATATATATGTCCTCCCCCACACCCTTTCATAACCTTTTGCTAAAATGAATATTTGAACTTCTCTCTTCAAAGAGATTACCTTGTGAGTTTACAAACACTCTCACACACACCTTTGAACGCTTATTGGGAAACATTCATCACTTGGGCTTGAAGCATCCTTGTGATTACAAAATCAAGGCTCGAGCTTGGAGGATTGGGTTGAGGTCACGGGTTCTACTCCTTTGGTTGCTTCCCCCTTCGGTTCTTGTTGTGGTTTGCTTCCTTATCCTTTCCTCTTCGTTGTTCTTCGTGATCTTGCAAGTTAGTGACCAACTAAAGATCCATGGCAGCTTAATTTATTTTTGGTATCAGAGCTTAAGTTGGTTCTACTTGTTCTTCCATATGTTACAAAACCATAAAAATTGAAAAATCCTTCAAAAACACCAAAAATAGCTTGCTGTCCACTTTTTCGAAAATCTGGTTTTGACTCGTTGAGAAACTCTGAAATCTGGTTACATATTCTTGTTCCTCTCGTCGAGTAGATGTGTTTACATATAAAGATCTTCGCAAACGGACATCGTATGTGAAAGTTACGCTAGTTTGAAGTTTATGTGTATTCTTGTTGAAAAATCCGAAAATCACCATATTTTGCTTCTTGATCTTGTGTCTTCTTGTTTTTGTTGTTAGTTTTCCCTTGTTTGACTTCTCATATGTGTATGTGTGCATTTGGAATATTGTTCATGTGTTTAATTAGATAATATGCTTCTAAAAATTCCAAATGAGGGTTTGAGTGTTGTTGAGTGTTCTTTTGATCTTCATCTTGTTCACTTAGATCTTCATAGGTGTTCTTGAACTTACAAATCTGATCCCATTTTCTCCATTGCCGTGTGTTTGTGGAAATTGAGTAGGGGTAGTAATTGTATACTAGGTAGGTGGAATGATGAGGATGTGGTAATTGGGTATGGGAAAAAGGTGATCGATTGACAAGTTGGTAGATTGATATTCTCCAAATTCAAACCTTGCGGCCACAAGTAATAAAAGAGGGAAGAAAGTTTGTGAGCTACCCATCCTAGTGTAATCATTGTGTGTGAACACCAGGAAAATTCAACAATTGTTTGCTTGAGCCTCCCTACCCCACGCCACCAAAATTTATGTCACACGCCTCATTTGTCTTCCAAATTTGAGCAAGTCACGTGCCATACCCAAAAATTGCAAGAAGTCTCCACCGCGGTCCCACCAAATTAATTCTCTTCCAAATCCCAAATTGTGGTGTACGTCCATAATACTTTCAAATGTCAAAATTGTTGTGCTAGTGGGCCCTATTCAAATTTGCAAATACTTACCTCTTATCCATCTTTGCACACGCCAAATCCGCCTCCCAAAGTCCTATATCTCAAAATATTTGTGGCGTCTTGATTATATAAAAAAAATAAATAAATAAATAAAAATAAGAAAAAAAAGAAAGAAAGAAAAGAAAGTGACGTCCAAAGTCACATATTTTGGGACTTTTATCATTTGTGGACCCGACCCTTAACTTCATTTTAATTTCCTATCTTTCAGTTACATCTTGGAAATTTAGGAATTCTTTTTGTGTGTTTAGTAAATACTTGGGTGTGCAATCAATATTGGGAGTCGAGTGTTGTGAGTTACAACTTTTCAAATTTTGGCGAGTTCACTTTTATATTGTGAGGACTTTGAATTATTGGATTGCAATTGTCGATTAAAACCGTGAACATAATTTCATTGTATTGCATTTCACATATTTCCTAGCAGTTGTTGATAGAGTCGAACATTGCATTTGTATCTTGCATTGTGCGTACATATATTCAGGCCTCACTCTCCGACACTCGAGACTTACATGGTGATCACTTTGGACTGCATTTGGCTCAGCGCGTGAATTAACCCAACAGACAGACATTGGGTTGTGAGCAAACTGAGGGATTTTTCGAGTGATCCAAATATATACATTTTGTCTGTTATTATACATATATATATATAATATTTCCATTTTCATTTTTCTTTTACAGATACTACTTAACCTTTTGTGTCTAGAACTTTCAGATGGCAGGTAACACTCAACCTTCCAACAAGGATTTGATGGATATGCTGCAAAGAATGACTGTCAGACTTGACAATATGGATCAGCGGATGGATGATCTAAACCATAGGGTTGATAGTTTTAAGGACGACATGGTTATTCATGGTAACGCAGTGCAATCAAAAACCATGAGACGTCTTGAGCTCAAATTACAGGAGGAATTTGACAAGCGATCGCCTCAGGTGACTCCACCTACAGTGCCGGATAGCCCTCGAAGCCACAGGAGTGATATTAGGGGTATTAGGTACCGTGAGATAGAGGAAGCTGAGGATGAAATTGAGGAAAGACAAAGGGAGGAAATAAATCCAGCATTCCATCGGCGCCAGGGACCTCGAAACATAGCTGCTCGCAAAAATCCTATCCCGAATAGGCCAGCCACTCCTCCCCCTCCTAGAAATCCGAATAGGCCACCGCCAGTCAGACAGAACCGCCAGGAATTTGAATCCGATTCTGAGGTTGAAGTGTATGAAAGGAATCGCCGCAGGCGTAACAGAAATGATGAGGCGGACCATGACTTGAAGGGGATAAAGTTTGACATTCCTACATTCAGGGGCACGTCCAACCCGGATGAGTTCCTTGAATGGAAGCAATCCATGGAGCTCATCTTTAACTGCCATAACTACTCGGATATCAAGAAGGTCAATTTGGCCATTTGTGCATTTAAAGATTATGCGTTGGTATGGTGGCAGAAGATAGTCCATGAGATTCAACGAAATCGCTATGATCCCATTCATATGTGGGCTACACTGACGCGACTCATGGATAACCGATTTGTTCCATCTCACTACCGCCAGGATTTGTATGATAAGATGCAGTTTCTTGTTCAAGGGAACAAGACGGTGGAAGAGTACTTTAAGGAAATGGAGATCCTTTTGATGAAAGCCGGAGTAGAAGAAGATGAGGGCATCACGAAGTCTAGATTTCTCAGAGGACTCCGAGTTGAGATCAGAAAGGAGGCCAAGCTTAGGCCTTACGACACTCTGTCAGACTTGGTTGAGTTAGCTATTAAGCTTGAGTCAGAAGATAGACCACGCGTGCAGAAATTTCACTACCGACAGGATTCCGGATCTAGTTCTCAGAAGCCATGGAATCAAAGGACATTTGTTCCAAGAGAGGAGAAACCAAAGCCAAAGGGATTCGAGATGGCTAGGGAATTCAAGACCCACCGCCTGGAAGGTCCTAAACCCGCAGTCATTGAGAGGCCTAAATTTGAGAAGGACCGGAAGAAGGAGGTTACTTGTTTCAAATGTGGTCGAAAGGAACACTACTCACCTGAGTGCCCTTTTACCAAGAGAGCTGCACTGTTAGAAGATGGTTCATGGAGAATTGTAGATTCTGATGAGGAAAAAGAACAGGCTGAGAAAGAAATTGTGGAGGAATCAGATGACAGTGATGAATTTTATGGGGAAGAGGAAACTATTGAAGAGGACCGCACTCTTACCAATCTTGTGGCTATGCAGGCTCTTAGTGCTGAGAAGACTGAAGAAAAGCCTCACTTCGATGAACAAAGGGAGAATTTATTTTACTGTCATTGTGATTTAAAGGGTATGTTGCTTCTATAATTGTTGATAATGGAAGTTGCACTAATGCTGTGAGTGCTTATGTTGTTCGCAGGTTAGGCATTCCAACGGAAGAGCATCCGAGACCCTACCACCTTCACTGGATGAACGATAATGGTGAACTGAAAGTCAACCGACGTGCTAAAATTCCCATCAAAATCGGTTCCTATTCCGAAAATGTTATTTGTGATGTGATCCCTATGACTGCTTGCCACATTTTGTTGGGTCGGCCATGGTTGTATGATTGGGATGTGAAGTATAAGGGTCGTGCCAATACTATGTCTTTTGTTTACAAGCAAAAGAAAATCAACATCAAACCATTATCCGTGAAGATAGTTAGAGCGGATCAGGAGGTTCTACGGTCAAATATGAAGAAAGATGAAGAGGAGAGGAAGGCCAAGAGCAAAGGGAAAGCTATCTGCATTCAAGAGCCTTCTTCCAATCCTTGCCTCCTGATGACTCGAACTGAAGTCCAACAATCATTGCGCGAGCCAAGCTCAACAGGTTACTGTTTCATTGCATTTGCAAAACCTGTTAATGATGTTTATAGAATTTGCACTGCTGCACCTGATATTCCTGTTAATTTTTCCAGGATGTTAGAGGAGAATTCTGATATCTTCCCGGATGAAGTCCCGGCGGGTTTACCACCTTTGCGCGGAATTCAACATCAAATCAATTTCGTGCCAGGCGCTTCAATTCCAAATCGCCCAGCCTACCACATGAATCCTGAGGAAACAAAAGAAGTGCAGCGCCAAGTTCAAGAGTTAATGGACAAAGGATGGGTCCGAGAGAGCCTCTCACCATGTGCGGTACCTGTTCTATTGGTTCCCAAGAAGGACGGATCATGGCGCATGTGTGTAGATTGCCGAGCAGTAAATGCAATTACTATCAAGTACCGGCACCCAATTCCACGCTTAGATGACAAGCTTGATGAGCTGGGACATGCCAGCATATTTTCCAAGATAGATTTGCGAAGTGGCTATCACCAAATCCGGATGCAACCCGGAGATGAATGGAAGACAGCGTTCAAAACGAAATTTGGACTTTATGAATGGCTTGTCATGCCATTTGGACTGACCAACGCGCCTTCAAAATTCATGAGGCTTATGAATGAGACACTTCGCCCTTTCATAAATAAATTTGTAGTTGTATATTTTGATGATATATTAGTTTATAGTGCGAATGAATTGACCACCTGTCTCATGTCCAACAGGTACTTAACAGGTTGCGAGAAGTTCAGTTATATGCCAACAAGGAGAAGTGCACTTTCATTGCAACCGAGCTTTCATTCTTGGGATATATTGTTGGACGTGGCGGTCTTAAGGTTGATGATTCGAAAATAAAGGCGATCTCTGATTGGAAACCACCAACGAATGTGCACGAGGTCAGACAATTTCTTGGGTTGTGTGGTTTCTTTAGGAGGTTTGTTCCAAATTTCAGTCTGATTGCGGCGCCCCTTACTTCTCTACTAAAGAAAGGACTCATCTTCAAATGGGGGCCGTCTGAGCAAAAGAGTTTCGATATTCTGAAGGACAAGCTGACTCATGCACCGGTACTAGCCCTGCCAGATTTTGATCTTCCCTTTGAGATAGAATACGTTGCATCAGGGACGGGCATGGAGCAGTTTTATTGCAGAATGGAAAGCCAGTGGCATACCATAGTGAAAAGTGCTCCGGTGCACAATTGAACTATTCGACGTATGACAAAGAACTCTACGCTGTGGTCCAAGCTCTTAAGACGTGGCAACATTATTTGAGAGGTCGTGAGTTCATCATTCACATAGATCATGAGACCCTCAAGCACATCCGGAACCAAGGACAGTTGGGAAAGAGGCATGCCAGATGGAGTGGTTTTATTGAAACTTTCCCCTATGTGCTTAAGTACAAAAAGGGAAAGGAAAATGTTGTTGCTGATGCCCTATCCCGCAGACTGGCGTTGGCGGCCATTGCTACTACTCACTTGATTGGCTTTGAGCATATTAAGGATCAATATGCCACTGATCCTGACTTCAAGGAAATTTGGGCAGAAACTGAGAAGCACGGGTTCAAGGAGTTTTCAAGACTCAATGGATTTCTGTATTATGAGAACCGGCTGTGCATTCCTAAGGGATCCGTTAGAGAGTTACTCATCAAAGAAGTTCACAGCGGGGACCTTATGGGACATTTCGGACAGGCTGCCACGTTCGGAATTTTGAGTGAGAGATTCTATTGGCCGGGAATGAGGAAAGATGTGGACGACTTCATCTCCAAGTGTATCATTTGCCTGAAAGCCAAGTCCACATCCAAGCCACACGGGTTGTACATGCCTCTACCAGTTCCCGAGGGACCATGGGTTGATCTATCTATGGACTTTGTGCTAGGACTACCACGAACTGCACGAAACAAAGATTCAATTTTTGTGGTGGTAGACAGGTTTAGCAAGATGGCGCACTTCATTCCTTGCACAAAGACTAATGACGCCCACCACATTGCCAAGTTGTTCTTCAAAGAAGTGGTGCGTCTTCATGGGATCCCGAAGACGATTGTGTCTGACTGAGACACAAAGTTTGTTAGCTATTTCTGGAAATCTCTGTGGCATGAAATTGAAACGAAGCTCTTGTTCTCTACAGCTTATCACCCTCAAACAGACGGGCAAACCGAAGCCGTCAACAGAGTTTTGGGTAATCTGCTTCGAATTATAACTGCTTCTAGTTACAAGAGTTGGGATGAGTATCTACCTTATATTGAATTTGCTTATAACAGGCATGTCCATAGTGCCACTAATATGTCACCTTTTGAAATTGTCTATGGTTTCAACCCACTAACCCCTGTTGATCTTCTGCCATTGCCACGCAATGAGCATTTAAATGTTAATGGCAGGGATAGGGCTCGAGCTATAAAGGAGCTTCACAAGGACGTCCAGGAAAGCCTGAAGAAGGCCGCGGAGACTTATGCTAAGTATGCCAATCGAGGACGAAAGAAACTACTCTTGAAGCCCGGGGATTGGGTCTGGCTCCACATGCGGAAGGAGAGATTCCCATTTAAGCGACGTGACAAACTTTCCCCACGGGGGGACGGTCCATTTCGTGTTTTGGAGAAAATAAATGACAATTCTTATAAATTAGAATTGCCTCCTGAGTATGGAATTAATGCTACGTTTAATGTTGCAGATCTTGCCCTCTTCGAGCAGGACGAGGCAGAATTTGATCGGTTGATGGCTCAACCTTCTCAAGGGGGAGGGAATGGCGTGGAAGCCAAATCTGCTGCGTTACTTATTCCAGAAGGACCATGCTCCAGGATCCAGGCTAAAAGATTCATGGACTGGATTGCCAACCTTCTCAAGTCTGAGGAATTCAAGTCTGAAATCAACGAAGGAGAAGGGGGCTTCCGGAAACATTGGTGATGATCAAGTTGGAAGAAGCTGGAGGGAATCCCACTTAGATTCCCCAATTTTCAAGTAAAAAGCCATCGCCGGATTATTGGTCGGAAGTTGACCGAGGTCGGCCACCACCACCGTCGGGCAATTAACGAACAAGTCAGAAGATGGTCGGATATTATTTACTACCTCTAGTATTTTAAAAAGTAGACATATTACTGTAATAGTATAAGTCCTTTTCCTTTCCTTGGTTGTTTAATACTTTCATGGGCTTGTTTAATTTGTACTTGTGGGCTTGGACCTCTATATATATGTCCTCCCCCACACCCTTTCATAACCTTTTGCTAAAATGAATATTTGAACTTCTCTCTTCAAAGAGATTACCTTGTGAGTTTACAAACACTCTCACACACACCTTTGAATGCTTGTTGGGAAAAATTCATCACTTGGGCTTGAAGCATCCTTGTGATTACGAAATCAAGGCTCGAGCTTGGAGGATTGGGTTGAGGTCACGGGTTCTACTCCTTTGGTTGCTTCCCCCTTCGGTTCTTGTTGTGGTTTGCTTCCTTATCCTTTCCTCTTCGTTGTTCTTCGCGATCTTGCAAGTTAGTGACCAACTAAAGATCCATGGCAGTAAGGCTCGAGCTCGGCTCCGCTCGTTGACACCCCTAGCCAGGAGTGTAACACCCCCGGATTTGATAACACAGGCCGGGATGCCACCGCC
This sequence comes from Hygrophila difformis, assembly GCA_030278955.1. Classification (NCBI taxonomy): domain Eukaryota; kingdom Viridiplantae; phylum Streptophyta; class Magnoliopsida; order Lamiales; family Acanthaceae; genus Hygrophila; species Hygrophila difformis. Next base: position 24,458,670 of record JAOANR010000011.1, read on the forward strand.
ACACCTCCCTAGCAAGACACGAACCATTTCGAGCTTGCTAAAGAGATGCAAGGCTATGGATATTGGAAAGAGTTTTAAAAGAAAGTCCGGAATTACTTAAAAATAACATGTAATATCATCCATACATGACAATGATAAAAAGTTGCAGCAGAAATTAAAATATAGGGCCGACACGGCGAAAACACGGGTTAACAAGCCCGTATGCAAGTCATGTAAAATAAATAACAAAATGTCAAAGTGATCCCCCGATGCATGATCATGCTCTGTACTCTGTAATAGAAAAATAAACAACATGTTTTATCAGTATATAAAATACTGAGTAAGTTAATCCCTGACGTAACAATAAAGGGGTTTTAAAAATTATTTAATTAATATAAAAAAAATTATATTTTTACTCAGGCTTAATTCAAATATAAAAAATTCATAATTTGACTTGCGGCGGAAAAGCATAATTAATTATACGAGACTAGAATGCAAAATTTAAAGGTATAATTAAAAAGCGTAATTTAAAAGCGTGATAAGTAAATAAAGTTTTAAATAAATAACGCACATGAGTCTTTTAGAATTATCCCGTCAACCAAGGAGAGAACACCACACAAAGGAGATCACTAACGAGGCAATCTCAATAATCATAATCAGTTAGCCGGTGAACCGGTGGCTGCAGCCATATAAGTATTGACTGCCGTTTTGGCTAGCCATGTATCTCGATTGCCATTCTGGCAAGCCGTGTGTATCGATTGCCATTTTGGCAAGCCGTGTGTATCTACTGTCAATTTGACAGGCGTGTATATCGACTGTCGTTTTGGCAGGCCATGTGCACAACTGCTGTTTTGACATAGTAAGGAGGTCACTAACGAGGCAATCTCAATAATCATAGGACCATTAACGAGGCAGTCCAAATAATTGTAAGACCACCAACAAGGCAGTCTAAATATTTTGTATGAAGATCAGCTCAGCCTAGTGAACGGGATTTTTCGAAAGGTATACTTCACCTTATAAAAAGGATTTCAATATCGTATTCCATATTTCAAGTTTTTCTCAGGTTCGAAAAATCCAATTCGTCACAGGTTATGCCTTTTTAATTTAAAAGTTCGTTTCAAAGTCAAAAATTCTGAAATTTAATCAGAAGCTTAAAAACATCTTTACGAACAACTTTCATATTTTAAGTTTTTCGAAATTAGGTAAGGAAACAAGTCGAATTTCACAATCTTTTCAAAACTCAAAATCTATCAGTCTACCGGTAACAGCGCACTGTGTTTAAATCTCATTTTCGACCTAGCAAATGAACTTTAAAATTTATGAAATTTTAGCACTTAAAAGACATCAAAATAAACAAATTTTATTAGAGGTAAATTATGCTAATTCCTTACGGATTAAAACAGAATAATTCATCAATTTCAGTCTCAAAATCTGTCGACTTTTTCTTCTCGGACACAGTGTATTCAAAACGGGTTTTTGACTATCCAAACCTTAATGAAAATGAACGAAATTTTACAGGCATATTCTTAAGACATTTTCTACAATCTTTATGTTTTCACCAAAGATTAGTTTTAACCAAAAGTGATAGAAAAACGCACAACAAGTTCGACTACATAATCTGTCTAGATTTTCGAAAAGTTTGTTTATTACAGAAACTGTTGGGCGAGATTTGGGATAGCAAATCTTAATGAAAATGCATGAAATTTTAACACAAGCTAGATTACGATGTTAGGAACAAATCTTCAATTCGGAGTTTTTCATTTCGGATTCTCGAAATAGGAGTTTTTGTTGGATTTTAGAAATCACGCAAAGGTGAGTTCTTGGTGATAGATTTTAGTATTTTGTTTAGATCTCTCGAAATACTCGACCAAGGGACTCCAAAATTGATAAGAAAGGAGTTAACTTACTTGTTTAGAGTTTAGGATCGTCACAGGGCTCTCTCGGGTTGCCTAGGGTCGCGACGATCGGGTATCTTCCACCGATCTCCTTCTTCTTCGCCCCCGAAGTGAACTCGTAAGAAAGTTTCGATGTTAGATTCGAAATTTTTGCATTATGGATGAATATGAAAGCTGAACTACACCTTACCAATGTCCTAGAAGGCAGGGGCTTCGTCTTGATCGTTCTCTTGGCCGTAATCCTCGCCGGACGGGTGGCAAAGTTTCAAGAACAAGGGTTTTCGAAAGAATGGAGGTGGAAGAGAGTTGGAGGATGATGGGGGATGAAGAAAGGTGGAAGGGGGCGGCCAAGAGGTGGCCGGGAGCTGCAAACACGCCTTATAAAGGCTCCACAAAACCCTAGACGTGTTGCCATAGCCGGAGCTTCCCAAAAAGGTAAGAAATCGCGCATGATCGCACAAAATCCGCAGCCTGTTCAAGTGGCGCGGTGGTGGCGCGGTCTAGCTCCAGACCGCGCGAATACCGCGCAGATCCGGGCTGGGCTGCGGTCTGGGCCGGGCCGTGCGATCCGTCAGGCCTTTTTTTCCTCTCTTTTGGGCTTCTATCCTCCTACATTTTCGGGCTCAATTTTTCGCGTCATTGTCGGATTATAATTCCTATCTTAAATTTATTTCATATTTGAAATCTTGAATCCGTCTAGTTTGAGTTCGTCGGCTTTGAATTCGTCGCCCTTCGATTCCCGTGCAATGATTTATTTATTTAAATCATTTCCGACTTCACGGGTTCTTGGAATCAAAATTCTTTCCTTTATTGGAATTTTTAATTCCAATTCTTTAGGCTCGATCCATGGAATGTCTTCGGGCTTCCTTTCCCTCTTTTATTCCATTTGGAATTTTTGAATCTATCGGCGTTTCATTTCTGAGTAATAATTTATTGTGATAAATTATTTTCTTCCTCTCGGAGATATTTCGACCTTGATCGGATTAAGAAACTAATTTTACTCATTTGGACGCCGATAAAAATCTCGGGTATTACAGTCTACCCCCCTTAGAGATCAACTTCGTCCCCGAAGTTGCGCCCTCACTTTAAATTTTGGGCTCAATTTAATGTTGGGGTATTTCCATCTACATTCCTTAAGGATAAACGTCTTCCACAAGAAATTAATTCCATTCCTTTAAACGTGAATTAAATTTCTCGGGTGTTACATCCTTTCCCCCTTACAAATCAACTTCGTCCTCGAAGTTGGGCGTTAGCTCCTCGCGATCAAGGAACTAAGGTCATTTCGATTTTTTCATTTTTTTCATCATATCCTGTCATTTTTATTTCTTATAGTATGACTGAACTCGGAATTAAGATTTCCAAGTTGCCTATGTACCCCGTGAAGAGATCAAGTCATCACGTAGTTCAAAACAATTTGAATTTATTTATTTTTGATTGGATACAATTCGTCGAGTCGAACTCAAAAATAAATGCAGTTATCGATGCTTGAAAAGTTCTTACGGTTGCTTGGGCCGAGTGGTCACGTCCTCTCTCCTGTTTATGTTTTCTATTCGCGTCCGGCAGTCACGCAGCCGATGACCATGTCGACCGCACCGAAGGCATGCTCCAGGCTAAGGGCATCCTCTCGCATAGTGTGGTTTACCACACTTTGGACATGGTGGCGCATAGTCACCATGGTTGAAGACTATCCCCTTGTTTCGTCCATTGTCGTTTTGATGCGGTCGGTTCAAGTTTCTACGGAAATGGTCCTTATTCCTCTTGTATCGTCCTTGTGGTCCTTGGTTAGTCCCATCTACCGGTTTCCGTTTCAGTCCTTGAACTCGTGCAACCGCTACTGCACGATCATACACAGCTTGTAGGTCAGGGTAGTGCTCACCCGTGATCACCTCTCTAATAGATAGGTTCAGTCCCGTCTCGAACTTCTGTGCCTTCTCTACATTGGTTGGCACCAGTCTCGGCGCGAACCGCACCAACTCCTTGAAACGGTTATAGTATTCTTGGACCGTTTTTCCTCCTTGCCTTAGTGTCAGAAACTCCTCATACATAACAGTCTTCGTGCTCATGGGATAAAAGCGATCCCTTAGACCCTCCTTAAGTTCATTCCATGTATAGGCCTCTTGATCTTCCTCTGTATTCCCTTGGAGGTTTTGCCACCACCCAGACTTTCTCATCCTCCGGGCATTTGACAGCATTCAGGAGCTTGTCAAAAGTACGAATCGAATCCTCCAACTTGGCCGGGTCCTCTTGGCTGTCATAATGGGGTGGTTTGTAAGGGTTCACTAATGCTAAGTAGTTGGCTCGGGCTACCGGTGGTGGTACACCCGCTTGTGCACGTTGCACTTCAGCATTTCCTAATGCTACGAGTACTTCTTCTACCGTCCTTAAACGTTCATCCATGTTGTTGGGAATAGGAGGCGCTCGTTCTCTTACTTTCTGAGAAATCTCATTGTTGTTAGGTGCGTTGGGATGTCAGTGTCAGTGCCGTTTGGACTTACCTTCCTCAATTTTCTCCTAGGTGCCATTTCCTGTATTAAGCACACACGAAGATGAGTTTCTAATCTAGGGAACGTTAGGAGTCAGGAAAATTTGAAAGATAGATCGGTAACGGCCGTTTAATCGATGTGGGCACACTAAACATAAGTGATCAAGATCTAAGACTAAGGCAAAGTTAGTCTTTAGCAAGCACTCCTAAGTCAAAGTCATGTCGAATTCTAATATAGGAGTGTTTCTTAACGCCGATAATTCACATAAAAAGAGTTAGTACAATTATGTATGTATGCATATGCAATCCCCCAATAAAAATTCAATTTATGCATGCATTTATTTATCCATGGGTTTTAAAAATAAATTTATTCCATGGATAGATTTTAAAAGAATAAGGGTAAAAGGTTTGGGCCACTATATTGGGCCAAAAGAAATAAATTATTTGGGCTTAAATAATAACAAGGGTATTGGGCCAAAATAATTGGGGCAACATAGTAATTAAATATTGGGCTAGAAAAATTTTGGGCTCAACAATGATAGTTTTAAAATAATAATGGTTTTAAAAATAATACTAGTTTAAAAATAATAATAGTTTAAAAATAAGAATACTAGCTTTAAAAATAGTCCGGGTTCTGATACCACTTTGTAACACCCCGGATTTGATAACCCATGCCGGGATGCCACCACCATACCTCCCTAGCAAGACACGAACCATTTCGAGCTTGCTAAAGAGAAGCAAGGCTATGGATATTGGAAAGAGTTTTAAAAGCAAGTCCGGAATTACTTAAAATAACATGTAATATCATCCATACATGACCATGATAAAAGGTGCAGCGGAAATTAAAATATAGGGCCGACATGGCCAAAACACGGGTTAACAAGCCCGTATGCAAGTCATGTAAAATAAATAACTAAATGTCCAAAGTGATCCCCCGATGCATGATCATGCTCCGTACTCTGTAATAGAAAAATAAACAACAGGTTTTATTAGTATATAAAATACTGAGTAAGTTAATCCCTGACGTAACAATAAAGGGGTTTTAAAAATTATTTAATTAATATAAAAAAAATTATACTTTTACTCAAGCTTAATTGAAATATTAAAAATTCATAATTTAACTTGCGGCGGAAAAGCATAATTAATTATACGAGACTAGAATGCAAAATTTAAAGGTATAATTAAAAAGCGTAATTTAAAAGCGTGATAAGTAAATAAAGTTTTAAATAAATAATGCACATGAGTCTTTTAGAATTATCCCATCAACCAAGGAGAGAACACCACACAAGGGAGATCACTAACGAGGCAATCTCAATAATCATAATCAGTGAGCCGGTGAACCGACGGCCGCAGCCATATCAGTATTGACTGCCGTTTTGGCTAGCCATGTATCTCGATTGCCATTCCGGCAAGCTGTGTGTATCGATTGCCATTTTGGCAAGCCGTGTGTATCTAATGTCAATTTGACAGGCGTGTATATCGACTGCCGTTTTGGCAGGCCATGTGCACAATTGCCGTTTTGGCATAGTAAGGAGATCACTAACGAGGCAATCTCAATAATCGTAGGACCACTAACGAGGCAGTCCAAATAATTGTAAGACCACTAACAAGGCAGTCTAAATAATTTGTATGAAGATCAGCTCAGCTTAGTGAACGGGATTTTTCAAAAGGTATACTTCACCGTATAAAAAGGATTTCAATATCGTATTTCATAGTTCAAGTTTTTCTCAAGTTCGAAAAATCCAATTCGTCACAGGTTATGCCTTTTTAATTTAAAAATTCATTTCAAAGTCAAAAATTCTGAAATTTAACAGAAGCTTAAAAACATCTTTACGAACAACTTTCATGTTTTAAGTTTTTCGAAATTAGGTAAGGAAACAAGTCGAATTTCACAATCTTTTCAAAACTCAAAATCTGTCAGTCTACCGGTAACAGCGCACTGTTTTTAAATCTCATTTTCGACCTAGCAAATGAACTCCAAAATTTATGAAATTTTATAGGCACTTAAAAGACACCAAAATAAACAAGTTTTATTAGAGGTAAATTATGCTAATTCCTTTCCGATTAAAACAGAATAATTCATCAATTTCAGTCTCAAAATCTGTCGACTTTTTCTTCTCAGACACAGTGTATTCAAAACGGGTTTTTGACTATCCAAACCATAATGAAAATGCACGAAATTTTACAGGCATATTCTTAAGACATTATCTACAATTTTTATGTTTTCATCAAAGATTATTTTTGACCACAAGTGATAGAAAAACGCACAACAAGTTCGACTACATAATCTGTCCAAATTTTCGAAAAGTTTGTTTATTACAGAAAATGTTGGGCGAGATTTGGGATAGCAATCTTAATGCAAATGCAGAAATTTTAACACAAGCTAGATTAAGATATTAGGAATAAATCTTCAATTTCGAGTTTTTCGTTTCGGATTCTCGAAATAGGAGTTTTTGTTGGATTTTAGAAATCGCGCAAAGGTGAGTTCTTGGTGACAGATTTTAGTATTTTGTTTAGATCTCTCGAAATACTCGACCAAGGGACTCCAAAATTGATACGAAAGGAGTTAACTTACTTGTTTAGAGTTTAGGATCGTCACAGGGCTCTCTCGGGTTGTCTAGGGTATCTTCCACCGATCTCCTTCTGCTTCGCCCCCGAAGTGAACTCGTAAGAAAGTTTCGATGTTAGATTCGAAATTTTTGCATTATGGACGAATATGAAAGCTGCACTACACCTTATCAATGTCCTAGAAGGCAGGGGCTTCGTCTTGATCGTTCTCTTGGCCGGAATCCTCGCCGGACGGGTGGCAAAGTTTCAAGAACAAGGATTTTCAAAAGAATGGAGATGGAAGAGAGTTGGAGGATGATGGGGGATGAAGAAAGGTGGAAGGGGGCAGCCAAGAGGTGGCTGGGAGCTGCAAACACGCCTTATAAAGGCTCCACAAAACCCTAGACGTGTTGCCATAGCCGGAGCTTCCAAAAAAGGTAAGAAATCGCGCATGATCGCACAAAATCCGCAGCCCGTTCAAGTGGCGCGGTCTAGCTCCAGACCGCGCGGATACCGCGCGGATCCGGGCTGGGCTGCGGTCTGGGCTGGGTCGTGCGATTCGTCGGGCCTTTTTCTCCTCTCTTTTGGGCTTTTATCCTCCTACGTTTTCGGGCTCGATTTTTCGGGTCATTCTCGGATTATAATTCCTATCTTAAATTTATTTTGTCTCAACTTAATTTCGTAATTGAAATCTTGAATCCGTCTAGTTTGAGTTTGCCGGCTTTGAATTCGTTGCCCTTCGATTCCCGTGCAATGATTTATTTATTTAAATCATTTCCGACTTCTCGGGTTCTTGGAATCAAAATTCTCTCCTTTATTGGAATTTTTAATTCCAATTCTTTAGGCTCGATCCATGGAATGTCTTCGGGCTTCCTTTCCCTCTTTTATTCCATTTGGAATTTTTGAATCTATCGGCGTTTCATTTCTGAGCAATAATTTATTGTGATAAATTATTTTCTTCCTCTCGGAGATATTTCGACCTTGATCGGATTAAGAAACTAATTTTACTCCTTTGGACGCCGATAAAAATCTCGGGTATTACAGTCTACCCCCCTTAGAGATCAACTTCGTCCTCGAAGTTGCGCCCTCACTTTAAATTTTCGGCTCAATTTAATGTTGGGGTATTTCCATCTACATTCCTTAAGGATAAACGTCTTCCACAAGAAATTAATTCCATTCCTTTGAACGTGAATTAAATTTCTCGGGTGTTACAAGGAGTATAGTTGTTAAGTTCCCGATCCTGATCTTAAGATCTTACAATTTTACGATCACACCTCTCTAAAACGATCATGATCCTTGTAGGATCTTAAAATTAGTAAGATCTGGATAAGATCTCGATCATGATCGTAGAATGTTACGATCTTATGGTCATACTCCCTCTAACGCTTCTACGATCTTACGATCATACCCTCCTAAACGCATAAATTTTTTTATAGTTTTTTATGATTTGAGATCAAAATAACTTTTTTTTTAATTTTAAAAGTAAGAACTTGTACTCCTTATGTATGATGTGTCAAAAAACATAATATGTATGTATGTGAAAATATTTTATGTTTAATTGTGATATTTTTATACTGTATTGTATTAATTAACTTCAAGATTCATAAACACACGAAATAATGCTTTTATTTGTTAGTATTCTTAATTAGGTTTATCCATTATTGCAATTTCATAAGATCTTAAGATCCCGATTCGATCCTATGATTCCGATCTTGCAAAGAGAAAAACGATCTCATATAGGATCCCGATCTTAACAACCTTGGCTAGGAGTACATTCTATTTTCTCTACTTTATTATTAGCGCAATTTCTTTGTTTGATAATCAATGACGCAAAAATAAAACTACCAAAACTACAGAAAAAAAGAATGAGGAAAAACAGGAAGAAAACAAAATACAAAGCATCGTATCCCGGGTTACACACTCGCGGAATCTAATAATACACTTATTTAATTTAATATTATAAAATAGGGTTAAATGTTAAAAAGGGCCATAACAAAGAGGTTATTCCGCTTTTAGGCCAAAACAAGTTATAATTATGAAAACAGGCCATAACAAACACAGTTTTGTAAAATTTAGGTCATAGGACCTATTTGAAATTAATAAAGGAACCCAACAACTTTTTCTTTATTTCATTCGTACCCAAGAAAGTTTGACTTTATATACTTTAGTCCTTTATCAATATACTTAATTTTTCATTATATAAATGACACCTAATGCGCTTAAAAATTGGTATCAGAGCCTAGGTTTTATTGAAGAACATATTAATTATATTATTTATAATATTTTATCTCTTAATGGTGAAGATTTAATTATTTTATGGATTCAATTAATTTGGAACCTACGAGTTATTTCCAAAATTAGGAAACAACAAATAGAAATTTTCAAAGAAAATTCTTGAACTTGTCCATAGGACAAGATATTTTAAAAGTAATTTCTTTCCAAAAAAATGAGAGGAATGGACTGGAAAGAAATTGATCCGGATAGCTTTAAGTTCTCAAAGGACTTAAGGGAAATCCAAAAAACGATTCAAAATTATGGTAACCGGGTTTTGATTTTACCTAGAAAAATTGATAACTTGAATCAAACAACAGATGAAATCTTGAAATTATTTCAAGATCTAAAGAAGAAATTTTGAATTTGAAATTTGACATTTCGAATATCAAGAAAAGGCAGAAGGATATTCCTGGATCTTCCAAGAATAACCAAACAAATATTAGAGATGTATTTGGACCAGTACAAGCTTTACAACAAAAAAGGTAAAGCAACCACGGTCCCAAAGCAGAAATCACAAGAAGAACTGATGATTGATCTCCTGAAAACAATCGAATGAGTGTTTACAGAGCAGATCTATCTATTCTACAAGATCTTGCAGAATCATTTTCCCAACTAGGGATTATGGATCTAGTCAATGTAACCCAATGAAGTTCTTCAGTTGGGTTATGCGGAAGAATCAGGATCCAACGCGACCCACGATGGACCGCCTGATGTCCCAATGAAAGAAAGTACAGACTTTCACATGAATAGGTATCCTGAGGTGCATCTCAATGCAAGACGAAACCCAGGACGAAACCCAAGTAGAGCACCAGAATCCACACCGTGGGCCAAGACGATGTTACAATCATTAAATCCATATGGCATAACACTAAACCTCGACGTTATCGACTTCCGGAACATCGAAGATTTGATCGACGAATGGGTAACTTCAATGAAGATTGCAACGACCACCCTAGATCTCGATAAAGAAAACTTTGTCAGATTAATAGAGCTAAGTCTCGATGGATCGGCAAAGTTGGGCTGGAAAAACTCCATGGCGGCTTTAAAGGAGTAAATACTCAAAGGAGAATCCAAAAGCACTATCTGCGAAAGATTTGGCCTGTTATTCAAAACCCATTTTATAGGAGATGGTTATTTTGAAGAACAGGGAACCGAAAAAATCAAGGTCTATACCCAAGCACTATTGGGTATGGAGTTAAGAAGTATTTGTGCAGTAGACGAATATATCAACTGGTTTCGTAAATACCATTTTCGGAGTAAGATGACAGCAAAAGTAGCATGTCCCGTGTTCTTTGCAAAGATCTGCAGCCCATGGAGAGAGATGTTGATCCAATCGTACACAGTACCCCCTGGTACGGTGGACTCAATAGCCCGAAGAATGTCCTTCGTAAAGGATAAGCTCAAAGAATGGTGTCAATAGGTAGCAACCCAAAAGAACATCAAGAGACTAAAAGGTAAAATAAAATGAACCCCTTTTTGCTGTGAAAATAACGATTTTCCAACAATTATAGGAGAATCAGAAGAAAAGAGAAGAAAGAAGAAGAGTCGAGGCTCATACAGTAAGAGTTTCAGAAGACCTCCATTCCGAAGAGGAAGAGCATGGTGGTCTAAGAGCAAGGCCAGAACATACAAAAATGGACAAAGAACGGGAACAACGAATAGTTCATCCCAATGCTCAACTTGCTCAGCAGCAAGGAGCATAGGGAGAACGACGTCAAAGTGAACATTCAGACGAGCCCATACCCAAGCCAACAAAAGTTTCAAGGACTGAAACTGTTGGAAGTGTGGAGCCAGAGGTCATATCTCACCCGATTGCCCTCAGAATCTTGAGATACGAATGTACGAAGCCACGGAGGATATCATGGAAGCGGTCTACCATGGAAAGCTGGTACCAGTCAATCAGTTTGAAGACATCCCCTCGGATGAAAGCATATACGAGGAAGAATTAAGAAGTGACTCGGACTCATATTCAGATGGATCTTCAACCGAGTCTGACTGAAGAGGACAGGATTCATGTAACACCCCGGATTTGATCACCCAGGCCGGGAGATGATCAACCCTAAACCCTAAACCCTAAACCCACCACCACACCTCCCAAGCAAGACACGACTTCTTCGAGCTCACTTGAGAGATGCAAGACTAAGGTATTTCGGAATTTTAAACATTTCGAACAGCCCATTCCATAACAGAAGTAAAAATTATTACATAGTTCTATCTAAGTCGCAACGGAACGTAATATTTAAATATAGAGATAGCAGCGGAAGTATAAATAGGGCCGATGTAACACCCCGGATTTGATAACCCAGGCCGGGATGTCACCGCCACACCTCCCTAGCAAGACACGGTTTCTCCGAGCTTGCTAAAGAGATGCAAGGCTATGGTTTTTCAGAATTTAAAACATTCAAACGGCCCATTGCAATATAACATAAAAATCATAATATCGAAGTTGCAGCGGAATGTAATATTTACATATATATAATTGTAATGCAGCGAAAATTTAAATACTGGGCCAACATGGCCAATATATATAATGTAATGCAGCGAAAATTTAAATACTGGGCCAACATGGCCAAAACACGGGTTAAACAGGCCCATCCATGCAAGTTCTAAAATAATGTATTTTCCCAAAATTCCCATGTATGTATATGATGATGCATAATCCTCAACTCTGAAAGAAAAAGGGGAAATGTGGTTTGGTCAGCAAAAACGTGCTGAGTAAGTTAACACTTAATATGATCAAGGGGTTTCAAAGCCTTTGATTAAATTTAAGGAAAACATGTGCATACAAGACATGATTTAAATTTTATTCATCTAATAATAATTTAATTACATATTTGAAAAGATAAGGATTTCCACAAGATCATAATTTAACACACGTATAAAGATGTTTAATTAAATAATAAAATTTTTATTCCGAGGCATGCATACAAACCACTCATCTATCAATTTAAAATTAATAAATTAATTGTGTACTTGAACATGCATTTAATCCATAATAATAATTTAATAAGATATGAAAATTTAAAGACATAATTTAAAATGCATAATTTAAAGACGGGCATAAATAAATAAATACTTAAAAACATTAAATCTTTTATTTCCCCGTTACGTAACCATTTCTCAATATTTTGTATAGCCGGTGATCCGGCGGCCGCAGCCGTGTCGTATTTCAAGTATTTCATTGGCCGTTTTGGCACAGTTTCTCATAACATTCACCCTCGGCCGTTTTGGCACGAAGCGAAAAGATAGGGGACGTTCTATTGAGCATTTTCCCCCTACGTCGGTCACTCTCGGCCGTTTTGGCACGAAGCGAAAAGCTAGAGGGGCACTTCATCGAGCAATCACCCCCTACATAGGTCACGCTCGTCCGTCTCGGCACGATGCGAAAAGCTAGAGGGGCACTCTATCGAGCACTCACCCCCTACATAGCCAAGTATCTCATATGTTTTAATTTAGTGTGACGGGATTTTTCAAAAGTATAGATATATCGTATTTTAAGGTCTCGACCGTTTGTTTCGATATTTCAAAATCTCTTCGATTTAAAATCATTTGACGTCACAGTTTACGCCCTTTTAATTCAAAAATTCATTTCAAATCCAAAAATTCTGATATTTTCACAGTATATCAAAAACAACCTAACGAACAACTTTCGTGTTTTAACTTTTTCGAAATAAGTTGAGGAAACATGTCAAAAATCGAGTTCATGGCAAAAATAATTCACTGTCCAGTTACAATTTTGACACAGTTTAGAAAATTGACTTTTTGACATATCAATTGGACTCCAAAAATTCTGAAATTTTATATGCACATACTAGACATGATTATCTACAACTTTCATTTAGATTGCAAAGATCAAATCGAACTAGAAAATATAGAAACATTCTCATCAAGTTCGGATATGTTCACAGTCAGATTTCGAAAAGTCTTATCAAGGCAGTTTATGTTTGATGCGATTTGAAATAGCAAACATCGACGAAAATGTCTGAAATTTTTACACAACATAGATTAATATGTTAGAATCAAAATTCTAGTTTTGAGTTTTTCGGTTTGAACTCTCGAAATAGGGGTTTTGGTCCAATTTCAAATCTGTCACAGTTTCAAGTTCAACTCTCAAGGCAGGTTGTTTCTCGGCCGTTTTCATTCATCAAAACGCAATGAAAAATTATAAACATTTTACACGAACTAGATCTATGTCTTAGGAAAGTTTTTCATGTTTTGAGTTTTTCCGTTTGTGCAGTTTTAAGGGTTCGAAAAATTCGTACAAAATCGCTGCGCCGGGGGTTTTTCGTGTTGACAGATTTTAGAGTTATTAAATCCCTATGTTTGGTTGCATTTTAAGTCACCCAAAACCAAGTAAGCATTAACTTACAGTGGTAAGGTGTTTGGTCGTCCTCGGGTCGCTTGGCTCGTCCAAATCCACTACGAACGGATCTCCTCAACGCCAAGCTTTCAACTTTGGCCATGATTTCAACTCGAAGAATAAATCCAATGTTAGATTGAGTTTTCGGGTTCGAAAACTTAAATGAAAATCTATAAACAACTTACCCAAGTCTGGAGTACTAGAGACCTTGTGTCCTACGCCTCCTCCGTCGGTTTTCGTCGCCGGAAAGTGATCGGAAAGTTCGAAGTCGGTGATTTCGGGTGTTGGAAGAACTTGGGAGATTTTGGGAGAGACAATGGGGTTTCTAGGGTTTGGGATTTCGAAATAATCAGTCCCAAGACCCCTAGAGCCGGCCATATACACCTTCCTTCGCTCGGGATCGAGTTTCCAAAGTCGGGGGGTCGAAATATGGCAAGAAATCGCCGAAAACGCGTAACTTGCACAAATCTGGGGACTCACGCGGGGTTGGCGCGCTGAAAGGCCAAACCCCGCCCGGCCAGCGCGCGGCTCCCGCCTGGACTGCGGTCCGGGCGGGTCCGTGCGATCCGATCCGTCGGGTCTTTTCCTCCTCTCTTTCGGACTTCTATCCTTCCACGTTTTCGCGCTCAATTTTCCGGGTCATTTTCGGATTATGCTTCTCATCATAAATTTACTCCGTCTCAATTCGATTTCATGTTTGAAATCTTAAGACTGTCGGTTTCGGTCCGTCGGGTTCTAAATCGTCGTCTTTTGACTCCCGTGCATTTCCGATTTTACGGGTTCTCGGAACGGAACTTTCTTTCCTATTGGATAAATTCCTATTTTTATATTCTAAAATTTATGGGTATTACAGTCTACCCCCCTTAAGAACCAACTTCGTCCTCGAAGTTGCGCTTCATCCTCTCGCGAGTTCGGGAATTGTTTGATTAAGCGATTGTATTATTGTGTGTTGTTGTTTGTTATTATTTGACTGAACCCAGAAATGAAATTTCCGAGTTGCCTACGTACCCCGTGAAGGGATCAAGTCATTACGTAGTTCAAAAAAAATTTTGAATTTGTTTATTCGGGATACAAAATATTCGGGTTTCAAAAATAAATGCTTATGCATTATTACGGGGTATTACATCCTTTCCCCCTTAAGATTACAGTTATGTCCCCATAACTGCCTGCACATTATTCCCACGAAGGTTCGAGTATCCTCGCCTAGCACATGTATGTCCGCTTCTTTTACCACATTTAACGTCCCATGCCCCTTGGTTATTTGTGGCTAGTTAGGTCCAGCGACCAGATCATCTCTTTTGCTTATATTCTTAATCTGGGTTCGACATTCTTTCATCCGATGTCCACGTCGACCACATCGGAAGCATGTGTCGGGTTGAGGGCATCCCCTTACCAGATGAGGTTGGTTACAGCTCAGGCATCGGGGCACGTAGCCTTTACGGGTGAAAATTCTTCTATTATTGCCTCCATCGTTGCCTTGGGCTGGTCCATTTGAGCCTTTGCGAAGGTTATTCCTACCCGAGTCTTTATCAGCTCCGCTGTAACACCCCGGTTTTTGGTCACCCAGGTCGGGATGTCACCGCCACACCTCCCTAGCAAGACACGGTTTCTCCGAGCTTGCTAAAGAGATGCAAGGCTAGGGTTTTTCAGAATTTAAAACATTTAAACAGCCCATTTATACAATTTAAAAATAGTACATCAAAGTTGCAGCGGAAAAATAATATTTACATATATGTTTCGCAGCGGAATTTAAATATAGGGCCAACATGGCCTAATCACGGGTTAAACAGGCCCGTTCATGCAAGATCTAGTCTAATACAAAAATTCAAAATAATATATATCCCAAGCTTCCCGTGTATGCATATGACGATGCATAATTCTCAACTCTGGAAGAAAAAGAAATAAAAATGGTTTGGTCAGCACTACGTGCTGAGTAAGTTAACACATACATAACTATGGGGTTTTCAAAGCCATTATTTAATATTTAAAGAACACATGTGCACAACACACATAATTTAATTTATTTCGCTAATAATAATTCAAACGACAGAGACTTCATAAGATCATAAATATAATTTGCAAAGCAATACAATTATAGGACATAATTTAAAAGCATAATCCAAAAGGAACAATTTTCGAGTCTCCTAGTTTCATATCTCATGTCTCATGTTTCAAGTTTATGTTTCAATTGCCATTCGTCAAGCTTTATATTTCCAATCGCCTTCCGGCAAGCAGTATATTTCAATTGCCTTTCGGCAAGCAGTATATTTCAATTGCCTTTCGGCAAGCAGTATATTTCAATTGCCTTTCAGCAAGCAGGATATTTCAATTGCCTTTCGGCAAGCAGGATATTTCAATTGCCTTTCGGCAAGCAGGATGTTTCATGTGTATTTTATTTCAAGGAATTCCCAATCATTTAAACCTTAAAGGCTAATTTCACCATTTCAACAAGATATCAAGATTTGACTCGGTCAACCGCAGTTTATTCTAAAATTCGTCTAAATTCAGATTTAATTTTAAAAATTCCGAAACTTCACCACTGACTCAGAAACGTCAAGATGAACAACTTTCGTGTTTTAACTTTTTCAATCCGAGACACCGAAATAGGTCAAAAACACCAATTTTCGCAGAAACTCAAATCTGTCCGAATTTTATATGTCGCAGTTTAAAGATTTCAAAATCTACCATAACAAATCAACTCCAAATTTACTGAAATTTTACAGAGACCATCTTAAGACGTTTATCTACAACTTTCATGTTCGACAAAAGATCTAATTCGGTCTAGAAGTAATGTCAAAAACGTCATCAAGTTCTGACCTAAGTTTCGTCAAGAATTTCAAGATCCACATCCTAGCAGTTCGGTTTCGGGTGGATTTCATATATCAAATCATCACGAAAAATTATGAAATTTTACGGAGGTGTTCTTAACGTATAGATCTACAACTCTTATGTTCAACGCCAAGTCTAGATCGGTCTAGATCTAAGGTAGAAATCACCAACAAGTTCGAACTAAAGTTCTGTCACCGTTTCAAGATCTAAACCAAAGGCAGGTCTGTTCATGGTCGTTTTCGGATATCAAAACACGATGAAAAATTATGAAAATTTTACAGTAGATATATCTACGTCTTAGGAACGTTTTTCATGTTTTAGGTTTTTCCGTTTGAAGTCGTTTTAAGGTTCGGAAAAATTAGACAAAACTGTTGCGCCGCTAGAAAACATTCAATGACAGATTTTCGCAAGATTCGATTCAAGCTTTTAGGTTTCGTGTTTTAGTTACTCCCAAAACCATGTAAGTATTAACTTACCGATCTATGGACGTTCCGGCTCGTCGATTTGGATGACAACGGCCTCTGCGTTCACCGTTTGTCTCCCGAGATCCTTCTTTCTCCTTTCCATAGTCCTCCTATGCCCGGGAACTCTTGAACTCGCCTGGAAAACGTCCTCCTTCTCAACTTCTTGCCTCCAAAGATCT
Organism: Hygrophila difformis; assembly: GCA_030278955.1. Taxonomy (NCBI): domain Eukaryota; kingdom Viridiplantae; phylum Streptophyta; class Magnoliopsida; order Lamiales; family Acanthaceae; genus Hygrophila; species Hygrophila difformis. The sequence goes on from JAOANR010000011.1 coordinate 24,475,679, forward strand.
AGATCTAGGGTTTTCTTTGAATTTTAAAGGTGGAGGAAGATGTATTTTTTTTTCTTCTTCGCTTTCTTTTTTTCTTTTGTACGTAGAATTCTTTTTTTTTTGTGTATGTAGAATTGATATGAATAGCAAATTAGGAAGATGAAGAAGATTAAATTTAAAAAGAAGTAAAGGATGCTTATTTAGAGACTTAGGATCCACGATTTGATTTTCAAATATTTTGCTATCATTGAAGGTTATAACAATATACTAAAGATAGGTTAAATCTTGCCAATATCTAAAGATATGCTAAATCTTGCCAATATCTAAAGATAGACTAAATCTTGTTTTGATTACCATATACATATTATTTTATTGTGGTTATTATTATTACTACTACTATTATTATTATTTTAATTATATTATTATTATTATTATTATTATTATTATTATTATTATTATATTATTTTTATTTTTATTTTATTTATATCTTTATGTGTTTATTTATTTATTTAGGGGTGACTGATTTCACGGGTATTACAGTCTACCCTCCTTAAGAATCAACTTCGTCATCGAAGTTGCCTTACTGATTTCATGGGTATTACAACTACCCTCCTTAAGAATCAACTTCGTCCTCGAAGTTGTGTTTCGCCTTTTCTCTTGCTAAGGTCTTTTGTTTGTTTTATTATTTTGTGACTGAACTTAGAATTAAAACTTCTAAGCTGCCTACGTACCCTATGAAGGGATCAAGCCATAACGTAGTTCAAAACAACTTGAATTTGTTTGCTTATTTATTAGGATTACATATCGTTGAATCAACTCAAAAAGAAATGCATCTACTTTATTACGGGGTATCACATCCTCTCCCCCTTAGGACTTTAGTTATGTCCCCATAACTGCCGATACGTTATTCTCAAGGGGCTTCGGGTTTTGGGTCTATATTCTGAGGGTATCGGTGCCCTTGGTTGTTGTCATTTTGACCGTCTAGGTTTCGTGGCTGGTCAGGTCCAGCGGCCAGGTCCTCTCTCTTGGTGATATTCTTAATATGGGTTCGACACTCTTTCATCCGATGTCCACGTCGACCACACCGGAAGCATGTGTCGGGTTGAGGGCATCCTCTCACCAGATGAGGTTGGTTACACTTTGGGCATCGGGGTACGTAGCCTTCACGGTTGAAAATCCTTCTATTGTTACCTTCATCGTCGCCTTGGGCTAGCTCATTTGGTCCTTCACGATAATTATTCCTACCCAAGTCAATATCAGTTCTGCGGTCCTTATCTCTTTTGCCTTGTCCATGGGGACCTCTGCTAGTCTCACCTATCGCCTTACGCTTCAGTCCTTGAACTCGTGCAACCGCTACCGCACGATCATAAACAGCTTGTAGGTCGGGGTAGTGCACCCCTGTGATCACCTCGCGTACTGCTAGGTTCAGTCCCATCTCGAATTTTTGAGCCTTCTCCGCATCTGTGGGTACTAATCTTGGTGCGAACCTCACCAGCCCCTTGAATCGAGCGTAATACTCTTGCACTGTCTGGCCCCTTGTTTCAGCAACAGAAATTCTTCGTACATCGCTGCTTTGGTACTCAGGGGATAGAATCTATTCCTGAGTGTAACACCCCCATTTTCCCACTTAAAATTTCAGCGGAAGATACCAATGGGAAATCCAGGGTTGTTACCGCCACACTCCTAATTAAGCTTGCTTTGGCCTTGCCTTAGCTTACCTAATTAGAAAGTGCTAAGGCTAATTTAAAATCTGAATATAAACATACTTTAAATAATTTAAAGTTTAATAAAAATATACTTTATTACAAAAGTAGTAGATTTTTGACGACTAAGGCCCGTCGTCCCCAAAACAAGTTTCATTTTGCATTATGATAAAAGTTTAAAACTAACTTAAAATATAACAGATTTTTAGCAAAATATGACGGCTAAGGCTCGCCGTCCCCAAAACATATTTTCTTTACAAAAATTTTAAACTAACTGATCGCAAAAGCAAAAGTGGTAGTAGTTCCCAAGCCCGTGCCCGTGACTTCTAATGTGGTCCATGCATATCCAATCCTGGATGGGAAAATAAATAGGGTAATCAGCACACCGGCTGAGCAAGTAAATTTTTATCCCTTGGATACAAAAATAATTAAAATATTACTGAAACCATAAATGGTATGTCAAACCGTTAAACTGATCAATCCACATGTAGCTCGACTATGATGCCTACACCCGGGGTATCTCATAGGACCTAACATGCTCACATAGTGACCGAAGTCAAACTATGGTATACAAGGCTGGCCCTACCTTGCATCTAGAAAACTGATTGTGAGACCCTTGGCCCAAACACAATCCTCTTCATAGGGATCCCTTGGATAGCCCATGAAATAACTCACGACGATATCCACATCTGGGTATATCTCGCGTAATAATAACACAATAATTCACATGTCATACACTGAAAATTTCATTTTTCACATGCATGGCCTAGCCCAAAAATAATTAAACACATAATGGGACATTACCTCTGCATAAAACAGTTGCATGAATAAACCCTAAAATTATTAAAACACAAAGCGATTTAAACATGCGAAAATATTCTGAGATCAAAACCCGCAGAATAAAAATCTACTTACAATTTTTTTTCGGACGATCGCTTATTAAAAACTACAAGATGTATGCCTGCGAGTATTTCTCCTCGTACTCTACCACATCTCGCACTGCTCTCTACACTACTGATTGTTTCATAATTTTAGACTGAGGTCAACTCTTCACTCTACGCATTATTTGGGCTTACAAGGTAGTCTACTATAGATGACTAAGCACAGCTACGGGATTACACAGCAAAGCTATGGGATGACTAAGCTCATTTCTTAGTGCCCCACGACACCCCACCCGTTTACAGCTATAATAATTTTGTCCCTTTTTGTTTATCCGTTGAGTAGTTATCCAGAATGTATTAGCAACATAGTCAATTTATTTCCTACCCTCACGTAATGTGCACTTGTATGTGTAATTGAAATTGTTTCTCATTATTATTATTATTATTATTATACTTCCCAAATTTGATATCAAATGGTTGTCTCCATGCTAATTTACGTGACTAGCAATACCCTATTGATTGGTGTTTTATTTCAAAATCCCTTTGTTGGGAACCAGTTTTGAGCAAATGTGTTCACAACCGATGTCTGAACTACTTTGTTGAACCAACCTCGTCAACAGCAGACAAACTAAGCAAAGGAAGAAGAGCTGGCGAATATACTCAGAAATATTCCACAACGGCTAGCTGATCTTATGCCCGGATCTTGCACACGAAGTATGGAAACTACAATCTTTTAATACGGGCAACTCTATTCTAAGGATCCGCGCATTTATGGAAAGAAGATCTCCTACCTTAGAATAGAGACAAGGTGATTCTCTTCAAATAGGGCGGCCAAGGAGTGGATTCGCACGCTGAACAATTTGACTTACACACTTGAGTAATTGAGAGGAGATTGTGAAGAATAGAATCACATTCCTTCCGTGTTCGCGAGATATCATTTCGAAGGAAGAAATTCGATCAACACTTCCTCGGGTGGATTGATCGACAGTGTTACTGTGAGCTTGATTGAAGTTGACAAATCCAATCAAGAGTTTCGAGGAAGGCGTCAAACTCAAGAGCTTAATTGAAAAGATCAAGGAGAGTCGCCAACAGGTTTCGACCAAGGGCAAACTTGAAGGAGGAGCCTTCAAGGGATTGAAGCAAGGTCGGGGAGATTGTGACAACCCGAGTATTTCTGAATATTTTGTACGAATACTTTGTACCCCAAATAAACAAATTCAAATTGTTTTGAACTACGTAATGACTTGATCCCTTCACGGGGTACGTAGGCAACTCGGAAATTTCAATTCTGGGTTCAGTCAAATAATAACAAACAACGACACACAATAATACAATCGCTTAATCAAACAATTCCCGAACTCGCGAGAGGATGAAGTACAACTTCGAGGACGAAGTTGGTTCTTAAGGGGGGTAGACTGTAATACCCGTAAATTTTAGAATATAAAAATAGGAATTAATCCAATAGGAGAGAAGGTTTCGTTTCCGAAAACCCGTAGACGCGGAAATGCACGGAAGTCAAAGGACGACGAATTAGAACACGACGGACCAAAACCGACGGTCTTAGGATTTCAAGCATGAAATCAAAGTGATACGAAATAAATTTACGACGAGAAGCATAATCCGGAAATGACCCGGAAAAATCGAGCGCGAAAACGGGGAAGGATAGAAGTCCGAAAGAGAGGAGAAAAAGACCCGACGGATCGGATCGCACGGACCCGCTCGGACCGCAGTCCAGGCGAGTCTCGCGCGCTGGCCGGGCGGGGTTTGGCTTAAAGGCGCGCCAACCCCGCGTGGTCCTACAGGTTTTGGCAACTTGCGCGTTTTCGGCGATTTCTTACCATAATTCGACCTCCCGACTTTGGAAAGCGGATTTTGGCCGAAGGGGGAAGCCTTTAGGCGACCTAGGGCAGCCTCTCCCCCATTCTCATCAGTCACCAATCACTCTCAAACCCTCACAACCCTCTCCAAAGCCAAAACACTTTCCGGCGACTTCCCGACGACTTTCCGATCACTTCCCGGCAACGAAAACCGACGAAGGAGGCGTTGAATACAAGATTCCTTGTATTCAAATCTGTGGTAAGTCGTTCTTAGAGTTCTATTTAAGTTTTTGAACCCGAAAACTTGATCTAACATTGGATTTCTTCGTCCGATTCGAAATCGTGGCCAAAGTCGGAAGCTTGACGTTGAGGAGATCCGTTCGTAGGATTTTGGACGAGCCAGCGACCTTAGGACGACCCAAACCTCTCTATCACTGTAAGTTGAGCCTTCCATATCAATACGGGTGATTTCGGGGCGTCCGGTATAGGCGTAATGTAACGAAACGTAAAAATCGAACTTAAAAACCCCATCTTGCGCAGTTTCTGTTTTCGGCCTAAAACTCATATTTCGAGGATTCAATCCGAGAAACTCAAAACTAGACTTTTAATCCTAACACATAAATCTAGGTTGTGTAAAAATTTCAGCCATTTTCGTTAACATTTGCAATTTTAAATCGCATCGAAAAGAAACTGTTTTGACAAAACGTGTGGAAATCTGTCTATGAACATGTTCGAACTTAGTGAATTTATTTCTATAATTTCTAGTCCGATTTGATCTTTACAATATAAATGAAAGTTGTAGATAATCATGTCTAGTATGTGCATATTAAATTTCAGAATTTTTGGAGTCCATTTGATATGATAAAAAGTCGAGATTTTGAACTGTGTCAAACCTGAGTTCGGACAGATTTCTGATTGCATAGTAAAATCGATTTTTGACATGTTTCCTCAACTTATTTCGGAAAAGTTAAAACACGAAAGTTGTTCGTTAGGGTGTTTTGCATGAAGTGTGAAGATTTCAGAATTTTCGGGCTTGAAACGGATTTTTAAATGAGAAAGGCGCAAACTGTGACGCCAAGATACTTTTAAATCGAAGAGTTTTGAAATTTCGAAACAAACGGTCAAAGATTTGAAACACGATACATCTACATTTTTGAAAAACCCCGATACATTAAATCTAAACGATACATGAGATACTTGGTGGAGAGTGAGTGCTCTGCAGGGTGCCCCTCTAGCCTTTTCTCTTCGGGCCTATAATGGACGAGAGAATTTGATGAAATATTACGCCAGTTGGCGGGAGATACATGGCCTACTCTCTCGGGTTGTCCGTATCGATTTCTCGAGGCTCCGGAGTGTTACTGGGTATGGCAGATACGGCTGCGGCCGCCGGATCACCGGCTATACAAGATACTTACGACACGGCTGCGGCCGCCGGATCACCGGCTATACAAAACACTGAGAAATGATTTCGTAACGGGGGAAATAAAAGATTTAATGTTTTTAAGTATTTATTTATTTTTGCATGTCTTTAAATTATGCATTTAAATTATGTCTTTAAATTTCATGGCATGACTAAATTATTATTGTAGATTAGATGCATGTTTAAATACACAATTAAAATTATTATTTCCTTTAAATTTTGTGAATGCATGTTAGGAGTGAAATTTTAAATTATCTAATTAAATCCCTTTATTGCTATGTTAGGATCGACTTACTCAGTATTTTATATACTGATAAAATTGTTGTATTCTCTTTTTATTTCAGAGTACGGAGATGATGCATAGCATGTGCATTGGGGATGGATTATTAAACATTGTTTATTTGCTTTTTACGATACTTGCATAACGGGCATGTAAATCCCGAGTTTTGGCCGTGTCGGCCCATTTACATTTTTCCGCTGCAATATATATTTACTACTATATGTGTGGATGACACTTATTATTTTTACATAGATTCCGGACTTGTTTTAAATCTTTTTGCAATACCTATAGCCTTGCATCTCTTTGGCAAGCTCGGAGAGTCCGTGTCTTGCTAGAGAGATGTGGCGGTGACATCCCGGCCTGGGTTATCAAATCCGGGGTGTTACAAGTTGGTATCAGAGCCCGGAATATTTTGAAGCTACTACTATTTTTATTTTAAAATATTTTGAACTAAGTATTATTTTTAAATTTATTATTATCATTATTATTTTTAAGACTACTAGTATTATTATTTTAGCCCAAAATTTGAGCCCAAAAATTTTCTTACCCAAGTAGTATAATATTTTGAGCCCAAAGGGGGTTAAATTATTTTGACCCAATATTTATAATTATTTATTTTAAGCCCAACCATTTCGACCCAATACCCACGTTTTTGCTTTTTAAAGTCCAAACTATTATTTTGGCCCAATATAGGCCCAACTCTTTTTCACCCATGATTAAATACACTAAGATTAATTTTTTGGGGGGATTGCATGTGCATATTCATATAGATTTAAATTCCTGCATATCATGACTTATATTCGAAACATACTCTAACTCTAACCTCCTTGTGACATTAGATGGCCGCCCCAAACGCGAACATGATCAACCTACTAATGAGGTTGATTGAGGCGTACCTCGAATCCCCTCAAAACGTGAACAACTTCAGACTAAGGGTAGAACAAATGGGAGCTAACCTGGGTCACCTAACTAATCTGGGCCAAGCAGGACATCAAGATATAACCCAACTCCAAATCCAACTCAATGAACTCCAGGCCCGCGAGACTGAACTTCGGACCCAGATTGACGACGTAGAGACCGAAGTAGGAGTCGTGGGACATCAACTGCATCATCTGAAGGACGATCTACTTCCACCTGCCCCTCTCGACCCGGGGACTCCTCCCGCAGCTAGCCCCGTAGTTGATCCTGACGCTGTCCCTACAGCCGCCCAACCTTCAGTCGTCGTCATTGATCCTGCCCCGGCCGCTGGGCCCAATTGGCCAGCGAGCCCAGTATTCCATGGACCCCTTGGCTGGGGTACCGTTGAGGAGTCGAGTGATGAGGATGATCCCATGGAGGACCCAACCACCTACACTCCCTCAGCTTAGGGACCTTTACTGCATTCCTTCTACTATTACCGTTCCTATTTTCCGAGCTATTCCTATCCTTGTGATCCCTACAGCTTGTATCAACTAACATTTTCTATTGAGCAATAAAAATACAAGCATTTATGTTATATTCTCTCTTCCATCATCCATAGTGCCCACATACATATATACATGCAAAAAAAAAAAAAAAAAACCGCCTTCCTAGTCCAAACGTATGGTGAGGGACTCAACAGAACAAAGGAACAAGGTATTAATAAGCAAAGAACACATAGGAGTGTCCATCAAACGAGAGTACCCTGAACCCTAAACCCTGAAACCCCAAGTCATCACTTAGCCGAAACTCCAGAATTTACAACCGAAATAGATAATCATGGAGTAACACCATAAAAGCACAAACTACAAAACACAGAGATGGAAACCATCGTCTTACAGTCTCATAAGGAAACTACTCCTACTACGCACCCCAAGAGTACCGTAAAAACGATGGGTCACTGATCAGGAGGCGGGAACTGGCGACGCATGTAGTCGTCCATCTGACGCATAAACCCCTCAGGTTATCCGCAATGCACGCGCCCACATTTACCCGACCGCCTCGTGCGATAAAGCAGACAGTCTCAAAGACGTGATCTATGACGATATGACTCCGGGTGATCGGCCGAATGCGTCCTAACCAAAGCTGAGCAAGTACACGCCAAGGAGCATCCAAGGACGTCAGTCGTAGCTCGTGAGGGTATCCAGTCCGCGGGGGTACCTCGGTACACAAGACACCCCAGGCAGGAGCATAAACCCGTCCCTCCGGCTGTGGTCGGAACGCACCATCATCGGGAAGGCCGAAATAGATGTTGATCGCCCGAGCACTGAAGTCTAAGTAGCGACCACGAACCCAGACTCGAGAAAGGTCGTCGTCTACCCCAAGACCGCTGATGTTGGCAATAACCTCCATAGCTAGATAGCCGGAGGCAATGCCGTCGGGATGACGTGCAAGACCGGTCCACTGGAGATGCCCCAAAAGTGCACTGATCCGATCGTCACCCATATGATCGGGGAACAAGCCTCGCTCGGGAACGTAAGCCCTCTTCTGACGAAGCTCGTCGAAGTAGAAGTCCTGGGCGGCCATCGACGAGAAACGGAACCTATCATGCCGGCGAGGACGCACCTCGTCAGGGAGATCTCTGAGCCTCGGCACCCGCTCCTCGTCCTCCTCGGACTCACTGTCGTCACTGTCATCAATGTCCGGCATCTCCGGAGCGGCAGTGCTAGGGCCGGCTGCGTCACGTCGAGTAGCCCGTCTCTTGGCCCCCGGAAGGACCATAAGGAACGCCAAGATAAACCACAGGAAGAGCAACATCCTGCGAACACCCAATACCAATTGTTAGACTAATGACCCACACACGGAATAACATCAAATATATATATACATAGTTCCAACGGGAGAAATCTAAGAAAGCTTCGAACTTTATAGTTACTAATACATGCCAGAATATAACCAAACCACTGATTGTACCTAAATAAATTCGGAAGCCCATTGCGGCATTTCATCGAACACGTTAAATGCGAAAAAAAAAAAACAACAAGCTTCAATTATACTTATAATATACACGAAATTTGCCCATAAATTAACATTTACCCAAGCAACAACTCATCATCATAATATGACACCAAAACAATGAGTCCATCTTTCATGTCACAATACCACCTAAAATGAAGAATTCCATATTACTCCTAAATACCCACATCACCGAGCAATGGCCAAGAACAAATACACATTGGGGCATAAACTCAACAAAATCAATAAAACCAACATCAATAAGCACCTATGCTTGCTAATTCGCGCAAAACAAGCTTAAAAACAACAAATCCCCAAATTGTACACAAAAACCCTAATTTCACAATTCAACCAAATTCTAACGAATCAAGGCATAAAACTTGAAATTGGCAAGCGAAGTTAGAAGATACATACCTCACAAAGAGAAATCGAAGTCAGGACTGGGAGAATCTGAGCACGATAGGACGAATTTGAGAGTAGGATGAGAGGAATTTCGGAATGGGAGAGGCAGAACTGGCTCGCGCGGGGCGCGAGCCCTATTTCTCCACCCTGGAGACGCCGCGCGGTGGCCGCGCGGTAAACCCCCAAAACCCGCCCGGACCCCGCGCGGGACAAAAAAAAAAGAAAAAAAAAATATATATATATATATAATTGTTCCTCCTTTCCTACGCATTTACCCCTCCTCTGCTCTACAAAATACGAGTGGACGCAAATGCCGAAGCCCATTGAGCTGGAAAGAGGGCGAGAGGACTATGGTAATTGGACCGCAACTTGTTGAGGACATGGCTCGACAAGTCAAAATAATCCAAGGAAAGATGAAAGCCGCGCAAGACCGGCAAAGGAGCTATGCCGACGTGAGACGGCAAGATTTGGAATTCCAAATAGGCGATAAGGTCATGTTAAAGGTATCACCGATGAAGGGTGTGATGCGCTTTGGCAAGCGGGGAAAATTAAGCCCACGCTACATAGGACCCTACGAGATCCTAGAAAGAGTGGGGAATCTTGCATACCGATTGGCACTACCGCCACAATTCGCTCGTGTCCACGACGTGTTCCACGTCTCGCAACTGAAGAAATACGTCCATGATCCGACCCACGTACTCCAACCGGAGGAAATTGAGCTGGACGATGACTTAAGCTATGAAGAAATTCCGGTGCGAATACTCGACAAGAAGGAGAGGGTAACAAGGAATAAGACCGTGAGGATGGTTAAGGTTCTTTGGTCTAACCACGAAGCCGAGACGGCAACGTGGGAGCTGGAAGCAGACATGAGGGAGCGTTACCCAACCCTATTCCAAGACAGTGCAACAACAGTTATGGGGACATAACTGTAATCTTAAGAGGGGGAGGATGTGACAACCCGAGTATTTCTGAATATTTTGTACGAATACTTTGTACCCCAAATAAACAAATTCAAATTGTTTTGAACTACGTAATGACTTGATCCCTTCACGGGGTACGTAGGCAACTCGGAAATTTCAATTCTGGGTTCAGTCAAATAATAACAAACAACGACACACAATAATACAATCGCTTAATCAAACAATTCCCGAACTCGCGAGAGGATGAAGTACAACTTCGAGGACGAAGTTGGTTCTTAAGGGGGGTAGACTGTAATACCCGTAAATTTTAGAATATAAAAATAGGAATTAATCCAATAGGAGAGAAGGTTTCGTTTCCGAAAACCCGTAGACGCGGAAATGCACGGAAGTCAAAGGACGACGAATTAGAACCCGACGGACCAAAACCGACGGTCTTAGGATTTCAAGCATGAAATCGAAGTGATACAAAATAAATTTACGACGAGAAGCATAATCCGGAAATGACCCGGAAAAATCGAGCGCGAAAACGGGGAAGGATAGAAGTCCGAAAGAGAGGAGAAAAAGACCCGACGGATCGGATCGCACGGACCCGCTCGGACCGCAGTCCAGGCGAGTCTCGCGCGCTGGCCGGGCGGGGTTTGGCTAAAAGGCGCGCCAACCCCGCGTGGTCCTACAGGTTTTGGCAACTTGCGCGTTTTCGGCGATTTCTTACCATAATTCGACCTCCCGACTTTGGAAAGCGGATTTTGGCCGAAGGGGGAAGCCTTTAGGCGACCTAGGGCAGCCTCTCCCCCATTCTCATCAGTCACCAATCACTCTCAAACCCTCACAACCCTCTCCAAAGCCAAAACACTTTCCGGCGACTTCCCGACGACTTTCCGATCACTTCCCGGCAACGAAAACCGACGAAGGAGGCGTTGAATACAAGATTCCTTGTATTCAAATCTGTGGTAAGTCGTTCTTAGAGTTCTATTTAAGTTTTTGAACCCGAAAACTTGATCTAACATTGGATTTCTTCGTCCGATTCGAAATCGTGGCCAAAGTCGGAAGCTTGACGTTGAGGAGATCCGTTCGTAGGATTTTGGACGAGCCAGCGACCTTAGGACGACCCAAACCTCTCTATCACTGTAAGTTGAGCCTTCCATATCAATACGGGTGATTTCGGGGCGTCCGGTATAGGCGTAATGTAACGAAACGTAAAAATCGAACTTAAAAACCCCATCTTGCGCAGTTTCTGTTTTCGGCCTAAAACTCATATTTCGAGGATTCAATCCGAGAAACTCAAAACTAGACTTTTAATCCTAACACATAAATCTAGGTTGTGTAAAAATTTCAGCCATTTTCGTTAACATTTGCTATTTTAAATCGCATCGAAAAGAAACTGTTTTGACAAAACGTGTGGAAATCTGTCTATGAACATGTTCGAACTTAGTGAATTTATTTCTATAATTTCTAGTCCGATTTGATCTTTACAATATAAATGAAAGTTGTAGATAATCATGTCTAGTATGTGCATATTAAATTTCAGAATTTTTGGAGTCCATTTGATATGTTAAAAAGTCAAGATTTTGAACTGTGTCAAACCTGAGTTCGGACAGATTTCTGATTGCATAGTAAAATCGATTTTTGACATGTTTCCTCAACTTATTTCGAAAAAGTTAAAACACGAAAGTTGTTCGTTAGGGTGTTTTGCATGAAGTGTGAAGATTTCAGAATTTTCGGGCTTGAAACGGATTTTTAAATGAGAAAGGCGCAAACTGTGACGCCAAGATACTTTTAAATCGAAGAGTTTTGAAATTTCGAAACAAACGGTCAAAGATTTGAAACACGATACATCTACATTTTTGAAAAACCCCGATACATTAAATCTAAACGATACATGAGATACTTGGTGGAGAGTGAGTGCTCTGCAGGGTGCCCCTCTAGCCTTTTCTCTTCGGGCCTATAATGGACGAGAGAATTTGATGAAATATTACGCCAGTTGGCGGGAGATACATGGACTACTCTCTCGGGTTGTCCGTATGGATTTCTCGAGGCTCCGGAGTGTTACTGGGTATGGCAGATACGGCTGCGGCCGCCGGATCACCGGCTATACAAGATACTTACGACACGGCTGCGGCCGCCGGATCACCGGCTATACAAAACACTGAGAAATGGTTTCGTAACGGGGGAAATAAAAGATTTAATGTTTTTAAGTATTTATTTATTTTTGCATGTCTTTAAATTATGCATTTAAATTATGTCTTTAAATTTCATGGCATGACTAAATTATTATTGTAGATTAGATGCATGTTTAAATACACAATTAAAATTATTATTTCCTTTAAATTTTGTGAATGCATGTTAGGAGTGAAATTTTAAATTATCTAATTAAATCCCTTTATTGCTATGTTAGGATCGACTTACTCAGTATTTTATATACTGATAAAATTGTTGTATTCTCTTTTTATTTCAGAGTACGGAGATGATGCATAGCATGTGCATTGGGGATGGATTATTAAACATTGTTTATTTGCTTTTTACGATACTTGCATAACGGGCATGTAAATCCCGAGTTTTGGCCGTGTCGGCCCATTTACATTTTTCCGCTGCAATATATATTTACTACTATATGTGTGGATGACACTTATTATTTTTACATAGATTCCGGACTTGTTTTAAATCTTTTTGCAATACCTATAGCCTTGCATCTCTTTGGCAAGCTCGGAGAGTCCGTGTCTTGCTAGAGAGATGTGGCGGTGACATCCCGGCCTGGGTTATCAAATCCGGGGTGTTACAGAGATCTTCACCAAGACAGGGGGAGTGTCTTGGTTTGACAATTCAGTCCGCTTGGTGATTGGAGTTGGGCGAAACAATTCACTATTGTTTAGATCGAGGATCAAACCAAAACAATTAGTGAATCTCCTGGATTGGTATCCCCCAGATGTAGGCTTGTGCCGAACTGGGTCAACAAACCTTGAGTTCTTTATTTTCACAGTTTATTTACTTTCCGCTGCTTATTTACTTAAACTGTTTAACGAGTCCACGAAAGGTGCTTGAACTAGTTTTCAGGACTACTTAATTGGTTATCCACGCAAACAGACCTAACAATTGGTATCAGAGCCACACGCTTTGGAAAGCGAGATCCAGACAAAAGGCATGGAAAACCAAGGCGGATCTGTAACCAGACCACCATTGCTCGATGGATCAAATTATGCATATTGGAAAGATCAAATGGAGGCTTTCCTTATTGCTCTGGACGAGGGGGCTTGGGATGCAGTAGAAAACCAATACCATCCACCAGTAAAAGAAGAAGACGGTGTAAAAACCATCAAACCAAGGAGTGAATGGACTACTGCTGAGAAGCTTGCTGCTTCAAAGAACTCCAAAGCCCTGAATGTGATTCACAATGCTCTCACAAAAGATCAATACAGGCTTATCGCTGGATGTAAGATTGCATACGATGTCTGGACGACTTTAGCCAATACCTACGAGGGTATGGCTCCGGTAAAGAAATCTAGAATCATTACTCTTGATGCTCAATTTCATAAGATTTCTATGGATGATAATGAGTCTGTCGGCCAATATATTGGTCGCATCCGTGATCTAACCAACCAAGCTCTTCAGCTTGGCAAAGTGTACTCTCAACAGGACATTGTAGGAAAAATCATTGGGACGCTTCCGGAAAGGTTCAATGCAAAGGTCGCAGCACTTGAGCTATACAAAGACTTTGATAAATTGCAGGTTGATGAACTAATGGGAATCCTACAATCATGGGAAATGGATCACTGTCCCAGGACCAAAAGTAAACCAGTGGCATTCAAATCCATGACCAAGGATGAAGAAGAATTCTCCATGGAAAATCATGATGACTTCAGTGACGAAGAAGAACTGGCTATGCTGTCCAAAAGACTAAATCAGATCATCAAGAACCGCAGATCTAGATTCAACTCCTCCATGAAGAAGGATGCCGGGACATCAAACTCTAAATCCACTCAGAAAGGCTCGAAGTCTCTCGATAAAAATAAACCAAAATCTTCAAGGATTGAGGATGACAAGGAGATCATATGCTTTGAATGTGGGGGAAGAGGCCATATGAAAAAACACTGTGCCAATCTCGACCAAATGAGTCCAGCAAATCCTATCAAGTAACCTTCAGTGACTCTGAAGATGAGAAGGAGTCTGATGAACATGGTGTAAACTATGGAGTAGCCTTCCTTGGCACATGGGATTCGGACAGTGATGATGAACTCGAAACTGGTATGGGTACCAACTCAGTCAATATGGTTTCCTCTAACATGGTTCACTCCTTTGCTAGGAATCAAGATGAAAGTGTCAGCAAACTCAACGATCTCTACGAAGAAACTTTCGAGAAGCTGGAAATATCCATTGCTGAATCAGTAGAATTACATGTCGAGAATGAAAGCGTAAAGGAACAACTCCAGAGTCTCACAAGCAAAAATCAGGAACTTGAAAAGGCGTCCACAGAGCTGTCTGGACTGGTGAATGAACTACGTGAGAAAAATGCTGAGCTTCAGAAAGAAAACAAGGAACTGGAAGTTGAAAAGGTCGACTACAAACTATGGTACTATAGTATGCTTGGAAAGAAAGATGCCCTTCACACTGAACTCACGGAAGTTCAAGACAAACTTGCCAAGGCTGAAAGTACTCTAGCGGCTCTAAACAAAGGAAAAGCCAAGTTAGATGATGTAATTGCTATGGGAAGACCGAGCAACAACAAACAAGGCTTGGGATATCAAGCCTCAACTTCACGAGGAGAAAAGAAAAGCAAGTTTGTGTCCGGAGGAATGCTAAGTGAACCCCGAACTATCAAGAAATCGTTCCATCATGTAGGAAGAAACAAATGGACAAGGAGACCTCCACCTCCAATCCCACTCAGATGCGATTATTGCAAGCTTGAAGGCCACAAAACCAAGAACTGTGGAATTTTGGTAAAAGATCTACAAACAGGGAAACCCATCATCTGGCCAAATGACAAAATCAAGATGAAGCTGATCTCCATCAAGTGCGAATGGGTTCCTAAAATTCAGAACAAATGTCACGTTGCCTTTCTTTCACAGAAAAAGAATGCTGCAGACAAAGTGTGGTACTTCGACAGTGGATGTTCCAAACACATGACAGGAGAAAGGAGTCTGCTCAAACACTACAAAGAAATTGATGGAGGATTCGTTGTTTTTGGAGATGGAAAAAAGGGTGCCCTAGTTGGTCAAGGGACCATTGAGAACAATGGCTCGAAGGAACTGTCACCTGTTTTCTTTGTCGATGGACTCCAAGCTAACTTGATAAGCATCAGTCAATTGTGTGATGAGGACCTTGTGGTGCAGTTTACCAAGAAAGATTGTCAAGTGCTCAATCAAGATCAAGAATGCATTATGAGAGGTTTGCGCTCTAAAAATAATTGCTATCATCTTGTTCAAACTTGCAATTTTGGTGCAGCTGCAGGTAAGGATCACATCACATTATGGCATGAAAAGCTTGGACATCTTAACTTTAAAGATCTTATCAAACTCAGCAGAACCGGGGCAGTCAAAGGTCTTCCTCAATTCAATAAATCAAGTGTAGTTCTCTGCAACGAGTGTGCCAAGAACAAACAGCACAGGAGTTCACACAAACTATCTGAACTCCCTGGATCAACCAAGTGTCTTGACCTACTGCACATGGATCTTATTGGTCCAGTGGAAGTTGAAAGCTTGGGAGGTAAAAAATATATTTTTGTATGTATTGATGATTACTCCAGGTACACTTGGATAGATTTTCTCAGGGAAAAAGGCGACACATTCAAAGCCTTCGAGAAGCTGTGCAATCGACTCATGACCGAAAAGGACACCAAGGTAAAACGGATTCGAAGTGATCATGGACGAGAGTTCGAAAATCAATCCTTTGAAGAATACTGTGCTTCACATGGAATTAAGCATGAATATTCGGTGCCAAAAACACCTCAACAAAACGGAGTAGTCGAAAGAAGAAATCGAACTCTACAAGAAATGTCTAGGGTGATGCTCAACTCAAAGAAAGTGGCTGAATTTCTTTGGGCCGAAGCCGTGAACACAGCATGCTATACCATAAACCGAGTCTACTTAAGGCCAAACTCTCTTATGACTCCATATGAGATTTGGAACGGTAAAAAGACCTCAATTACTTACTTTCATATTTTTGGTAGAAAATGTTTTGTTCTAAATGACAGGGAACATGTTGAGAAGTTTCAAGAAAAAAGCAATGAAGGAATATTTGTGGGATACTCTACCACAAGTCGTGCATATAGAGTATATCTTCCTAAGACAAGGAAAGTACTGGAGTCCACAAATGTGACCATAGAAGATGTGACCAGCAAAGAGGATGTTCCTCCTCATGATGATGAAACTCCCAGTGGTCAGGATGATCAACACAGTACAACTCCACCCACGTCTGATGACCAGTCCACCAAACGAGTCCAAACGCCAAGCATGGACACCTTGTCACGAGAAGCAGAACCTCAAAAGAACCTAAATGGACGCATTCACAAGCATCATGACCCTGAAGACATTATTGGTGATGTAAATGAAAGGAGAAAGACTCGAGGGAAGAAGATCGACTTTAAAGAGCTTGCGGGCTTGCACTGCTATACTTCAAAGATCGAACCCTCAAGAGTTGAAGAAGCACTTCAAGATGAACACTGGATAAATGCTATGCAGGATGAACTACTTCAGTTTGAAAGAAATGAAGTCTGGACCCTAGTTGAAAGACCTCAAGACAAGAACATAATCGGAACCAAGTGGATCTTTCGCAACAAAAGTGATGAAAAAGGGAATATTACAAGGAACAAAGCTCGGTTAGTTGCTCAGGGTTACACCCAGGTCGAAGGTGTCGACTTCAGTGAAACATTTGCACCTGTAGCAAGACTTGAAGCAGTCCGACTCCTACTATCGATCGCATGCTCGCTAGGATTCAAGCTTTATCAAATGGATGTCAAAAGTGCCTTCCTAAATGGTTGGCTGAATGAGGAAGTGTACATAGAACAGCCTAAAGGATTTGAAGACCCCCATCATCCTCAACATGTCTACAAGCTCAACAAGGCACTCTATGGACTGAAACAAGCTCCTAGGGCTTGGTACGAAAGGCTTTCCAAGTACCTGCTTGAACACGGATTCGAAAGAGGAAGCTTGGACAAAACTCTCTTTATCAAGAGAGAAAACAAAGGAATCCTCATTGCTCAAGTCTACGTCGATGACATTGTTTTTGGATCAACTCACCATGTGCTCAAAGACCAATTCATCGAAATAATGGGTAAGGAATTCGAAATGAGCATGGTAGGAGAACTAACTTACTTCCTTGGCTTGCAGGTTGCTCAGAAGAAAGATGGAATATTTCTAAGCCAAACAAAATATGCCCGAAACATTGTTAAGAAGTTTGGCATGGAGTCCAGCAAACCAGCTCGAACGCCTATAGGGACTAATGACAAAATGAGCAAAGATTCTAGTGGTCAAAGTGTTGATCAGAAACTCTATCGAAGCATCATCGGAAGCCTTCTATATCTAGCTGCAAGTAGACCAGACATAAGCTATGCAGTAGGAGTTTGTGCTCGCTACCAAGCCGATCCCAAGGAATCACACCTGAAAGCTGCCAAACGAGTGATCAAATATGTTTCAGGGACGAGTGATCTTGGTATATGGTATTCTAAAGAATCTAATCTTTCACTACTTGGTTATAGTGATGCAGATTGGGCAGGTGATGCGGATCGAAAAAGCACAACCGGAGGATGCTTCTACATTGGAACCAACCTAGTTAGTTGGTATAGCAAGAAACAAAGTTCCATCTCCCTATCAACTGCCGAAGCTGAATACATTGCAGCTGGAAGTTGCTGTGCACAATTGCTATGGATGAAGCAAATGATGCTCGACTATGGAATTGATCAAGAAGTTCTCACTATACTATGTGACAACATGAGCGCAATCAACATCTCAAAAAATCCAGTCCAACATGGGAGAACTAAGCACATTGACCTTAGGCATCACTTCATAAGGGATCTTGTTGAGGAAGGAATAGTGTCCATACAACATGTCGGAACTACTGAACAACATGCGGATATTTTCACTAAGGCTCTTGATCGTGAGAGATTCGAAAAATTAAGAAGAGATCTCGGCCTATGCACTATCACATAAAAATCTCGAAAATTGTGGACTAAGTTTCTTTTAATTTTTTTCCATATTCTGTGTAATCTTATATTTTATTACCTAAATTATATTCTCTAACTATCTTATTTAGCATATTCCATAGGATCTCCTTCCAGGGAAGTTACCCGTTCTCATTCAAATTCAAACAAAGAAAGAATCAATTACCTTGATTTGACATCCCATCATGGCGTCTGACGGCGGGAACGGTTAACAGCCATCAAAATTCAAATTTGTGATCATGACCATGTTTGGGAACCGTGATTCACCTTCCATATTCAAATTAAGGGAAGTTTCTCTCATAACCGCTACCTTACCTCCCTATTTGATTGGATTCTCATCTCTCTCAAACTTACTCTTCTCTCAAAATTTTCTCTCGGCTTTTCTCTTCCAACCACACATACACTCTCACTTGTTCTTGCCAAAAGTTTGTCTTTCAGCAACCATGGTGAAGACAAGAGGAAGCCAGAGCTCCAAAACTCAAGGCCCTACTCCCTCATCAACCGCAGGAAGCAAGAAAGCTATATCCCTTGAGGAATCCAGTGCGAAAGGGCGTGCCAAATCTGTTCAGAAAGCCATCATGGAGCAAACCATCTCGGAGACACCATCTTTGGTTGCTGTTCCATTCCCTTCTTCCTCACCATCCACTGCCGGAGAAAAGGGAACCACTGGCGTTGCTCAAGATCCTCTCGACATTCGAACAGAAGTAGCTGGAGCCAAAGCATTGAAGCAAAAAGAAGCAGAGGTTCAGAAAGCTAAAGGAAAAGCAGTTTCCACCTCAAAGACTCGTGAAAAGGCGGTTGCAAGGAAGAATGCCTCGATCAGTGAACGTGTTGAAGCAGACCTGGCCATGGCACTAGAACCCATCGATGCAATCTTAGCTGACCTTCCCAACTTGGGGGCTGACAATGTGACAGAGACAGGAGTGTCAATCAAGCCCGCCGAACCTGCATCAAAAGATGCACCAAAGGTGTCCACTGAAAAGCCAAAGAAGAAAACCCCTGCGAAAAAGGTAGCAACTGGGCCGAGTGTTCCTACCAATCCAGCACCAGTGTCCAATGTTGAAACAACCCCTGAAGAGCCCCTGCAGATCACTACTACAGCGACCCAAACCAGTTCACCAAAGGCGTCCGAACCGGGCACTGAACACCTTGATGAGGAAGAACTCGACTCAGACTATGTTCAAGAGGATACTGATGAAAGCTCTGGAGATGAATCAATGATCGACATAAGTGATGATGAAAGGGACTATGCTGTGAACCTGATCACTGAAGAAATTGCCTGGAATGCCAGCCAAAAGCGAAAGCATATGTTGAGACCAGAACCTGAGGAAACTGTATCAGTCAAAGAAACTGTTCAAACTGAAATTGAACAGGTAGAAGACGAAGAAGATGAAAGTTCATCAGACTCGGATGACGACCAGGATGATGAGTCTGGAGGAGACTCTGAGCACCCTCAAACCGATGCCCAGGAACCACTTGAGGGGGAGAATCCCACTGACAACCAGTCCGAGGACTTGGGGTCTCAAGACACTCAAAGCGAGGCGGAAGAATTCGATGAAGAAAGCTCCGAAGAGGAAGAATCTGAAGAACGAGTCGAAGTCATTACTGAACCAGTCACTGTGCAGAAAATGGTGACCCAGCCAGAAACCAGAGAGCCAACTCCACCTGCCAGGAGTTCACCGCAGGCGTCTGAACTCAAAAAGCGACTCGGTCTGAAGCTGAAGAGTCTTCCAAGGCCACTGGATCCAAGAAGAGAAAGATTGTCTTGTCCTCGTCTGAAGAACATGAGCCAGAGATCATTGATGCTGGAAATGCAATATCCATGGCCTTCTACTATGTAGTGTCCGAACAATATTTCTCAACAGTTCTGGAAAAGATGAAGGTGCACCCTGAAATCAGATTTGCAGCTGTGCGGTATGAGGAAATGGGATGGCACAAATACCTGGAGGACAGATCTCTTTTATTCTGGGGAACGGAGATCAAGCAATATAAGGGACAGCTAGTTAGGCATTTCTATGCAAACCTGAGCTCTGAAGTCCTGAACTCCAAAAGCCCCTGGTTCGAACTCAGTTATACACATGGCCAACTGTTTGAACTCAAAGCTTGAGCACTGAACCGATTTCTCCAGGTACCCCGAACTCATCTGAAATCTGTTTATTCTCGAAGTGCCAAGTTCCCTATGAATACTATTGCTGAGACTCTCACTGGAGTAGAAGGGAGAAAATTTCAAGGAAAAGGGTTAAGTGCTGGTGTCCTAACTCAAAAGTTTTCACTGCTTTACAAATTATGTGCACACAACATCATGCCCACTGCTAACCACTCTGTTGTGTCAAAAAGCATGTGTAAATTATTGTTTGCCATTGACCAGAAATACGAGATCAACTATGGAGCCCTTGTGCTCGAACAAATGCTGGCGTTCGCGGGCACAATCAAGAGGAAATACAACACCACTCTTCCCTTTCCTGGGCTCATATCCGAGTACCTGAAGCATCTCCACATTCTTGGGAGCAAGCATGATCTGAGGACATTGCGGACTTCAAACTTTCCTCCAACCTAGCAAAGAAGAAGCCAGACTTGGCTGGACCAGGAGGCAGGATCCCTGCTAAAGATGCCTTCTCCATGCTCCGCGATGAACTCACAGACCACATCAATCACCTCAAAGTGCTGGAGGCTCAAGTGCACAGCCGTGTCCAAGCTGCTGAAAAGCTGTTCAGACAGCTTCCTGATGTTTGGTCTGATGATGAACAAGATTTGGATACCAATCCAGCTGAGGAGTCCAGTGACTCGGATGAGGACTCCTCTGAGGAGTCTGAGTGACATGCCCTTTTTGGGCAAAATGTGCGCCAGAGGGGGAGTTAAGTTGATGTAGCCGTTGATCGGTTCCTCTGGTATGCACTACAATCGACATGGGGAAGCCTGGTGGAAGAAAGTCTCTACTGAAGAAGGGTAAAGTTTTTCTGTTTGAACTACTTTTGAACTACTGTTTTTGCTGAACATCTGCACAATGGCCTGTAATAATTGAATTGTGATCTTACGTGTTTTACTTTATGACTATTGTCATGTGCTTGCTTTTGATGTGAATGCTCCTAGAATTTGTGATAGGTTATCTTGTACGGAGCATTAGTATAGTTTGTCTTATGTCCGGGAATCATTGTAATTGGTGGTTGGGTCTCAATGAGAAGTATTTCTACATCTTTGTTCATGTGTCAATTGTTTGGACATCGGTTGGATCAACTCTTATACTGGCCCACATTCTGCCAAAAAGGGGGAGATTGTTGGGAACCAGTTTTGAGCAAATGTGTTCACAACCGATGTCTGAACTACTTTGTTGAACCAACCTCGTCAACAGCAGACAAACTAAGCAAAGGAAGAAGAGCTGGCGAATATACTCAGAAATATTCCACAACGGCTAGCTGATCTTATGCCCGGATCTTGCACACGAAGTATGGAAACTACAATCTTTTAATACGGGCAACTCTATTCTAAGGATCCGCGCATTTATGGAAAGAAGATCTCCTACCTTAGAATAGAGACAAGGTGATTCTCTTCAAATAGGGCGGCCACGGAGTGGATTCGCACGCTGAACAATTTGACTCACACACTTGAGTAATTGAGAGCAGATTGTGAAGAATAGAATCACATTCCTTCCGTGTTCGCGAGATATCATTTCGAAGGAAGAAATTCGATCAACACTTCCTCGGGTGGATTGATCGACAGTGTTACTGTGAGCTTGATTGAAGTTGACAAATCCAATCAAGGGTTTCGAGGAAGGCGTCAAACTCAAGAGCTTAATTGAAAAGATCAAGGAGAGTCGCCAACAGGTTTCGACCAAGGGCAAACTTGAAGGAGGAGCCTTCAAGGGATTGAAGCAAGGTCGGGGAGATCTTCACCAAGACAGGGGGAGTGTCTTGGTTTGACAATTCAGTCCGCTTGGTGATTGGAGTTGGGCGAAACAATTCACTATTGTTTAGATCGAGGATCAAACCAAAACAATTAGTGAATCTCCTGGATTGGTATCCCCCAGATGTAGGCTTGTGCCGAACTGGGTCAACAAACCTTGAGTTCTTTATTTTCACAGTTTATTTACTTTCCGCTGCTTATTTACTTAAACTGTTTAACGAGTCCACGAAAGGTGCTTGAACTAGTTTTCAGGACTACTTAATTGGTTATCCACGCAAACGGACCTAACACCCTTATAGTCATATTATTTTATATAGGGTAGAAACGTTTATTTATCTGCTAAGTAGCCATTGTATTTATCTGCTCTAGCTATACATATATGTGAGCTGAATTGGTCCATTGCATAATTCTCTCAATTTAGCTGTTTCGGTTCATTGACTCATTTATATTTTCTATTTAGAAAATATATGTATTGTAGATAATGAGGTTCGAGCTTAAAATCTATGGAACATGAGTCTAATACTACTACCACAAGATATTGGTGATTTTATGTTTAATAATAAAAATTGACTAAACTTATTATAAATCTTGTTAGAAAAATAATGCCTAACTAATACTTTTATCAAATAAATACTTTACAGATTCTTAAATAAAAATAGTCTATTTATCAATACCTATTTCTATTATTTTCCATTTGGAAAACAATTATACATCATTCAATGTTTTCCCTTGAAAAATATATTTCTCTATTAATTAAATTATTTTCCAAAGGAAAATAATTTATTCTCTTTCACATAATCTTTATCCGGGAAAATATTACTCTATTTCCCATTCAATTTAAGAAATAATATAATTTAAAATATTATCAATATGATAACTTTTAAGGGTATTACAATCTACCCTCCTTAAAACAAACTTCGTCCTCGAAGTCTACTCATAAGACTATTGCAACTAAAATAAGGTAAGGTTTGCACAGAATTAAAACATTTCTTACCTTATTATTTATAGGGCTATGAAATCCTTCCGTACTTGTTTTTGTAGCTATGTTCTCATTGCTGAATCGACTTCAAGAAATAACTCGGGATATTTGGCTTTTATTTCTGCTTCAGTTTCCCACGTGGCATCATTCTCGTCATGGTTTGACCATTGTACTTTGACCATACGAATGACTTGGCGCCTCGTGACTCGCTCTTTAGTGTCTAAGATCTTTACTGGTCTCTCCTCATAAGTTAGATCTTCATCTAATTCAATAACCTCTGGTTGAATTACTCTTTTAAGGTCATGGTGGTATTTCTTAAGTTGTGATACATGGAATACATCATGAACTCGAGTCAATTCATCTGGCAAGTCCAATCGATATGCCAATGTACCAACTTTGGCAATGATGTTGAATGGTCCTATATAACGTGGACTTAGCTTACCTCTTTTACCAAATCGAAGTACGCCTTTCATTGGTGAGACTTTTAACAATACCTTATCGCCTATTTCGTATTCGCCTTCTCGCCTTTTCTGATCAGCGTATGTCTTTTGTCGATCCTGGGCAGCTTTTAGCTTGGCTTGAATCTTCTCAACGACTTTTGTTGTCTCCTCAATTAGTTGTGGTCCAACTGGAATTGGATTCTCACCAGTAGTCCAACAGAGTGGACTTCGACACTTTCTACCATAGAGTGCCTCAAATGGAGCCATACCAATACTGGTATGATAACTATTATTGTAGCTGAACTCTACAAGTGGTAGGTGATTTTCCCAATTTCCTTTGAACTCTAATGCACAAGCTCTAAGCATATCTTCAAGGGTTTGGATTGTTCGTTCTGTTTGGCCATCTGTTGTAGGGTGAAACGCCGTACTCATTTTTATCTTGGTACCAAAGGCTTCTTGTAACTTAGTCCAGAAATTTGACACGAATCGACGATCTCGATCCGACACGATATCTTGAGGAATTCCATGTCTTCGTACGACATTCTCGATGTAAGCTTTAGCTAGTTGATCCATACTCCAGGTTTCTTTCATGGGTATGAATATAGCCGCTTTCGTTAAGCGATCGACGATCACCCATATCTTGTCGTTCCCTTTGAGTGTTTTTGGCAATCCTGAGACAAAATCGATGGAAATGCTATCCCATTTCCATTCAGGGATTTCAAGTGGTTTTACTAATCCAAGGGGTTTCTGTCGCTCGGCTTTGACTTTTTGACAGGTTAGACATTTTTCCACGAATTCTGCCACCTCTCGTTTCATTCTAGGCCACCAAAAGGTTCTTCTCAAGTCTTTATACAATTTGTCTCCTCCAGGGTGCACAGAATAAGGAGTTTCGTGTCCTTCTTCGAGAATACGCCGCTTGAGATCCTCGCATGCCTTTGGTACGCACCATCGACCTTTAAATCGAATACTGCCATCTTCGTGGATATGGAAATCCTTAGCTTCACCTTGAGCTATCTTTGCTTTGATTCTTTCTAATTTGACATCATTGGTCTGTCTTTCTCGGATTTCATAAAAAATGGTTGGTCGAATTGTGATGGCATTGATTAGTTGAGTGGGCGTACCTGGGTAGACCATCTCAATGTTTAATCGAGCAAACTCTATATACAATTCGGGCGGTAGGATTCTTATATTACTCAGATGTTTTGATTTCCTACTTAGTGCATCAGCCACTTTATTGGCTTTTCCTTCATGATATGTGATGCCTAAGTCGTAATCCTTCATTAGCTCTAACCATCGCCTCTGGCGCATGTTGAGTTTTTTCTGAGTATAGATATACTTTAGACTTTTGTGGTCTGTGTATATCTGACATTTTCGCCCATACAAGTAATGCCTCCATATTTTCAGAGCGAACACAACTGCAGCTAATTCCAAATCATGAGTTGGATAATTCTCCTCATTCGGCCTTAATTGTCGAGAAGCATATGCTATAACCTTTCCATTCTGCATCAACACGCATCCTAGTCCAAATTTAGAAGCGTCACTGTAAATTTCAAAATCATCTTTTTCGTTGGGTAAGGTTAGGACTGGTGCCGTGGTTAGTCTTTCCTTTAATGTCTGGAAGGCCGTTTCGCATTCAGGTGTCCATGTGACCTTTGATCCTTTCTTCAAATTCTGCGTCAGTGGTCTCGCAATTTTTGAGAAATCTTTGACGAATCTTCTATAGTAGCCTGCTAAACCGAGGAAACTTCTTATTTCAGTTTGCGAGGTTGGTACAGGCCAATCCTTCACTGCTGCTACTTTAGCAGGGTCTACAGAGATTCCATCGGCCGAGACAATATGACCGAGGAACGCAACCTTGCTTAGCCAAAATTCACACTTAGATAGCTTTGCATACAACTGATGGGTGCGTAGTATTTGTAACACTTGGTGTAGATGTTTTTCATGTTCCTTCTCATTCTTTGAGTAGATCAATATGTCATCAATGAAGACAACTACGCATGTGTCTAATAGTTGTCGGAACACGTTGTTCATAAAAGCCATGAACACTGCTGGAGCGTTGGTCAGACCGAACGACATCACGGTAAATTCGAAATGTCCATACCGGGTTCTAAACGCGGTCTTTGGAATATCCTGCTCAGCTATTCTAAGCTGGTGGTATCCGGACCTTAAATCAATCTTTGAAAAGACTTTAGCTCCTTTAAGTTGGTCAAATAAGTCATCAATTCGGGGTAGCGGGTATTTATTCTTCACAGTTACTTGGTTCAGACCTCTGTAATCCACACAGAGTCGCATTCCACCGTCTTTCTTTCGAACAAACAGTACAGGTGCTCCCCATGGAGATGTACTGGGACGTATATACCTTTTTTCTAAAAGATCATCAAGTTGTTCTTTTAATTCTTTCATCTCAGCTGGGGCCATTCGGTATGGAGCTTTTGATACAGGCTCTGTACCCGGAGTTAAGTCGATCGTGAACTCTATCTCACGTTCGGGTGGCATTCCTGGAATATCTGCAGGGAATACATCGGGATATTCTCGAACTACTGGTATATCATTTATTTTTACATCGCCTGCTTGTATATCCCTCAAATAACAAAGATAAAGGGGATTCCCTTTTCTTATTAGTGTTTCTAGCTGCAGGGCCGATATAATTTTAGCGATTGGCTTCTTTGGCTCCGCATAAAAGGATACTCGTCTCCTATCAACCCCATATAGAGTTATCTTTTGGAGAGCACAATTGATGTTAGCTTGGTATTGTGTAAGCCAATCCATTCCCAAGATAACATCAAAATCTCGCAATTCAAATTCTACGAGATTGGCGGGAAAGTCGACTTCGCAGATACGAATAGGAATTTTTTCATAACGTCTTGAGCAATTAATAATTGCGCCGTTAGGTAAAGAAATTCCTAAATCTATATCCTGGGGTTTATCGAGTCCCAACTCGGGCAATCTTCTACGAGATATGAATGAACAAGTAGCCCCGGAATCAAATAGGACACGCACTTTAAAATTTTTAATTCTAAAAATACCTTCAATGGCATCTCCCGCGTTCTGAAGGTCCGCCTGGTTAACCACGTTCAATCTTCCCTGATTGGGTCCTTGTGGGTTATGCGGGTTCCGGTTAGGTGGTCCCTGATTGGCTGCAAATGCTGGTCGTTGCCCTGGAATTCTCCTATCATTCTGAGGTATCTGAGGACAATAATCTTCCTTTCGCAAATCTGCCCGTAGGCGGTTAGGTTCAAGCCTTACACGACAATCCATTGCCATATGTCCTTTTAACCCACAACGATAACATTCGGTGCCTTGAGGGCATTGCCTGGTCGCATGCCTTTTATTACATTTATTACATGGGCTTGGTACTGGCTCTCCATTTCGGTTAATAAGTGGTACCCTGTTGTTTTTATTATTTCTCTGGAAATTCCTTCTTGTATTATAGCGGTTATCTTTTGTTTCTTCAAACTTTCTTTTTCCCTTATCATGTGGAGTCGGCTTTGAGGTTTCTCCCTTATTATCTGGTCCTTCTACCATCTCGACAGTCATTGCTCGATTATATACTTTCTGAAGGCTTGTGAACTGTTTTCCCCCAAAAGCTTTTCGAATATACTTGTTGAGTCCGAGTTCGAACTTTTGGGCTTTGGTCTGATCAGTTGCTACCAAATCTGGGGCAAATCTCAGTAGTTCAGTAAATTTAGCATAATATTCCTGAACCGACATGCTACCTTGTTGAAGATTAACAAACTCTCCGTACTTAGCATTCTTGAGGCTAAGTGGGTAAAATTGTTCCCTTAAGCTCTTTTGAAACTCTTCCCAAGTAACTTGGCGGTTCTCCTGAGATCTCCACCAAGTATTTGCACCTCCAATTAGGAAGAAAGTAGCCACGCCCACTTTGCGGTCTTCCGGACATTCTACAGCCTCAAGAAGTTTCTCGAAGGATTCTATCCAACCTTCGAGCTTGGCTGGATCCTCCTGTCCGGCATATTTAGGTGGCTGAAACTTATTAATGAGTTCGATGTAGTCTACTTGTCCTTCTTCTTGCTGATTATCTCTTTCCACTTGCCTTTGTACAACCATTCCGATAGTGAGGAGCAATTGTTCGATTTGTTGCTGACGGTCGTTACTATCAGCCATGGTCCCGTTAGTGTTAACGTCAACTTTAACGTTTCTACGCGATGTCTGCCAGTAAATGAGCCAATTAGTTTGATAATAAAGAGATATATATATATATCTATATGTATGCATGTATCAATACAGAAATGTTACACATCCAGTAAGTATAATTCTAACTTTTTGAATTTTCATATCACACTCTTTTTTTTTTCTTCTTTTTTTTTTAATACACCCAACAGTTCGGAAAAGGATTTGATTGTTACTCCAGATAACTAAAGTTGTAACCCAGTCCATTATATATATATATATGTTTATATATAGTGATGCTATTATTGTAGGGACAACCATTTTCACATGAATTCTCAAACACGGTAATACTACTTAATTTATCATAACTGAATAAATACATGAACCCATTGTTTAATTAGCTATAGACCAGATATGTTATTTAAAAAAAAAAATAAGGTAGGCTATCAATTAAATTATACATTTCTTACGTAAAACAAACATGACCAATAATATTATGTAGATTACCATTAACTTACTAATAATATATTTATTACATTATACAAAAGGAAAGCACATCAAAATTCGTCAGTCTAATACATTTACCCTGCCGAGACTGACATATATCTAGTCAAGCTTCATAACCTATAGACTATACATACAAGTACAATAAGGTTTTCTAACGACTTCTTCTATTTTTTTTTTCTAGTCATAAACTTTCTTAGTACGACAGTTCTTGATGGTATGTCCCTTCTTCCCACACCGGAAGCATTCTCCATAATTAGGGCAGCGCCACGTTAAATGCTCCCATCCACATTCGATGCAAGGTGCTGGTTCAAGTCTCTTATTTGGATATTTCTTTTCCTGGACCAAAACTTCATTCCTAGCACGGAGAGAGTCAAGTTGTATTTCCTGCTCTAGGGCCATTTTTTCAAAATAAGTTATCATACTCTTGAGCTCCCTTATCTCATTGTCCTTTCGAGCAATCTCCTCATTCTTCCACCTTATAAAGTCTCTTTCCAGTATTAAATGACAATTCAGGTCCTTGATCTCGGCTTCCATTTGGGTCCTTTCATCCATCACTTCCTTTCCTTTTTCCATTTGATAGGTTATCTGCATAGGGTACTTAAATAATACTTAGTATTCAGAAAATAAATAAATAAGTAAATAAATAAATAAACTTGGATAATAATACTAAATAACCAAAAATACACTACCCACTATATTTTACACTATAGTTACAACAAAAGTTACAGCAAAAGTTATTATTTTACAGCAAAAGTTACAACGATTAATAATTTACACTATAGTTTAGCTTCTAGGAAAATTGGGTTATCCTAATACATATGGCCGCGCTATAAGGGATATAAACCTAACGGGGACTACGACTACGGTGGCGTACTACCGGCTCCTCTTCCTCCTCTATCGGGTCTTCCTCCTCTTCCTCTTCCTCTTCCTCTTCCTCCTCCTCTTCTTCCTCCGAATCATCTATGCGATCACCCCAATTTATTCTGGATGGCCTTGCCTGACTAGTAGGATCCATAAGCACATCGACAAAGTTGTCCGGATTACTTGAAGTAGCTGGAATGTAATAATTTTCCATAGTTGTACAAACATTGGCAGGCTGGCGAGTCCTGGGTCTCCAGTGAGTACGGAGATACCGTATCTCATTCCGCATTGCCATCAAGTCTCGTTCCTGTCTCTTCACTTGACAATCCAAGAGGGCTATCCTTGCAGCATCATCTTCTTTTTTAGTATTCAGACTACCTTGAGCTTGTATACTGATGGCTAACTGATTTTTAGTTTCAGCTAACTCTGCTTCCAGTTGGGAAATCCTTGCTTTCAAACTAGCATTTTCTCTCTCCACCCCTCTTCTTACATCCTCTTCGGTTTCTAGCTTCCTACGAAGAGACTGCTCACCGGCTACCTGTGATTTTACTACGGTAATAACACGCTCCCGCTGCCTTTCAACTTCCTTTTTCACTTTTCTCAATTTTCTCAAGGTATTGCCTCTGTCGTTCATTCAGCCTTATCACTTCACCGACAAGATCAGGAACAGTCGCTTGAATCCTAGCGTTAATATTAGCTGCCATCTAACATTTCAAAAATTCCATATAATTATTAACCCAATAAACACAGTACAGATTGTGCCTAATGCAAGTGCATTGTGTCCCATCCCCAAGATTTTCTTTAATTACAAGAGACATATGTATTTAAAAAAAAAAATTCTAAAGCAATTTAGACTAAAAAATTAATTTGACTTAAAAGAAGAATTGACTTATGCTCTGATACCAACCTGTAACACCCCCGTTTTCCCACTTAAAATTTCAGCGGAAGATACCAATGGGAAATCCAGGGTTGTTACCGCCACACTCCTAATTAAGCTTGCTTTGGCCTTGCCTTGGCTTACCTAATTAGAAAGTGCTAAGGCTAATTTAAAATCTGAATATAAACATACTTTAAATAATTTAAAGTTTAATAAAAATATACTTTATTACAAAAGTAGTAGATTTTTGACGACTAAGGCCCGTCGTCCCCAAAACAAGTTTCATTTTGCATTATGATAAAAGTTTAAAACTAACTTAAAATATAACAGATTTTTAGCAAAATATGACGGCTAAGGCTCGCCGTCCCCAAAACATATTTTCTTTACAAAAATTTTAAACTAACTGATCGCAAAAGCAAAAGTGGTAGTAGTTCCCAAGCCCGTGCCCGTGACTTCTAATGTGGTCCATGCATATCCAATCCTGGATGGGAAAATAAATAGGGTAATCAGCACACCGGCTGAGCAAGTAAATTTTTATCCCTTGGATACAAAAATAATTAAAATATTACTGAAACCGTAAATGGCATGTCAAACCGTTAAACTGATCAATCCACATGTAGCTCGACTATGATGCCTACACCCGGGGTATCTCATAGGACCTAACATGCTCACATAGTGACCGAAGTCAAACTATGGTATACAAGGCTGGCCCTACCTTGCATCTAGAAAACTGATTGTGAGACCCTTGGCCCAAACACAATCCTCTTCATAGGGATCCCTTGGATAGCCCATGAAATAACTCACGACGATATCCACATCTGGGTATATCTCGCGTAATAATAACACAATAATTCACATGCCATACACTGAAAATTTCATTTTTCACATGCATGGCCTAGCCCAAAAATAATTAAACACATAATGGGACATTACCTCTGCATAAAACAGTTGCATGAATAAACCCTAAAATTATTAAAACACAAAGCGATTTAAACATGCGAAAATATTCTGAGATCAAAACCCGCAGAATAAAAATCTACTTACAATTTTTTTTCGGACGATCGCTTATTAAAAACTACAAGATGTATGCCTGCGAGTATTTCTCCTCGTACTCTACCACATCTCGCACTGCTCTCTACACTACTGATTGTTTCATAATTTTAGACTGAGGTCAACTCTTCACTCTACGCATTATTTGGGCTTACAAGGTGGTCTACTATAGATGACTAAGCACAGCTACGGGATTACACAACGAAGCTATGGGATGACTAAGCTCATTTCTTAGTGCCCCACGACACCCCACCCGTTTACAGCTATAATAATTTTGTCCCTTTTTGTTTATCCGTTGAGTAGTTATCCAGAATGTATTAGCAACATAGTCAATTTATTTCCTACCCTCACGTAATGCGCACTTGTATGTGTAATTGAAATTGTTTCTCATTATTATTATTATTATTATTATACTTCCCAAATTTGATATCAAATGGTTGTCTCCATGCTAATTTACGTGACTAGCAATACCCTATTGATTGGTGTTTTATTTCAAAATCCCTTATAGTCATATTATTTTATATAGGGTAGAAACGTTTATTTATCTGCTAAGTAGCCATTGTATTTATCTGCTCTAGCTATACATATATGTGAGCTGAATTGGTCCATTGCATAATTCTCTCAATTTAGCTGTTTCGGTTCATTGACTCATTTATATTTTCTATTTAGAAAATATATGTATTGTAGATAATGAGGTTCGAGCTTAAAATCTATGGAACATGAGTCTAATACTACTACCACAAGATATTGGTGATTTTATGTTTAATAATAAAAATTGACTAAACTTATTATAAATCTTGTTAGAAAAATAATGCCTAACTAATACTTTTATCAAATAAATACTTTACAGATTCTTAAATAAAAATAGTCTATTTATCAATACCTATTTCTATTATTTTCCATTTGGAAAACAATTATACATCATTCAATGTTTTCCCTTGAAAAATATATTTCTCTATTAATTAAATTATTTTCCAAAGGAAAATAATTTATTCTCTTTCACATAATCTTTATCCGGGAAAATATTACTCTATTTCCCATTCAATTTAAGAAATAATATAATTTAAAATATTATCAATATGATAACTTTTAAGGGTATTACACTGAGCATCTCCATCATTTCCGCCCATGAGTAGGGCTCATCATCGCTTCGCCTCCCAAGTAGTACGAAGCGACGTGCACTCTCTCTCCTTCCGGACACTTGACCGCCCTCAGAAGCTTGTCAAAAGTCCGGATCCATTCCTCCAGTTTTGCTGGATCCTCCTCACCAGCATAGTGGGGTGGCTGGTAAGGATTCACCATGGCCAGATAGTTGGGACGAGCTTGGGGCGGAGGTACCGCCGCGGCTTGACCCTGATTGACTTGCGCGTTCCCTAGTGCAATCAAGACCTCCTCTATCGTCCGAAGACGATCGCCCACATTGTTCGGTGCGGGGGCGTCCTGCGCACCTTGAGGTTGTTCTTCTACCGGTTCTGTGACATTAGGAGGTGTTTCAGTGGTGGTTTGGGAAGCGGGTTGAGTTCTTCCTCTTCCTCTAAGTGCCATTCTGGTACAAATAGGGTGGATTAGGACTTGTGAATTTAACGTATAGTCTTATCGATTTTTTTATAAATGTATATGTGTTTTGTAATTTCGCACGTGGTGCTCGCTCGAACTAAGAAGCGTCGTACGCTTCAGGGTTTTATTTTATTTTATTTTATTTTATTTCGATTTTTTTTTAAAATTTTTTTACTTGGACAGGTCTGTCCAGATTTTTTTTTCCATGAGGAAATTTCTAATTCGTACAAGGATAGGAATGGCTAAGGCCGAGATTTGCTATACTTAGGCGTGCGCTTAGATGAACGCGATCTAGAACTACGGCAAGATCAGTATCTAGTGAGCGTTTCTAATTTGATGTCAAGCGTCTAAGTCATCTAGTGCAAGCAAAAGGTCTAAGTTAATATTCGCCAAGATTCTAGGTTAACTTCGCCAAGATTCTAAGTTAAAATTCGCCAAGATTCTAAGTTCTTTAAATAAAGGAGATGCAATATGCAAATGCAAATGATGTTTTCCCCCTCCGAAAATAATTCATGCACTATATATATATTTTTTTCCCATGGGTTTTAAAATAAAAAAAAATTCTCCATGGAAATAATAATTTAAAATTTAAAATAATAGTCAAAATATTAATAGTAGTTTAAAAATAATAATGGTTTAAAAAAATAATAGTTTAAAAATAGCCGGGCTCTGATACCAACTTGTAACACCCCGGTTTTTGGTCACCCAGGTCGGGATGTCACCGCCACACCTCCCTAGCAAGACACGGTTTCTCCGAGCTTGCTAAAGAGATGCAAGGCTAGGGTTTTTCAGAATTTAAAACATTTAAACAGCCCATTTATACAATTTTAAAATAGTACATCAAAGTTGCAGCGGAAAAATAATATTTACATATATGTTTCGCAGCGGAATTTAAATATAGGGCCAACATGGCCTAATTACGGGTTAAACAGGCCCGTTCATGCAAGATCTAGTCTAATACAAAAATTCAAAATAATATATATCCCAAGCTTCCCGTGTATGCATATGACGATGCATAATTCTCAACTCTGGAAGAAAAAGAAATAAAAATGGTTTGGTCAGCACTACGTGCTGAGTAAGTTAACACATACATAACTATGGGGTTTTCAAAGCCATTATTTAATATTTAAAGAACACATGTGCACAACACACATAATTTAATTTATTTCGCTAACAATAATTCAAACGACAGAGACTTCATAAGATCATAAATATAATTTGCAAAACAATACAATTATAGGACATAATTTAAAAGCATAATCCAAAAGGAACAATTTTCGAGTCTCCTAGTTTCATATCTCATGTCTCATGTTTCAAGTTTATGTTTCAATTGCCATTCGGCAAGCTTTTATATTTCCAATTGCCTTCCGGAAAGCAGTATATTTCAATTGCCTTTCGGCAAGCAGTATATTTCAATTGCCTTTCGACAAGCAGTATATTTCAATTGCCTTTCAGCAAGTAGGATATTTCAATTGCCTTTCGGCAAGCAGGATATTTCAATTTCCTTTTGGCAAGCATGATGTTTCATGTGTATTTTATTTCAAGGAATTCCCAATCATTTAAACCTTAAAGGCTAATTTCACCGTTTCAACAAGATATCAAGATTTGACTCGGTCAACCGCAGTTTATTCTAAAATTCGTCTAAATTCAGATTTAATTTCAAAAATTCCGAAACTTCACCACTGACTCAGAAACGTCAAGATGAACAACTTTCGTGTTTTAACCTTTTCAATCCGAGACACCGAAATAGGTCAAAAACACCAATTTTCGCAGAAACTCAAATCTGTCCGAATTTTATATGTCGCAGTTTAAAGATTTCAAATTCTACCATAACAAATCAACTCCAAATTTACTGAAATTTTACAGAGACCATCTTAAGACATTTATCTACAACTTTCATGTTCGACAAAAGATCTAATTCGGTCTAGAACTAATGTCAAAAACGTCATCAAGTTCTGACCTAAGTTTCGTCAAGAATTTCAAGATCCACATCCTAGCAGTTCGGTTTCGGGTGGATTTCATATATCAAATCATCACGAAAAATTATGAAATTTTACGGAGGTGTTCTTAACGTATAGATCTACAACTCTTATGTTCAACGCCAAGCCTAGATCGGTCTAGATCTAAGGTAGAAATCACCAACAAGTTCGAACTAAAGTTCTGTCACCGTTTCAAGATCTAAACCAAAGGCAGGTCTGTTCATGGTCGTTTTCGGATATCAAAACACGATGAAAAATTATGAAAATTTTACAGTAGATATATCTACGTCTTAGGAACGTTTTTCGTGTTTTAAGTTTTTCCGTTTGAAGTCGTTTTAAGGTTCGGAAAAATTAGACAAAACTGTTGCGCCGCTAGAAAACATTCAATGACATATTTTCGCAAGATTCGATTCAAGCTTTTAGGTTTCGTGTTTTAGTTACTCCCAAAACCATGTAAGTATTAACTTACCGATCTATGGACGTTCTGGCTCGTCGATTTGGATGACAACGGCCTCTGCGTTCACCGTTTGTCTCCCGAGATCCTTCTTTCTCCTTTCCATAGTCCTCCTATGCCCGGGAACTCTTGAACTCGCCTGGAAAACGTCCTCCTTCTCAACTTCTTGCCTCCAAAGATCTAGATCTAGGGTTTTCTTTGAATTTTAAAGGTGGAGGAAGATGTATTTTTTTTTTCTTCTTCGCTTTCTTTTTTCTTTTGTACGTAGAATTCTTTTTTTTGTGTATGTAGAATTGATATGAATAGCAAATTAGGAAGATGAAAAAGATTAAATTTAAAAAGAAGTAAAGGGCGCTTATTTAGAGACTTAGGATCCAAGATTTGATTTTCAAATATTTTGCTATCATTGAAGGTTATAACAATATACTAAAGATAGGTTAAATCTTGCCAATATCTAAAGATATGCTAAATCTTGCCAATATCTAAAGATAGACTAAATCTTGTTTTGATTACCATATACATATTATTTTATTGTGGTTATTATTATTACTACTACTATTATTATTATTTTAATTATATTATTATTATTATTATAATTATATTATTTTTATTTTTATTTTATTTATTTATTTATGTGTTTATTTATTTATTTAGGGGTGACTGATTTCACGGGTATTACAGTCTACCCTCCTTAAGAATCAACTTCGTCATCGAAGTTGCCTTACTGATTTCATGGGTATTACAACTACCCTCCTTAAGAATCAACTTCGTCCTCGAAGTTGTGTTTCGCCTTTTCTCTTGCTAAGGTCTTTTGTTTGTTTTATTATTTTGTGACTGAACTTAGAATTAAAACTTCTAAGCTGCCTACGTACCCTATGAAGGGATCAAACCATAACGTAGTTCAAAACAACTTGAATTTGTTTGCTTATTTATTAGGAATACATATCGTTGAATCAACTCAAAAAGAAATGCATCTACTTTATTACGGGGTATCACATCCGTGGTCCTTACCTCTCTTGTCTTGTGCTTGGGGACCTTGGCCAGACTCATCTATCGCCTTCCGCTTCAGTCCCTGAACTCGTGCAACCGCTACCGCATGATCATAAACAGCTTGTGGGTGAGAGTAGTGTACCCCCGTGATTACTTCCCTAATGGCTAGGTTTAACCCCATCTCAAATTTTTGAGCCTTGTCGGAGTCAGTTGGTACTAGCCTCGTAGCAAATCGTACTAGCTCCTTGAATTTGGTGTAGTATTCTTGCACTGTCTGTGCGCCTTGCCTTAAGGTTAATGAATTCCTCGTACTTCGCCGCTTTGGTGCTTAATGGGTAGAACCTCTTTCTCATAACTTCCTTAAACTCTTCCCAAGTGTAGGCTTTCTCATCTTCCACTAATTTCCTCTGGAGGTTTTGCGACCACTCATCGGCTTCACCTCCTAAGTAGTAAGTCGCTACACGTATCTTCTCATCGTCAGGGCATTTGATAGCGTCCAAAAGTTTATCAAACGTACGGATCCACCCCTCTAGTTTGGCGGGATCTTCCTCCCCATCATAGTGTGGTGGTTGGTAAGGATTTACCAAAGCTAGATAGTTGTTCCGAGCTTCTAGTGGAGGTATTGCCGCCTGCGCCCTATGTACCTCGACGTTTCCCAAAACTATGAGTATTTCTTCTACGGTCCTTAAACGTTCGTCCATGTTGTTGGGATTAGGAGCCGTCCGTTTTCCTATGTTATGAGGAATCTCATTGTTGTTGGGCATGTTGGGGAGGTCAGCGTCAGTGCCGTTTGGACTTACCTTCCTCAGTTTTCTCCTAGGTGCCATTTTCTGTTATTAAGCGCGCGAAGATGAGTTTCTAAGTGATCAAGATCTAGGACTAAGGCAAAGTTTAGTCTCAAGTTAGCGCTTCTAAGTCAAGACTCAAAGTCAAGTCGAACATTAGAGTGAGAAGGTTATGTATCACAAACGATTCACATAAAAAGGTTAGCACAAATATTTATGTATGCATATGCATATGTAATCCCCCCCCAATAAAAATCTAATGCATGCATTTATTTATCCATGGGTTTTAAAAATAAATTTATTCCATGAATAGATTAAAATAAGGATAAAAGGTTTGGGCCACTATATTGGGCCGAAAGAAATAAATTATTTGGGCTTTAAGTAAAAACAAGGTTATTGGGCCAAAATAATTGGGCCAACATAGTAATTAAATATTGGGCTAAAGATTTGGGCTAGGAAAAATAAATTTTGGGCTCAAAAGGTTTGAGATTTAAAATAATAAATTTGGGCTAAAAGTTAGGGCTTAGAAAACAATTTGGGCTAAAAAATGTTAGTTTAAAAATAATAATGGATTTTTAAATATAATACTAGTTTAAAAATAATAATAGTTTAAAAATAATAATACTAGTTTTCAAAATAGTCCGGGCTCTGATACCACTTTGTAACACCCCGGATTTGATAACCCAGGCCGGGATGTCACCGCCACACCTCCCTAGCAAGACACGGTTTCTCCGAGCTTGCTAAAGAGATGCAAGGCTATGGTTTTTCAGAATTTAAAACATCAAACGGCCCATTGCAATATAACTTAAAAATCATATCGAAGTTGCAGCGGAATGTAATATTTACATATATATAATTGTAATGCAGCGGAAATTTAAATACTGGGCCAACATGGCCAAAACACGGGTTAAACAGGCCCGTCAATGCAAGTTCTAAAATAATGTATCTTCCCAAAATTCCCATGTATGCATATGATGATGCATAATCCTCAACTCTGAAAGAAAAAGGGGAAATGTGGTTTGGTCAGCAAAAACGTGCTGAGTAAGTTAACACTTAATATGATCAAGGGGTTTCAAAGCCTTTGATTAAATTTAAGGAAAATATGTGCATACAAGACATGATTTAAATTTTATTCATCTAATAATAATTTAATTACATATTTGAAAAGACAAGGATTTCCACAAGATTATAATTTAACACACGTATAAAGAGGTTTAATTAAATAATTAAATTTTTACTCCGAGGCATGCATACAAACAACTCATCTATCAATTTAAAATTAATAAATTAATTGTGTACTTGAACATGCATTTAATCCATAATAATAATTTAATAAGATATGAAAATTTAAAGACATAATTTAAAATGCATAATTTAAAGACGGGCATAAATAAATAAATACTTAAAAACATTAAATCTTTTATTTCCCCGTTACGTAACCATCTCTCAATATTTTGTATAGCCGGTGATCCGGCGGCCGCAGCCGTGTCGTATTTCAAGTATTTCATTGGCCGTTTTGGCACAGTTTCTCATAACATTCACCCTCGGCCGTTTTGGCACGAAGCGAAAATCTAGGGGACGTTCTATTGAGCATTTCCCCCCCTACGTCGGTCACTCTCGGCCATTTTGGCATGAAGCGAAAAGCTAGAGGGGCACTCCATCGAGCACTCACCCCCTACATAGGTCACACTCGTCCGTCTCGGCATGATGCGAAAAGCTAGAGGGGCACTCTATCGAGCACTCACCCCCTACATAGCCAAGTATCTCATATGTTTTAATTTAGTGTAACAGGATTTTTCAAAAGTATAGATATATCGTATTTCAAGGTCTCGACCATTTGTTTCGATATTTCAAAATCTCTTCGATTTAAAATCATTTGACGTCACAGTTTACGCCCTTTTAATTCAAAAATTCATTTCAAGTCCAAAAATTCTGATATTTTCACAGTATATCAAAAACACCCTAACGAACAACTTTCGTGTTTTAACTTTTTCGAAATAAGTTGAGGAAACATGTCAAAAATCGAGTTCATGGCAAAAATAGTTCACTGTCCAGTTACAGTTTTGACACAGTTTAGAAAATTGACTTTTTGACATATCAATTGGACTCCAAAAAATCTGAAATTTTATATGCACATACTAGACATGATTATCTACAACTTTCATTTAGATTGTAAAGATCAAATCGAACTAGAAAATATAGAAACATTCTCATCAAGTTCAGATATGTTCACAGTCAGATTTCGAAAAGTCTTATCAAGGCAGTTTATGTTTGATGCGATTTGAAATAGCAAACATCGACGAAAATGTCTGAAATTTTTACACAACATAGATTAATATGTTAGAATCAAAATTCTAGTTTTGAGTTTTTCGGTTTGAACTCTCGAAATAGGGGTTTTGGTCCGATTTCAAATCTGTCACAATTTCAAGTTCAACTCTCAAGGTAGGTTGTTTATCGGCCGTTTTCAGTCATCAAAACGCAATGAAAAATTATAAACATTTTACACAAACATTTTACAAAATTATAAACATTTTACACATTTTGAGTTTTTCCGTTTGAGCAGTTTTAAGGGTTTGAAAAATTCGCACAAAATCGCTGCGCCGGGGGTTTTTCGTGCTGACAGATTTTAGAGTTATTTAATCCCTATGTTTTGTTGCATTTTAAGTCACCCAAAACCAAGTAAGCATTAACTTACAGTG
This sequence comes from Hygrophila difformis, assembly GCA_030278955.1. Classification (NCBI taxonomy): domain Eukaryota; kingdom Viridiplantae; phylum Streptophyta; class Magnoliopsida; order Lamiales; family Acanthaceae; genus Hygrophila; species Hygrophila difformis. The sequence continues at coordinate 24,515,352 of JAOANR010000011.1, forward strand.
GTAAGGTGTTTGGTCGTTCTCGGGTCGCTTGGCTCGTCCAAATCCACTACGAACGGATCTCCTCAACGCCAAGCTTCCAACTTTGGCCATGATTACAACTCGGAAGAATAAATCCAATGTTAGATCGAGTTTTCGGGTTCGAAAACTTAAATGAAAATCTATAAACGACTTACCCAAGTCTGGAGTACTAGAGACCTTGTGTCCTACGCCTCCTCCGTTGGTTTTCGTCGCCGGAAAGTGATTGGAAAGTTCGAAGTCGGTGATTTCGGGTGTTGGAAGAACTTGGGAGATTTTGGGAGAGACAATGGGGTTGCTAGGGTTTGGGATTTCGAAATAATCAGTCCCAAGACCCCTAGAGCCGGCCATATACACCTTCCTTCGCTCGGGATAGAGTTTCCAAAGTCGGGGAGTCGAAATATGGCAAGAAATCGCCGAAAACGCGTAACTTGCAAAAATCTGGGGACTCACGCGGGGTTGGCGCGCTGAAAGGCCAAACCTCGCCCGGCCAGCGCCCGGCTCCCGCCTGGACTGCAGTCCGGGCGGGTCCGTGCGATCCGATCCGTCGGGTCTTTTCCTCCTCTCTTTCGGAGTTCTATCCTTCCACGTTTTCGCACTCGATTTTCCGAGTCATTTTCGGATTATGCTTCTCATCATAAATTTATTCCGTCTCAATTCGATTTCATGTTTGAAATATTAAGACCGTCGGTTTCGGTCCGTCGGGTTCTAAATCGTCGTCTTTTGACTCCCGTGCATTTCCGATTTTACGGGTTCTCGGAACGGAACTTTCTTTCCTATTGGATAAATTCCTATTTTTATATTCTAAAATTTACGGGTATTACAGCCGACATGGCCAAAATGCAGTAAGTAATTTAAGTCTAATAAAATATAACATTAATTTAATTCCTGAGCCCCAATATGCGTGCATACTCACCCCGTTTCTCCATACTCTGTACAAGAAAAATACACAACGGGTTTTATCAGTATATTAAATACTAAGTAAGACAATCCCTAACAAAGCAATAAAGGGGTTGTAATTATTAAATTTTAAAAACAATTTATTTTAAGCATACATGTTTAGACAATACTAAAATCCATAATTTCTCAGAATCAATTTAATATAAAAATAATGATTTAAGACATAGGCATAATTTTAAAGATATAATTAAAAGAGCATAATTAATGGCACAAGTAAATAAAAACTTAAGACATTTAAATTTTTCTCCCCTTAACTAAGAAGAGGACGCCACAACCATATATTCCAAGTATCCCGTTTCTCATGTATCAAGTTTCTCAAGTATCAAGTTTAAGAATTGCCGAAGCAATCCGAGTATCGCGCCACACACAGTAACACTCCGGAGCCTCGAGTAACCCATTCGGATACACCCGAGAGTGTAGACTTATTTCACAATGGCCGTTTTGGCACAATTTCACAATATATCACATTTCGTCCACTCGGGCCCGAATTTCAAGATAGAGGGGCGCCCTGCAGAGCACTCACCCCTACTTACATGGAGATCTAGCTCAGACTAGATTAACGGGATTTTTAAAAAGGATGTTTTTAATGTTTACACATATCTCATAAATCATGTGTTTCTCAAAAGTCGAGTTTCCCAACATTTCAAGCAAGCCATTGCCATAGTTTACGCCATCTCAGTTTAAAAATTCATTTCAAAGGCAATCGAATTGAAATTTTTACAGTAGCACAAAAACAAGCTAACGAACAACTTTCGTGTTTTAAGTTTTACGAAATTATGTGAGGAAACGAGTGAAATTTTACAATCTTTATAAAGTATGAAATCTGTCAACTTTGTCTACACAGCGCACTGATTTTCAAAAGAGTTTTTGACATAGCAAACGACCTCCAAAAATTATGAAATTTTACAGGCACTTTGATGACACCAAAATACATAAGTTTTATTAGAGGCAAACGTTGCTAATTCATTACGAATCAAGTCAGAATAATTCACTAAGTTTGGACTTAAAATCTGTTGACTTTTCCTTCTCGGACACAGTGTATTCAGAATAGGTTTTGACTATTCAAACATTAATGAAAATGCACGAAATTTTACAGGCTTCTTCTCAAGACATTTATCTACAACTTTTATGTTTTCACCAAAGACTAATTTTGATCACAAGTGATAATAAAACTCACCACAGGTTCGACCATACAATCCATCTCAGTTTTCGAAAATTTCATGCACAACAGAATATGTTCGACGCGATTTGGGATAACAAATCTTAATGAAAATACATGAAATTTTAACACAAGCTAGATTGAGATGTTAGGAACAAATCTCTAGTTAGGAGTTTTTCGTTTCGGATTCTCAAAATAGGGCTTTTCGGCCAATCTCAGAAAACGCGTAAAGGTTGAATCTTTTATGTCCGATTTTAGTGTTTGGATTAAAACTAATGTTTCTAACGGTTCGAAACCACCGATATTGATATGTAAGGCATTATCTTACAGTGGTTGATGTCTAGGACATCTCTGGATCGATCGGGGCGCCCGCTCTTGCTACGAACACGTCCAAATTACTCCGTCTCCTCTCCGTTGGCTCCGAAACGAAATCGAAAGTAAAAATCTAGGGTTAGATCGGATTTTCGGACTTGAAAAGATGAACGAAAACCTATGAACGAGTTATTACAATCTGGAACACTAAAGATCTTGTTCTCCACGCCTCCTTCGTCGATTCTCGTCGCGGGAAAGTGATCGGAAAGTTCGAACTTGGTGATTTCGGGTGTTGGAAGAAGTTTGGAGAGTTTGGAGAGTATTTTGGGGGCTTCTAGGGTTTGGAGCTCGAAAATAATGAGCTTCAAGACCTCTAGATCCGACCATATACTCCTTCCCTCGCCCGGGATTGAGTTACCAAAGTCGGGTGTAATACCCGAGAAATCAACATCGAGTATTAATTAATTAATTGGATTTAACTATCGCAATCGAAATAATTCCGGGAGAGCGGAATTAAATATTTTCGCACGATAGCAACTCGAAGAGAGTTATCGGAGTATCCAACAAGCGGATAATCCAAATATGATTTTTAAAAGATCAAAAATCATATTATATAAAAAAAAAAAAAAAAAAAGAGGGGAGAAAATCGCTGCCTGGGGTGGCGCGGTGGCCGCGCGGTGGCGCGCCACCAGCGCGCCGCCACCCCAGTAGCAGCGTTTCGAACGCTGCATGCGTTTTTTGCTACAATTTTCGAGATAACTCATTCCAATCCATTCAAGTTCGGTTACCAGACCCTTAGGGGTGTATGGGGACTCTATTGGATGAATTTGGAAGTCTCTAGAATGCTTACAAGTTGGGATAAGGTTGGATACATGTTCTAGATACATTCATTGAACCCCTTGGGAAATTGGTGGGATGAATGTGGGTTAATAGGGTGAATTTTCGAGATTGACTGCATTGAGTCATGTCTAACCTTCCCTAGGGTCTTAATGCCAGTCATTAGGAGCATTAAGCACTCCAGATATTAACTAAACCAACCCCAAAATCACCCTCCACTCCCTTAATCCGAAAATCAGTTTTCTCTTGAGTGTTTGTGAGTTGGTGAGAGTTGTCCATCTTGTTCTTGGGGCTTTGGTCGAGTTGAAGGGTTCAAACCTACTCTCCTACGTCTAGGTAAGGTCTCTTATCCAATCCCTTGCTCTTTACTTCGGATTCTAGGCCCTAACATCAAGCTTTTATCCAAACACCTCAAAATAGGATTCGTTCGGTAGATCTTGGAGGTTTGAGGCTGTCCCGGGCGAATTTGAGGGTTCAACCAAAGAGGATTTCGACACTACACTCTTGAGAAGTAAGTTAATGATGTGCATATCAATTTTTAGAGTGTTTGGTTGAGTATTTGTTGAGTTAGAGTTCGATTTTCATCTTGTGCCAAAACTGTCAATTAGGGTTTCTATCCGAGTAGTTTATTTGTTCAGCGTTTTTCGTCAAGATCCGTTCATTTTTGGAAGAACTTGTCTAAATGAAAAATGTTCCTAACACTTTAAAGATGATGTCTGTAAATTTTCATAATTTTTGGAATTGATTTGGTCGACGAAAACGGATCTGGTATTTTCTGCTATATTTGGTGACAGATTCAAATTCCTAGCATGTTCAGTTTTGTAGTTCATATTTCTCCTAGCTATGGTCGTTTTTGATGGTCGACTTCTTCATGAAAATTGTTCATCTATGTGTCTAGTTTACTCCTGTTAAATTTCAGAATTATTGGAACAACCTTCGAATTGATATGGATTTTTAAGTAAGCTGTGGTCGGATGAACAGTGGTCTTTGCACCCTTTTGAAAACAAGTTTCTGAAATGATTTTTTTTGAGCGACTTAGAGTCCGAATTTGCTAAGGCCTATTTCTGAGAAAAATGTTTATTTTGATGTCGCCTAGCACCTGTAAAATTTTCAGAATTTTTCACAAAGTTTTACTACATTTCCTAATTCGATTTTGAAAACTGCCATAGTGTAGTCTTACCGGTGAAATTTGGTTTCGTACGTTTCGGTCGTTATTGAGTCGATTGCTACTCTTTGATGAATCCTATGAATTCTGGAAATGTAGATATATGTTGTAATGATTAAAATGTGATTTTTGAAACTTTGTGAGTTTTGATCGAGTTAGATGTTCAATTTGGAGGGTAAGTGCACTTGGCGTGGGCTCGTTGGGCCGCCCCCTCTTTTTGGTGGCCAAAACGGCGCCAAGGAAATATTATTATGTTGCGTGATTGTATGAGTCTATACTCCTAGGTGTATCCGTAGGGGTTACCTAGGGCTCCGGAGTGTGTCTGTATAGGGTCCGCTGCTCTCACATTGTGGATACCGTCGGCTTGTGGACATAAGTGCCCAAGCGGGTAAATGATCCCAAAACGGCTAAGGCCCTGGATCGTCGATACCGGCAGCTTGTGGACTTAAGCGCCCAAGCGGGTAATGTTTTGGATGTCCTCGATCAAAATGAACATTGGTGTGGTAAAGTATAAAAAGAAATCCCCGTAAATTATTTTTACGCGTTCGTTAGATTAAATTCCTAACTTTTTATTACTCCTCTAAATCTTTAAATTTTGTTATGCTATACATTAACTTACTCAGTACCGTTTGTACTGATAAATTGTTATTTCCTATTTTTCGCAGAGTAAGTGTTGGCGCATTGGGATGGGACTTTCCAAGAATAAAGACTTGTCGCATTTTATAATTATTTTAAATTTCTGCACTTTGGACTTTGATACTGGACTTTGGACTTTGTTTTTTTGGCCGTCTGTTTGGCCCATTTTTATTTGTTTTAGCTTCCGCACTGATTATTACTGTGATGCATGAGATACTCTGATTTTAATTCGGGCATGATTGAATAGTTTTTAAATTGTTTTGAAAAATTGATACAACTTAGCCTTAGCATTTTTCTAGATGAGCTCGACTTGGGTCGGGTCTTGTTTAGAAAAGTGTGGCGGTAATGCCCTGGCCTGGGAAATCAAATCCGGGGTGTTACATCGGGGGTCGAAAATAAGGTAAGAAATCGTCGAAAATCAAAACATGATCGCAGCCTGTTGAGTGGCGTGGTCTTGGCGCGGTTTTGACCAATACCGCACGGCCACCACGCGGCCCCCGGCTGGGCTGCGGTCCGAGCCGGGCCGTGCGATCCGTCGGGCCTTTTCTCCTCTCTTTCGGGCTTCTATCCTCCTACATTCTCGGGCTCAATTTTTCGGGTCGTTCTCGGATTATAATTCATATCTTAAATTTATTTCGTCTCTAATTGATTTCGTATTGGAGATCTTGAATTCGTCGAATTTAAATTCATCGGCGTCAAATTCATCGTCTTTCGATTCCCGTGCAATAATTTATTTATTTAAATCATTTTCGACTTCACGGTTCTTGGAATTAAAATTCTTTTCTTTCTTGAATTTAATTCCAATTCTTTTGACTCGATTCATGGAATGTCTTCGGGCTTCCTTTCCCTCTTTTATTCCATTTTGAATTTTTGAATCTATCGGTGTTTCATTTCCGAGCAATAATTTATTGTGATAAATTATTTTCTTCTTCTCGGAGATATTTCGACCTTGATCGGATTAAGAAACTATTTTTATTCCTTTGGATGCCGATAAAAATATCGGGTATTACAGTCTACCCCCCTTAAGAATCAACTTCGTCCCCGAAGTTGCGTGTTAGCTTTTCGCGAGCTTAGAACTAAGGTTCTATCGTTCATTTTGTTCATTTCTATATATCATATGTTATTGTATGATATTGTTTGTTTATTTTATTATATCATTTGACTGAACCTAGAATTGAAATTTCCAAGTTGCCTACGTACCCTGTGAAGGGATTAAGTCATTACGTAGTTCAAAACAATTAGAATTTGTTTATTATTGATTTGGGGATACATAATATTCGGGTTGTTACATCCTCCCCCCCTAAAGATTACAGTTATGTCCCCATAACTGCATATGAATTAATCTTAAACAGGTTCGGGTATCGTTGCCTATGATCCTTTCTCATTGAGCTGGCAAGTCAGCTTGATCGGCGTCATTCAATCGTCCTACGGCTCTTCCTTGACTTCCTTGTTGAGGGTTTACTAGATCTAGCCTCTTCTCAATCATCTCTTCACGAACATTGCATTCTCTAATCATGTGGTCTTCCCCACCACATCTATAGCGAGTTCCACGCCTTGGGCATTCGCGCACCAGATGGGCTTTGTGGCACTGCGGGCAACGTGGTATGACTGTACCACGGGCAACATTTCTATCATTATTGAAACCATTATTCTTATTCTCCTTTGGTTCATTAAACCCAGCTTGACCATTGTTCTTCCTAAAATTGCCATTGTTATTATTTGATTCTTTTTCTCAAATCCTTGCGAGTCCTTGCTCGCCTCACCATTTTTCTTACATTTCAATTGCTGGATTCGAGCAATCGCTACAGTGCGATCATAAATTGTTTGCAGGTTCGTGAATTGTCCTACTGCAAGTATCTCCTGGATATTAAGGTTCAGACCCATCTCGAATTTCTGAGCCTTGTCAGAGTCGGTTAGTACTAGCCTCGTAGCAAATCGTACTAGCTCCTTGAATTTGGTGTAGTACTCTTGCACTGTCTATGCGTCTTGCCTTAGGTTGAGGAATTCCTCGTACTTCGCAGCTTTGGTGCTTAACGGGTAGAACCTCTCCCTCAAAACTTCCTTAAACTCCTCCCAAGTATAGGTGCCCTCATCTTCCTCTAATTTCCCTTGGAGGTTTTGCCACCACTCATCGGCTTCGCCTCCTAAGTAGCAGGTCGCTACACGTATCTTCTCCTCGTCAGGGCATTTGATAGCGTTCAAAAGTTTATCCAAGGTACGGATCCACCCCTCTAATTTGGCAGGATGCTCTTGCCCATCATAGTGTGGTGGTTGATAAGGGTTCACCAAAGCTAGGTAGTTGGTTCGAGCTACGGGCGGAGGTACTACTGCTTGTGCCCTATGCGCCTCGGCGTTTCCCAAAGCTATGAATACTCCTACAGTTCTTAGGCGTTCATCCAAATTATTGGGAGTAGGAGGCGCTTGCCCTACTATGTTTCAAGGAATTTTGTTATTGTTGGGTGCATTGGGGAGGTCAGCGTCAGTGCCGTTTGGACTTACTTTCCTCATTTTTCTCCTAGGTGCCATTTTCTGTTATTAAGCACGCGAAGATGAGTTTCTAATCTAGGGAACGTTAGAAGTCAGAAAATTTGAAAGATAGACCGGCAAAGGCAGATAATATATGTGGGCACGCTGAGTGTAAGTGATCAAGATCTAGGACTAAGGCAAAATTAGTCTCAAGTTCACGCTTCTAAGTAGATGTCAAGCCGAAATTTAAAACTAGGAATGTTATTTAACGCATATAGTTCATATAAAAAAAAAGGTTAGTGCAAGTATGTATGTATTCATATGCAATCCCCCAATAAAATTTAATTTCTGCATGCATTTATTTATCCATGAACTTTTTTTTAAAAAAATTTATGCCATGGATAATTCAAAAACAAGAGTAAAATATTTGGACCACTATATTGGGCCAAAAATAATAAATCGTTGGGCTAAAGAAAAATATTGGGCTAAGTAAAAATTTTGGGCTAAAAAATTTAGGTTTTTACTAAATAATAAGATTGGGCCAAAACTTGGGCTCAAAATAATACTAGTAGTTTTAAAAATAATAAGTTTAAAAATAATACTAGTTTTTTTTAAATAATAGTTTAAAAATAATAATACTAGCTTTAAAATATTCCGGGCTCTGATACCACTTTGTAACACCCCCGGATTTGATTACCCAGGCCGGGATGCCACCGCCACACATCCCAAGTAAGACACGACTTCTTCGAGCTCACTTGAGAGATGCAAGGCTAAGGTATTTCAGAATTTTAAGCATTTCAACAGCCCATTCCATAATAGATAGTAAAAATCATTACATAGTTCTAAGTCGCAACGGAACGTAATATTTAAATATAGATATAGCAGCGGAATTATAAATATGGCCGACATGGCCAAAATGCAGTAAGTAATTTAAGTCTAATAAAATGCAACATTAATTTAATTCCCGAGCCCCAATATGCGTGCATACTCATGCCGTTTCTCCATACTCTGTGCAAGAAAAATACACAACATGTTTTATTAATATATAAAATACTGAGTAAGACAATCCCTAACATAGCAATAAAGGGGTTGTAATTATTAAATTTTAAAAACAATTTATTTTAACCATGCATGTTTAGACAATACGAAAATCCATAATTTCTCAGAATCAATTTAATTTAAAAATAATGATTTAAGGCATAGGCATAATTTTAAAGACATAATTAAAAAAGCGTAATTAATGGCACAAGTAAATAAAAACCTAAGACATCTAAATTTTTCTCCCGTTAACTAAGAAGAGGACGCCACAACCATATATCTCAAGTATCTCGTTTCTCATTATCAAGTTTCTCAAGTATCAAGTTTCAGAATTGCCGAAGCAATCCGAGTATCGCGCCATACACAGTACCACTCCGGAGCCTCGAGTAACCCATTCGGATACACCCGAGAGTGTAGACTAAATTCAAAATGGCTGTTTTGGCTCAATTTCATAATATATCACATTTTGTCCACTCGGGCACGAATTTCAAGATAGAGGGGCACCCTGCAGAGCACTCACCCCATACTTACGTGGAGATCTAGCTCGGCCTAGATTAACGGGATTTTTAAAAAGGATGTTTTTAATGTTTAGACATATCTCATAAATCATGTGTTTCTCAAAAGTCGAGTTTCTCAATGTTTCAACCATGCCATTGCCATAGTTTACGCCATCTCAGTTTAATACTTCATTTCAAAGGCAATCGACTTGAAATTTTCAGTAGCTCAAAAACAGCTAACGAACAACTTTCGTGTTTTAAGTTTTCCGAAATTATGTGAGGAAATGAGTGAAATTTTACAATCTTTATAAAGTACGAAATCTGTCAACTTTGTCTACACAGCGCACTGATTTTCAAAAGAATTTTTGACATAGCAAACGACCTCAAAAAATTATGATATTTTATAGGCACTTTGAAGTCACCAAATAAACATGTTTTATTAGAGGCAAAGTTTGCTAATTCATTACGAATCAAGTCAGAATAATTCACTAAGTTCGGACTTAAAATCTGTCGACTTTTCCTTCTCGGACACAGTGTATTCAGAACAGGTTTTGACTATCCAAACCTTAATGAAAATGCATGAAATTTTATAGGAATCTTCTCAAGACATTTATCTACAACTTTTATGTTTTCATCAAAGACTCGTTTTGACCAGAAGTGATAGAATAACGCACCACAATTTCGACCATACAATCTGTCTCAGTTTTCGAAAAGATCATGCACAACAGAATATGTTCGACGCGATTTGGGATATCAAATCTTAATGAAAATGCTTGAAATTTTAACACAAGCTAGATTAAGATGTTAGGAACAAATCTCTAGTTCGGAGTTTTTCGTTTCGGATTTTCAAAATAGGGTTTTTCGGCCAATCTCCGAAAACGCATAAAGGTTGAATCTTTTATGTCCAATTTTAGTGTTTGGATTAAAACTAATGTTTCTAAAAGTTCGAAACCACCGATATTGATATGTAAGGCATTATCTTCTAGTGATTGATGTCTAGGATGTCTCTGGATCGATTGGGGTGATAATGGCCAAAATTGACCATTATTTTCAATCTATTTCCGTGTCTAAACATGGACATTTGATCGTATTCCGGTCTTATTTTAATAAGAAAGCAGTTGAATTTAACAGATTTATGCAAGTTTGTATAAATAATAAGCTGGCATAAAAAAACACAAAAATATTGTTATTTCTATTAAATTGATATTAAAAAATCCAAAAACATGATAAAATATTAAAAATCATCCACTTGATTAATTTTGGTTCGTTGTTGTCTATTCGGTGAAACTCGGATTCATTAAATGGAACACAACCAAATAATCAAGTGAATAAATATTATATTTATATTATTACATTTTGGTGTATATATTTATTTATTTCTTATGTTTATCTTTATTTTCATTTTCTGCCTTAATTAAAAATAATTGGTCCACTAATCACTTTTAATTAAAATTAATTGCAGGTAATTTGATTAGGTCCAAGAAGCTTCAGTCCAACACTTTCAGTCCAACAATTCCAGTCCAATTTGATCCAAATCCATAAGCCCAATACCAACTTCACAAGCCCAACACTCCAAGTCAAGCCCAAAGCCCAACTTCACAAATCCTAACCTAACCCTAACCCTAACCTGCTCCCCGCTGCCGGCGCCGCCACCGCCGGCCGGCGGCCGTCTCCGATCATCACCACCAACATCCTCCATTTCCACCCCTCACAGCAACTCCGGCCAGCCCTCCGCCATCGCGCCACCGCAGTCCCTCCATCCTCCATCTTCTCCTCCACTTCCACAAATCCGTCCAGCCACCAACCGAGGCTCCCACCTCCACCACTGCCCTCAACATCCGACCACCACAGCCCCTACCTCGCCTCACCAACACCCTAGCTCTCCAACTCCGACGAGCCCAGCCACCACCTCGCGCCATCATCTCCTCCGGCCATTCAACATCCAAATCCGATCTCAGGCCATCCATCCCGATCTGCCGCCGCCTCCCTCATCTCTCCACCACCATCTCCATTCCCCTCGAATCCGACAGCCCCCATTCCGGCCAAGGCGGGGACGCCTCCACACCTCCACCGCAACCATCCATCTCCATCCCCCAACCAACCAAGCTCCACCCAAAAACCCGCCACCACCATTCCCGTCCACAGCCCAACCACCGCTCGTCTCTGCCTCTCCGTTCACCACACCACCATCCTCGAGACACAGTCGCAGCCCCTGCTTCCATCGCACATCCTCCAGTGAACGATCCGGTACTTACTATAAATACTGCAATTTTTGACTCCGTGCGCTTTCGGGGGCACAGTTTCTTAACACGAGTAAATAAAAACGTGATTTTTCAGAAAATACTCATGTAGTGGGAGTCTGCCGAAAGTTTCATGGTAGGTAATCTCATGACATGAAATCATGAGAAGTATCATGACACATATGCCGGGGACCCTCAGTGTGACAGGCTGAAGGTCAATCTATCCCGGTTGTACCATGAGACTTGTCAAAAGTTTCATGACATGAGAGGACTGCAGCGCCATTTGAAATTAAAGCACCCCACCTGAGTAATAAAAAGTGATACTCTTAATATATCCCTAAACCCATTCCATAAATCATAACTCTTTTCATTTAATAAATTCAACCCTGATATATTTTATTGAAAAATACTCGTGTTAATGAAATTTGTCAAAAGTTTCATGGCGCCGTTGCCGGGGAGGATGCAGCGTCGTTTATTAAGAGAATCACACTCCTGATAACTCCTAGTTAGTTCTGTGTAGTTAGTTTTGTGTATGTATATCAGAACAGAGAAGTACCCTCAAATCAATTAAACATTTAGAGTACTAAGACTCTAAATGTGAGGATGTTGATTTGAGGGGAAAACCTAACCAATTGGGTATTTTTGCTTGCAGGAATCATGGAGCCACCGAAATTGGTGTAAGGAGTTAAATGTGGAAGTGTAGCATTGGGGCTACACTACTTTGATCTTTCGTTTAACTTTACGCCTCTCCAATTGAAAAATCGAGGTTAATTAAACGAAAAATCAAAGAAAAATGGAGAAGTGTAGCAGTGGAGCTACACTAATTTGCAATTGTAAATTGCACAACACGTGAGACTCACGTGTTTGTCATCTCCACCACATCCGGACCACGAAGCTCAACCGCTGCTCCATCGCCCATCCACCTCATTACCACCACTGCGCTGAGGGGACCCTCATCACTGGTGAAACAACAAATGGAGCAGCAGATCTTCGGACTACCAATTGCTCACCACCATCGGACAAGCCACGGCCATCATCTCACTTTCCGTCGCCCCTGTCCCGACTGAGCATCTAAAGAGGTTCCCGGTTGGATTAGTTCTGTAATTGACCGAAGATTATATCCGGAATTCAAAGAAATTTAAAATCCGGAATAATTTTCGCAAGAACAGAATTAATCCAACCTAAATTTCTGCAAGTCAAAATTATATGTATACATATATCTATATTTATATTTATATCTCTTGTGCAGATTATATCAAATAATTCGGGTAGTAATCAATCAACTCACATTTAGAGTACTAAGACTCTAAATGTGAGGATGTTGATATTTTTGAGAAAACCCGATAACTTCTTCTGTGTTTGCTTTGCAGGAATTTGTGGAACTACCAAAAAGAAAATTAAAGCTCCAAAACAGGTTCCCGGTTGGATTGATTCTGTGATTAGTTGAAAGTATTCCTGGAATTTAAAGCAATTTAAAATCCGGAATAACATTTATAAGAACAGAATTAATCCAACCTAATTTATGCAAGCAAATATAGTAGATTAAATTTTATAAAATCCAAAAATGTGATTGAACAATTTTGATGAAAATCAGAATTTTTCTTAAGTATTGGGCATCGAACAATCGCCTTGTTCGACGAACCAAACGATCACACATAGCCAAAATCGTCGAACATTTAATTGGTTTGACGAAAAAGGCTATCGGAATTATTCTTCTATCTTTTATATTAATATTTTCCCCCTCCCTCCCTCCTCTTTTATTTTATTTTGATTTTTGATAATGTGTTTAAGTAGGAATTGATTTACTCACATTTCGAGCAAGGCTCAAAATGTGAGGATGTTGATTCTTCACTTAAAAAAAAAAAAAAAAAAGTGTGTTACCTTTCTTTTTGTTTATTTTTATTATTTTATATTTAAACCCAGTACGAAGCATGCATAACTCTGTCTAAGAATTCACATATTTGATTTTGGTTTATGATTAAATTTTCAAACTTTTAAATTGGGATAATATAATTGAATACATGCATGATATGAATTTTTGAGGTTTTGAGCTATAAAAATTTAATGATATCATCATCTTGTTGGGTAATGAGTCCTCATGTTGAGAATTTAATTGAATAGAGTGTAAGAAATTTTCAAAGATTATATTTAAGAATATTGTATGACATGAATGAACCATTCCATGTGGGATTTGAGCCATGAGTCATTTCTACTCATTCTTTTCTTTGATGTGTGAAAATCATTTTGATTAAAGGAAACTAGAACTTGCGATTGGGACCGATTCAAGACTATGCCATATTCCAAAAATCGAGCATATGATCGAGGCACCTAGAAAAACCAAAATTTTGGCCTTCTTTTGAATTCCAAACCCAAAAATATTTTCCCTTTAGGATTAACCAATTTGTGCCTTAAGCCTAATTTTTCTTTGAAGCCCTCTATATTTTTCCAAGCCTTCTAAAAAGACCAAAAAATTCAAACCCAAGTGTGCAAGGATAAATTTTATTAAGGCATTACAATTTTTGATCATCAACAAAATTTCAATCGGTATTCAAAAATCCGATATAAAAAAAAAAAAAAAGGAGATGAGAAGAAGAAAATTGTTGAGTTCCATTCAACACAAAAAAAAAGGGAAGAAGAAAAATGTTGAACTCTTGTCAACATCAAGAAATTGCAAATGACAAAGCAAATTAGACATAGTCTAATGTCATGCAATAGAAAAAGAAAAGCACAAAAAAAAAAAGAGAAGAAAGATATTGATGATCATAAATTTCAAATAAATATGCCAAGTTATGATAGAATAAATTCTTGCCACTTCTTAGCCCAATAATTTTCCATTTCCTACCAAATGTTACAACCGTATGCCCCGTTATAACCTTAAATAAGACCTCATGATCTCGATTTGAAGAAATGAGCCGGTGGCGAGTTGGTCTAATTGCAAGCTTATGGGATAATTTAATTAAATTTGATTATGAGTGCTCATTGATAAAACCCCTTTTTGAGAGTGAGTGAAATTTCCGTTTCTACTATATGTGAGGCTCTGCTTTTAATTATGTTCATGTCATGCTTTAATTCTAGAATGAAATCAATGAAATTTTCTAAACATGATATTCATGAAGAATTGTCAATAATGACTGATTTGTAGGCCTGATTAAGTGAGAAGTATCATTTTATTAAACACTGCAATCAAGAGAATTTAATACTTGTAGTTTTCGATCGTCTTATCCCAGTATAAAAAGAATGAAATTTTTGAAGCCACGAAAATAGATTGAATATGTAGAGTCCGTGTTCTTAGGAACATTGACTCTGACTGCTCGGGGACGATCAGTATTAAATGTGAGGATGTTGATAATGGCCAAAATTGACCATTATTTTCAATCTATTTCCGTGTCTAAACATGGACATTTGATCGTATTCCGGTCTTATTTTAATAAGAAAGCAGTTGAATTTAACAGATTTATGCAAGTTTGTATAAATAATAAGCTGGCATCAAAAAACACAAAAATATTGTTATTTCTATTAAATTGATATTAAAAAATCCAAAAACATGATAAAATATTAAAAATCATCCACTTGATTAATTTTGGTTCGTTGTTGTCTATTCGGTGAAACTCGGATTCATTAAATGGAACACAACCAAATAATCAAGTGAATAAATATTATATTTATATTATTACATTTTGGTGTATATATTTATTTATTTCTTATGTTTATCTTTATTTTCATTTTCTGCCTTAATTAAAAATAATTGGTCCACTAATCACTTTTAATTAAAATTAATTGCAGGTAATTTGATTAGGTCCAAGAAGCTTCAGTCCAACAATTCCAGTCCAATTTGATCCAAATCCATAAGCCCAATACCAACTTCACAAGCCCAACACTCCAAGTCAAGCCCAAAGCCCAACTTCACAAATCCTAACCTAACCCTAACCCTAACCTGCTCCCCGCTGCCGGCGCCGCCACCGCCGGCCGGCGGCCGTCTCCGATCATCACCACCAACATCCTCCATTTCCACCCCTCACAGCAACTCCGGCCAGCCCTCCGCCATCGCGCCACCGCAGTCCCTCCATCCTCCATCTTCTCCTCCACTTCCACAAATCCGTCCAGCCACCAACCGAGGCTCCCACCTCCACCACTGCCCTCAACATCCGACCACCACAGCCCCTACCTCGCCTCACCAACACCCTAGCTCTCCAACTCCGACGAGCCCAGCCACCACCTCGCGCCATCATCTCCTCCGGCCATTCAACATCCAAATCCGATCTCAGGCCATCCATCCCGATCTGCCGCCGCCTCCCTCATCTCTCCACCACCATCTCCATTCCCCTCGAATCCGACAGCCCCCATTCCGGCCAAGGCGGGGACGCCTCCACACCTCCACCGCAACCATCCATCTCCATCCCCCAACCAACCAAGCTCCACCCAAAAACCCGCCACCACCATTCCCGTCCACAGCCCAACCACCGCTCGTCTCTGCCTCTCCGTTCACCACACCACCATCCTCGAGACACAGTCGCAGCCCCTGCTTCCATCGCACATCCTCCAGTGAACGATCCGGTACTTACTATAAATACTGCAATTTTTGACTCCGTGCGCTTTCGGGGGCACAGTTTCTTAACACGAGTAAATAAAAACGTGATTTTTCAGAAAATACTCATGTAGTGGGAGTCTGCCGAAAGTTTCATGGTAGGTAATCTCATGACATGAAATCATGAGAAGTATCATGACACATATGCCGGGGACCCTCAGTGTGACAGGCTGAAGGTCAATCTATCCCGGTTGTACCATGAGACTTGTCAAAAGTTTCATGACATGAGAGGACTGCAGCGCCATTTGAAATTAAAGCACCCCACCTGAGTAATAAAAAGTGATACTCTTAATATATCCCTAAACCCATTCCATAAATCATAACTCTTTTCATTTAATAAATTCAACCCTGATATATTTTATTGAAAAATACTCGTGTTAATGAAATTTGTCAAAAGTTTCATGGGGCTCCCACGCTTGCTACTAACACGTCCAAATTACTCCGTCTCCTCTCCGTTGGCCCCGAAACGAAATCGAAAGTAAAAATCTAGGGTTAGATCGGATATTCAGACTTGAAAAGATGAATGAAAACCTATGAAAGACTTACTACAATCTGGAACACTAAAGATCTTGTTCTCCATGCCTCCTTCGTCGATTCTCGTCGCCGGAAAGTGATCGGAAAGTTCGAACTTGGTGATTTCGGGTGTTAGAAGAAGTTTGGAGAGTTTGGAGAGTATTTGGGGGCTGCTAGGGTTTGGAGCTCGAAAATAATGAGCTTCAAGACCTCTAGATCTGACCATATACTCCTTCCCTCGCCCGGGATTGAGTTACCAAAGTCGGGGGTCGAAAATAAGGTAAGAAATCGTCGAAAATTGAAACATGATCGCAGCCTGTTGAGTGGCGCGGTCTTGGTGCGGTTTCGACCAATATCGCGCGGCCACCGCGCTGCTCCCGGCTGGGCTGTGGTCCGGGCCGGACCGTGCGATCTGTCGGGCCTTTTCTCCTGTCTTTCCGGCTTCTATCCTCCTACTTCTCGGGCTCGATTTTTCGGGTCGTTCTCGGATTATAATTCCTATCTTAAATTTATGTCGTCTCTAATTGATTTCATATTCGAGATCTTGAATCCGTCGAATTTAAATTCATCGGCGTCAAATTCGTCGTCTTTCGATTCCCGTGCAATGATTTGTTTATTTAAATCATTTTCGACTTCACGGTTCTTGGAGTTAAAATTCTTTTCTTTCTTGAATTTAATTCCAATTCTTTTGACTCGATTCATGGAATGTCTTCGGGCTTCATTTCCATCTTTTATTCCATTTTGAATTTTTGAATCTATCGGCGTTTCATTTCCGAGCAATAATTTATTGTGATAAATTATTTTCTTCTTCTCGGAGATATTTCGACCTTGATCAGATTAAGAAACTAATTTCATTCCTTTGGATGCCATTAAAAATCTCGGGAATTACAATTCAGACCACTGAAAACCTATCTGGATTCTTTTCAAAGATGACGATCTCGAATCGAACCATGGAAATAATAATGCGACAAGATTCCAACGTCAGCCCATATGATGGATTTAGAATTGGCGGGATTGGATGAATTGTTAACCAGATGGGACTCCACCAGAGAAGACATAACATCATCTACAAGGTAAGTGCAGGTGAGTTTGCATTTTCTATGGAACTTACTTGTAATGTTATGGATATGCAATTAATTCCTAAAGAAGAAATTCTTGAGGAATTAAGCAAAATGAAGGAGGAAATTGCCATTACTATGAAATGGATCCACATAGGAGCCATCGAAGTAGTAATCAAGGCAACCTTCAAAGAAGGCACTGATTCTGAATTACATCTATGAGTCACTGATAGAAGAATCAATAACCTTAGAGATGGTATTCTTGGGACTATGGTAGGAAATTTATATGCTGGGAAGTTAATGTTTGACATACATATCAGAATTTCCTATAACTTAGCTGACCAAGATTTTAGCAGAGTTCTAACCCTTCATCAGGATTTCAAAAGAAAAGATCTGATAAAAGAAGGGAACATGCCATATTCTATAACTTATAGAATCTCTTATGCACTTTCCAATAGTCATCATTCTGACTTATTTCTCAGGAAAGAATATATAGAAATATCTAGAATTTTCAAGGTATTTGCTAAAGTCATGACTCCAAATCCTACCCAGATTCCAAGGTTAGGAGGAGTAGACATATAGATAAGAGATCATCCAATCTAGACAGATCAACGAATGCTAGAATTGAGTATGCAAGCCGTATGTCTTTTTCGGAAGACTGAATTATGGCATATAAATGAAAGGAATTCATCAAAGATCTAACTCATCAATCAATTGGGGTAGATAATATAAAGATTAAATACCCTGAAGGATTGAAAGAAATACAGGTAATATTTGACATCACTGAAAAGATTAACCGTTTTCCACGTGATGACTTATACTACTTGCAGCAGCCATCAATTGGAATCTATGATGGAACAACTGAAATAGCGGGACACGAAATTAGTCTTAGGCACCGCCGGAAAAGACAATGGGGTTATGATTTTGGAATTAAGTTTTCTCGAAAATCATAAACCATGGGTAAGAAAAGATAATGGAATAGAATTTAATCTAAAGGGTCATACCATCAGAATTAAATGACAAGTCCATTTTCTATTTATATCTCAATAGGGATAATATACGAATAATATAAATCAGAATATTTTGCAGCTTATATTGATTCAGGTTCAGGTATTTGCACGGCAAAACCAGGAGTTTTCCCAAGCGAAGCTATGGAATCACTACTCATTATTGCAGGAAGAGATTTTTCCCAAAAAATCTTAGTACTAA
The DNA here is from genome assembly GCA_030278955.1 of Hygrophila difformis. Lineage (NCBI taxonomy): Eukaryota > Viridiplantae > Streptophyta > Magnoliopsida > Lamiales > Acanthaceae > Hygrophila > Hygrophila difformis. The sequence goes on from JAOANR010000011.1 coordinate 24,534,042, forward strand.
ATAAGGGTATTCGACAGGCCAATATCATAATTGGAGGAGCATTTGGTACACCTTGGTATAAGGTAAAAATGCCTTCTATTTACTTTCATGATACAAGAGCGGATATTTTGTTAGGAAATAGTTTCATACAATCCTTTACAAAATATGTTCAAGATAACAAAAGAAATTTGTTAATATTTACCACAAGTTGTGGAAATGAGATACAGATGTTGCACAGAGAAAAGACATTCAACAGGTTAATGCCTATATTATTTCGCAGCAAACGTGGTGATGATGCCAAACTAACCCATCCAAAAATGCAGGATAAAAGAAAGTTTGGTAAGGGTTTGTTGTCTTTTAAACAGCAAGGATTTGATGAAGCTTTTATTGAGGAAATTATAAACCTCAAAGAAGCAATGCATGAAATGAAGTCATTGAATATAACTTCATTAGACATTGATGGGGAAACTAAATTGTCCCTCAAAAATGTCAAAAGACTTATCCAGAGAAACTTTAACGAGGATCCTCTGGCATGGTGGGATAAAAACAAGATCGAAGCTACTCTACAGGTAAAGGAACAATATCAATATGAGTATGTTCGATACAAACCCATCTTAATGAATATGCAGGATAAGAAAGATATGCAGCAAATTATCAAGGAGTATATCGATCTTAACTCATAGAGCCTGGAATCTCAGCTTATAGTAGCCCTGGATTCTTGATAAGAAATCAGGGTGAAATAAAAAGAGGTAAACCCAGGTTGGTAATAAATTATGAAGGTATTAATAAAATAATACAATTTGATGGTTATTACATTCCGAGTAGAGTACACTTAATTGATTGCATCAAAGGTGCTAAAGTGTTTTCCACCCCACAAGGGCAATATATTTGGAATGTTATGCCACTGGGGCTTTCTAATGCCCCTCAGATATTTCAAAGAAAGATGTATAATCTATTTAAAAATTATCTAGAGTTTATGTTCGTCTACATAGATGACATTCTGATTGCATCTCGAAATATTAAAGAGCATATTAAACACCTTGAAATATTTTCAGACGCATGTCACAAGGAAGATCTTGTTCTCTCTGAGAAAAATGCTACCATCGCTGCTAACAAAATTGAATTCTTAGGAGTTCAAATTGATGAAGCAGGGATAGAGTTACATGAACACATTGTGGAGAAAATCCGCAATTTTCCTAACATATTAAAAGACAAGAAACAACTTCAGAGTTTCTTGGGAGTTGTAAATTTTGCAGGTATGTTTATAAAAGACTTTGCAAAATATAGAAAGGATTTTTTACCACTGGTGAAAGAGACTGAAAGCTCTAGATGGAAATGGGAAGAAATCCATACAAAAAGAATTCGCGAACTAAAGCAAGTCTGTAATAACTTGCCAAAACTCGCAATACCTCAAGATGAGGATGAGTTGGTAGTCTATACCTATGCCAATGACTTTAGATGGCAAGAGTGCTCATGAGAAAAACAACTACGGGGCAAGAACCGTGTAGATACACAGGAGGGTTGTTCACTGAACAACAAGCCAAACTTTGGCACATTAATGAAAAAGCATTCTTTGCAGTATGGAAAACATTTAAAAAATGGCCTTTATTCTTACTTGCAAAGAAATTTGTATTAAAAGTTGATAATACTAATGTTAGAGCTTTTCTAAAAAATAAACTTGAATCAAAAATTGAAAAAGCTCGTATTATCAGATGGCAAGTTGAATGTCAATATTATACTTATGATATTGATGTTATAAAATCTCATGAAAATGTTCTTGCAGATTTCTTGACAAGAGATGGAAGCATTTGAAGCTGATTCCATCAGTACGAGATTCAGGCACCTCAAAGAAAACCTAGAGGAGCTATCAAAGCATTTTGGGCAGCTGGATATCAATGCAAAAGCAGCTGGCCAAATACAACAGAGCGATGTGGACATGGTCCACAATGATATACGAACCTCCCATATAGCAATGACTGTAACACCCCGGATTTGATAACCCAGGCCAGGGTGCCACCGCCACACCTCCCTAGCAAGACACGGATTCTCCGAGCTTACTAAAGAGATGCAAGGCTATGGGTATTGGAAAGAGTTTTAATACAAGTCCGGAATTATATAATAATATAATGTCATCCACACATAATAGTAATAATAAGTTACAGCGGAAATTAAAATAAGGCCGACATGGCCAAAACTCGGGTTAAACAGGCCTGATATGCATGTCTCATGAAACGATAAAATAGTGTTAAAAAAGGAGTCCCCCCAAAGGCACATGCTTATGCATTATCGCCAAACTCTGAAAAGAAAAGAGAAACAACAGTTTTATCAGTATATAAAATACTGAGTAAATCAATCCTAACATAGCAATAAAGGGGTTTAATTTTGATAAATAAAATCATGCTTTAGTCTTGCATATAAAAACATTTTATTTGCTATTTAAAATTGCAAAATTTAAAGGCACATCAATTTGCATAAATAATGAATTAAGCATGGGCATGTATTTAAAACATAACAATAATGATATAAATAAATAAAATCTAAGTCTTTTTAATTTCCCCGTTACGCCACCATTTCAACAGTATTTCATTTAGCCGGCGATCTTGCGGCCGCAGCCAATTTCGTAATTTTTCATTTAGCCGGTAGCCCGGCGGCCGCAGCCTATCCGCCATACACAGTACCACTCCGGAGCCTCGGGAAACTCATACGGATACTCCCGAGAGTATAGGCTAGTTTTCATTGGCCGTTTTGGCACAATTTCTCATAACATTCACCGTCGGCCGTTTTGGCACGAAGCGAAAAGCTAGGGGGCACTCCATCGTGCACTCACCCCCTACATAGGTCACCCTCGTCCAACTAGGCACGAAGTGAAAAGTTAGAGGGGCACTCCATCGAGCACTCACCCCCTACATAGGTCACCCTCGGCCGTTTTGGCACGCAGCGAAAAGCTAGAGGGGCACTCTATTGAGCACTCACCCCCTACATATGTAACCGATATCGTTTTAACTTTAGTGTAACAGGAATTTAAAAAATATAGCTTTATTAAATAACGAGGTTTCGATCGTTTGTTTAGAAATTTCAAAATCTCACAAGTTAAAACCATTCGTTATCACAGTTTATGCCTTTTTAGTTTAAAAATTCAATTCAAAGGCGATTGGTCTGAAAGTTTCACAGTATATCAAAAACATCTTAACGAACAACTTTCGTGTTTTAAGTTTTTCAGAATAAAGACGGGAAGCATGTCAAAAATCAAGTTTTCTATACAAATGATATGCTGTCAGGATTCAGGTTCGACACAGTTTCAAAATCCGAATTTTCGACTCATCAAATGGACTCCAAAAATTCTGAAATTTTGTGGACACCTACTAGACATGATTATCTACAACTTTTGTTACATAACAAAGATTATTTCGGACTATAAGTGATAGAAACATGCTCATCAAGTTCGATTAAGTGCACTGTCAACATTTCAAAAGTTCATAAAATCACAGAATATGTCCGACTCAATTTGGGTATCAAAACTAGACGAAAATCTCTGAAATTTTTACACAGTGTAGATTAAGATCTTAGGATCAAATTCCTAATTTTGAGTTCTTCGGTTTGAACACTCAAAATAGGAGTTTTGGTCGGATTTCCGAAAATACGCAGATTGGGGTTTTTAGGTTCAATTTTTAATGTTTCGGACACCCCTAGACCACCCGTATTGATATGAAAGGAATTGACTTACTGTTAGTGAGAACGTCCTAGGGTTGATTGAAATCGTCCAAAATCGCCACGAACGGATCCTCGCAACACGTTCTCCTTCTCCTTTGGCCATGAACGCGTTTGCAAGTAAAAATCCGTAAGTTAGGATGATGATTATGATCTTAAAACGAATAGGAAACCTGATTTACATCTTACCAATAATCCAAAGCCTGAAATCCTTGATCTACACACTCCTTCGACCGGTTTTGGTTGCCGAAAAGTTCTCGGAAAGTCGTCGGAAAGGTCGGAACTTTGTGGCTTTGGTTTTGGGAGAATTTTGAGATGGACAAGGCTGTTTGATGACTGAATATGGGGTGGGAGATCACCCATATTCGACCTAAATGTCTTTCCCCCGACTGGGATCGACTTACCTTAGTCGGGGTCGAAAAATTAGGCAAGAAAATTGCTGAAATCGCGCGAGTGCAGCTGTCTGCTGCTTGGCGCGTTCCCGCGCGGAGACCGCGCGGCTCCGGTCTGGACCGCAGTCCGGACCGCGTCGTGTGATCCATCGGGTCTTCTCTCCTCTCCTTCGGGTTTCTATCCTCCTACATTTTGGGGCTCGATTTTTCCGGGTCATTCTCGGATCACGATTCCTATCTTCATTCTATTTCGACTTGAAATTGATTTCGTGTTTGAAATCTTAAGTCCGTCGGTTTTGGATTTGTTGGCTTCTAATTTGTCGTCTTGTGACTCCCGTGCATTTCCGACTTTACGGGTTCTCGGAATCAAAATCCCTTCGCTCTTCGGATTAAATTCTATTTCGTATCATAAAATTTATGGGTATTACAATGACAATGCTATGGGAATCAGTACTCGAGCCAATCAGGAAAGTGTCAGCTTCTCTGGTTAACAAAGAGAAACATGCCCAGCAAACAAAAATGGTCACGTATGAATAAGCATATTCAAGCACTGTCAAAGGAACCATTATTGGACACCGGTAAAAATATTGAGCAAGAGGAAAGTCACAATTCTGAAAGCTCAAGTCAACCCACTGCCTTTGGGGTAAAAGATGAAGAAATTAACCTTAGGCCAATGACAGGCACCTCTAAGGTTAATTCAGAGGAGAATGTCCTTTCTACAGCCTGGCTGGATTACCAAGGCAAATGGGAACAACTAGTTTCCAAAAGAGGAATTAACCAGAGCAAGACGGTAATCGAGACATCCGGGAGATACAACAGGGTCTGGATGCTCGAAGGATCGAAGCCAGAAGAGGTTCGAAAGTGGTATGACTTTGGAGCACTAGCATCTGTTCATACTACATCACCAGGGTTTTCGGAAATCGAAAAACTTCTGGGATGGATAAGCAGCGCGGTGCATGAATCATGGCAGAACAACCCGCACTGTAATATCCGAGAATTTTGCAACATAAAACAAATAATTAAATAAATAAATAATAAATAAATAAATAATAAATAAATACACTAAATAAGTAAAGAGAAAAAGAAATGAGAAATGAAGTCTAATCTAAAAAGGGAATTAAAGTTCCAATACTCAAGACAATTTAATCGAAGAAATTGTGCACCGAAACCCGATACCAATGAACTCGAGAATTCGAGTCCAAACATAAATTTAGACCCGAGTAAAAATTTAGATAGGAAGTAGGAACCCGAAGATACCCCGGAAATCGGAATCCGAGAACATAGAGGGATAGAAGTCCGAAAGAGAGGAGGAAAAGCACGACGGATCGCACGACTCGCCCGGACCGAAGTCCAGGCGGCAGCCGCGCGGTGGCCGCGCAGTGATTGGCCAAACGGCGCGCCACGGCCGCGCCAGCAGGCAGATTCGCCCGTTGCGAGATTTACTCGCCCGAATCCGGATTTTCCGACTTCGGTTGTATTCCTTTCGGCTCAAGACTCACTAAGGCCGACCTTGGACATCCCTAGGTCGTGCCTATCTATAAATAACACCTCTTGTCAGCCCCGAACACTTTTCAAAACCCTACAACTCTCTATACGTTCGAAAACCCTAATCCCGGAGTCGTCGGAGGTACGAAACCAAGCCGAGGACAGTCGTGGACGAAAATTGGAAGATCTCCAATGTTGTGGTAAGTTCTGATCCGATCCTTGTTCCATATGCGATTCGAAAACGAATCCTAACTTCATCTTTTTCTTCTTTACGCCCCGAATCGGATCTAGAACGAAGAACCCGACGAACCGAGGAGATAAACAGTGGACTGGAAGCCACGCCTCCGAATCGACGAACCCGGACGACTGCAAATCTGTAAGTTAATACTTACATGGTTTTGGGAGTAATTAAAACACTTAAATCTAAAAGCTTAACCAAGAATTCGAAAATCTGTCAACACGAAATCTTTACCGGCGCAGTGTTTTTGCATGATTTTTCCGAACCCTTAAAAGTCTTCAAACGAGAAAAACTTAAAACATGAAAAACGTTCCTAAGGCTTAAATCTATCTCCTGTAAAATTTTCAGAATTTTTCGTGATGAATTGGTTTCTGAAATCGACCCGGAACCGGACTGTTTAAAGTTGAATCTTGGATTTCTTGACAGAACTTAGGTCCGAACTTGTAGGCGTTTTTGACATTAGTTCTAAGCGGATTCAGATCTTTAGCCGAACATGAAAGTTGTAGATAATTATCTTAAGAAGATCTCTGTAAAAGTTCATCAAATTTGGAGTTCATTTGCTATGGTAGATCTTGAAATTTTGAAACTGATGTGTAGGAAATTCGGAGAGATTATAATCCTGATAAAGATTAACGTTTTTCTATTACTTCCGTACCTCGGATCGAAAAACTTAAAACACGAAACTTGTTCTTCTCTCTGTTTTCGAGTCACTGGTAAAATTTTGGAATTTTCGGACTTGAATCTGATTTTTAATGAATTTTAGAGTAAACAGTGGTTTACCGAAGTTAAATCTTGATATCTTGATGAAACGGTGGAATTAGCCTTTAAGGTTAAAACGAGTCGAAATATCTTTTTAAATAAATTAAGTGAAATCAGAATTTTGGAAATAAATCCCCTTACAAACTGGATCAATTAAAATTAGGGGTGAGTGCTCTACATGGTGCCCCCTAACTATTCACTTCGTGCCTTTATGGACGATGGTGACCCCGCACGAAAATTACATTGCCAAAACGGCAAAAGAAAAGGGCCTATACTCTCGTGAATATCCATTTGGTTTCCCGAGGCTCCGGAGTGGTACTGGGTATGGCGGATACGGCTGCGGCCGCCGGGCTACCGACTAAATTTTGACGAGATTGCAATGCAATCGTGAAATACTTGAAATTATTAAATCTTGGGTGTAAGGGGGAAATTAAATTAAATTAAATTATTGTCCATTTAAATTATTTAAATGCTTTATCTAAATTAATTATGGTCTTTATTTTGAAGTAAATGTGTTGTTAAATAGAGCCATGAGTTAAATTGTGCAAATTGGTTTATTAGTCGAATTTAATCAATTTGTATGTGATTTATTACTATCATGTCTTCATTACATGTTAATTAATGGCTTTTAAACCCTACGATCATGTCTGTGTTAACTTACTCAGCAAGTTGTGCTGACCAAACCATTTATTTTCTTTTTCTTACAGAGTATGTGGAATGAACTCGAGCATGTACATGCATGGGATTTTGGGAACTTTTATATTTAAATTCTTGCATTAGACTAGAGTATGAACGAGCTTGTTTAACCCGTGTTTTGACCATGTTGGTCCTATTTACATTTTCCACTGCAAAACTTATACTCTGATATTGTTTTCCGCTCTATTATGATATTAATTTCGAACTTATATTGTATGGGCTGTTTTTGAATGCTTTTAAATGTTTTTAGATTCTGCAATACCTAGCCTTGCATCTCTTTAGTAAGCTCGGAGAAACCGGGTCTTGCTAGGGAGGTGTGGCGGTGACACCCCGACCTGGGTGACCAAAAACCGGGGTATTACAAGTTGGTATCAGAGCCCGGCTATTTTTAAACTATTATTTTTAAACCATTATTATTTTTAAACTACTATTATTGTTATTATTTTAAGTGTGCACTAGCACTTGGAATATTATTTTGAATTTTAAAGTATTATTTCCATGGAATAAATTTTTATTTTTAAAACCCATGGGAATTAGAAAAAAAAATATATATATATACAGTGCTTAAATTATTTTTTTGGGGGGAAATTATCATTTGCATTTGCATATTGCATTTCCTTTATTCAGAGAACTTAGAATCTTGGCGAATTTCAACTTAGCATCTTGGCGAATTCTAACTTAGAATCTTGGTGAATTTTAACTTAGATCTTTTGCTTGCGCTAGATGGCTAGTCAAGACATGATGAACTTGATGATCAAAATGATGAACGCTCACTTCGACTCCCAACAAATCATAGAACAAATGAAACATCGTATAGCTCACTTGGAGGCAAATCTGCACCACATGGGCAACTTAAGAGAGGAGGACCACCACCGCATAAACCAACTCGAACGCCAAGTCTAAACCCTCACTACACAAAACCTAATACTGAAGGAACACGTCGACGCGCACGGGGAGGACTTGAACCACATATTTGACGACCTATTGCCGCCAAGCTCAGAGGAGGAAGACCCGGAGGAGGATCCCGCTACCCAACCGGAGGACGTCTTGAGACGCTAGGGACTCTATTTATAGTAGATACTATCTTGCTAGGAAAATATATCTACTTTTGTATACCTTCTCGCTTGTACTAAAAATTTCTTTTAAGGAAATAAAATGCCCGATTTATTTATAATAAATCGGAAAAAAAATTCTGGACAGACCTGTCCGACACCAAAAAAAAATCAGAATAAAATAAAATAAAATCCAAAAGCGTACGGCGCTTCTTAGTTCGATCGAGCACCACATGCGAAATTACAAACACATACAAATTTATAAAAATTGTTTAGACTATATGCTAATTTCACAAGTCCTAATCCACACTATTTGTAACAGAATGGCACCTGGAGGAAGAGCAAG
>JAOANR010000011.1:24543196-24561662 GCA_030278955.1 Hygrophila difformis
CTTCGATGCCTGGCCGCAGCAGTTCACAAGCTCGCTCTTCATCCCCTTCTGTGAATGCCAGGAGCGCTGGAACAATTCTGAGGTTGAAGTTTCCAGCTTCAGTGCACGTGTTCAGAAATCTTTCTTTCTGCCTCCGTATCCTCCCCTGCCACTGCCTCACCCTAGCCGTGTCCAACTCGCATCGCTTGTAAACGATGGCAAGGTTTCCTGCGTTTCTAAGCTTCCGGCATGTTTCTTGTGCAGTGAACACTTCCCTGATTTCATCCTCTCCTATTCTGGAGAGGATTTCACCTAGGAGCTCCTCTGGGAGGTCCAGCAGTTGGGTTCCTCCGGGTGCAGGATTCGGGATAGGAAGGTTTCCCCTGAAAAGATAAGAAGGGATGAATCTAATTTTTATAGTTTTTCGGAAATTATTCAAGTTTAGAAACCAACATCCTCACATTTAGAGTTTTGCTCTAAATGTGAGACTATTAAGTTTTTGACTTGAATTTTTAATTTAAAGCATGGGTAAAATGGATTTTTATGAAAAGATAGGGGTCATTGGGCCCCTATATATTTTTAATGGGCTGTCGGGCCCAAAAATTTGATTTTCCAATTTTATTAAACAAGTTCGAGAAACTTGTTGAGAAGAGAAATGAGATGGGGATGGAGATGGAATGCTCGAATTAAAGAATGTGCAGTGGAGGCGTGGCACACTGGATTTGCTATTTCTGGACTGTCTGGACTGTTTTGGACAGTTAAAACATCCGAAAATTTGCAAACACTATTTTTAATTTTAAAATGGTTGACTTGTTTTATTTAAGGAAAATGGGATGTGAGTGGTCCCAATTTGGATTTTTGAAAAGGATAGCAGTTGGGTGACGAAAATACTGCTATTTACTCACACTACAGTTCCATTGGGAACACAAGTCAAACATTAAATCTATTCACTCTTTTTGTCTTTTTCCAAAAGGTCACCTTTATTAAAAAGTGGAAGCTCTCATTGGGTGTTTGTACTATGTTTCCATAAACAAACAACCATTTATTCCCACAAGATTGTAACATGTGGAAACAAATATACCCAAAAAGATCTTCCACTTGAATGCCTCAAACCAACACTGCAAAAGCATTCAAATCTAAATCAAAAGCAAAAATAAACAAGAGAAAATCACACACATAACCCTAAACTCAAGAATAGAAAAACCAACAACATCATGGTGCTCAAAACAACACCCCAACATTCATCAGTTTGTTCTCTCAAGTTTAAGACTTTCCCAAAATTTTACTCTTGACACTTTTGAAAATGGATTTATGTAAGGATCCAAAAAGATCTCAAAACAATGCTTGCAACCGAGAATACTTAAAACCTCAAAAACTGAAAACAAAAATGCACACATAAACCGCATTATGCTTTTCAAAAATCAAAATAAAGACAAAAGAACAAGGAAGGAAACGAGGGAGTTATGAACAAGGGGGAAAAGAATGGGTTTCTACCCTGCCCTCCATGGTTCGGGCCTAGGTAGAGGTCCCAGATTTGGAAGGATCCTGTAGAATCGGTCCATAGTCTCCCCTTGAAAAAAGGAGTGTTTGAGTGCGAAGAACACGGTGGTGTTCGTTCGGTAGAGAGAAGAGGGAGCAAGAGAAGGTGAAAGGATGGAGTTTCGATGAAACTGACGTGAATGCAGGGAAAAGAGGTGAGGAGGGGGGGTTTAAATACTGAAAGAGCTGGTCGCGGAACCCAGACCGTGTCGCGGAGCAGGGTTCCTCGACCAGGGCATAGCGACATTAGACATGTCGCGGGAGTGGGGTCCGGTCGCGAGGCCATGCCTCGCGACAGGGGTATAGCGACCGATTTCAGTGAAGAAATAAAGTCAACGGGGGAAACGTGTCGCGGAATAGGAGGCCGGTCGCGAGGCCATGCCCCGCGACAGGGATTCCGCGACAGGACTCTCACTGCATTAGAGGGTTGTGTCGCTATCCTTCTTCTGGCGCTAGACGTGGTTTCGCGACAGAGGAGGGGTTTAGCGACACAATTCTTGAATTTTCAAATTTTTCTTGAACTGGGCCCGAGTGTGGTGTTGGGCTTGAGTTCATTTTATTTAATTTGGGCCTGAATAAATTCAGTCCAAATAAATTCAAAAACATACTAGGCTGAAATTAAAGAAGGATCCACTTGCACAAATTAGGTTGGGTTAATTCCCTTTGTTTGCAAAAATTATTCCGGATTTGAATTGCTTCAATTTCCTGAGATATTTTCTTAAATTCATGGAATTAATCCAACCAAGAACCTGGTTTTCCGTGTTACTTTACTGCTCCTCTTTTTGATGGTTCCGATCTTTCTGCAAGACAGATAAATAAAACGCATTAGATTTTCTCCAAATATCAACATCCTCACAGTTAGAGTCTTAGTACTCTAAATGTTTAATTGATTTTTGGTACTTTCTTGTTATGAAATAATATACTATATATATATATATAAAATGAATTTTTTTTTTTAAAATGCTGTTTCTTATTGGGTGTAAGCCGGGTCTGCCACTGCTTGGCTTTCTTTCTCCGGATCGAACTGTCCGAGGTACTCCTTTAACCGATGTCCATTCACCACTATGTTGCCCTTGTCAGTTCGGATCCTGACGGCTCCATTCTGAAACACTTCTAGCACTTCATGTGGTCCTTCCCATCTGGATTTAAGCTTCCCAGGGAACAGCTTCAACCTAGAATTGAACAATAGTACATTTTGACCAACATAAAAATGCTTAGGCTTAATCCGGCGATCGTGCAACTTCTGGGTCCGCTACTTATAAATTCGAGAGCTTTCATAAGCTAGCGCTCGTATTTCCTCAATTTCATTGAGGTCCAACTTACGTTTGCTCTGAGCAACTTTCGGATCGAAGTTGAGCGTCTTAACGGCCCAGTAAGCTTTATGCTCTAACTCTACAGGCAAATGACAGGCTTTTCAGAAGATAAGTCTGTAAGGGGACATCCCAATGGGAGTCTTAAATGCTGTGCGGTATGCCCATAGAGCATCATTGAGCTTACGTGCCCAATCTTTACGGGTTATCCCGACAGTGGCTTCGAGTATGTGTTTGATTTCGCGATTGGATACTTCGACTTGACCACTGGTCTGGGGATGGTAAGGCGTGCCTATCTTACGGAGGATTCCATTTTTACTCATTAAAGTTTCAAAAGCTTTATTAATAAAGTGTGTTCCTCCATCAGATATCACCACCCTAGGTATGCCAAATCGACTGAAAATGTTGTTCTTGAGGAACTTGATGACTTGGCTACCATCATTGGTCGGTAATGCGACAGCCTCAACCCATTTGGACACGTAATCGACAGCTACCAAGATATAGTAGTTTCCACCAGATGGTGGGAACGGTCCCATGAAGTCAATGCCCCATACATCGAAAATCTCAAGTGTGAGAATTCCCTTTTGAGGCATCTCATCCCTCTTGGAGATGTTTCCTAATCTTTGGCATTTGTCGCAACCTTTCACAAATTTCCTGCAATCCTCATAGATGTGAGGCCAGTAGAATCCACATTCGAGGACCTTGTGGGCCGTTCGAGCGGGACCATGGTGACCTCCATATTCTGATTCATGGCATTTTCTGACAATTTGATAGGCTTCATGCTCGGTCACACATCGCCTGATTATTGAATCGGCGCAGTGTTTGAAGAGATAAGGTTCTTCCCAGAAGTAACTTAATACATCTCGTTTGAACTTATTCTTCTGATGATAGTTCGAAAACTGTGGGGTTATTCCACATGCCAAGAAGTTAGCGATGTCGGAAAACCATGGACAAGCTTGATTATGCAGATGCAACGCGAACAACTGTTCGTCCGGAAATTCTTCATTAACGGCTTTTTCCTTTTTATCATTATCTAATCGAGATAAGTGGTCAGCAGCACCATTATCTCGACCTCGCCTATCTTTTATTATGATGTCGAATTCTTGCAACAGAAGTACCCACCTGATTAATCGAGGTTTGGCATCTTGTTTGCTAAACAAGTATCTCAATGCAGAATGATCGGTGTATACTATAGTCTTCGTACCTATAAGATACTGTCTGAATTTATCAAACGCGAAGATTACAGCATACATCTCTTTCTCCGTTGTGGTGTAGTTGACTTGGGCCTCATTCAGGGCATGACTTGCGTAATGAATTACGCAATGTCTCCCATCCTTATGTTGTCCAAGAACTGCGCCTACGGCGAGACCACTAGCATCGCACATTACCTCGAAAGGTATTGACCAATCGGGTGGTTGTACTATCGGTGCGGAAACCAACATCTTCTTGAGCGTGTCAAAGGCTTGGACACACGCTTCATTTATTAAGAAAGGATTTTCTTTACAAAGCAGATTAGTGAGCGGCTTGGCAATTTTAGAGAAATCCTTAATAAATCTCCGATAAAAACCGGCATGCCCTAAGAAGCTCCTAACTGCTTTGATCGAGTTAGGAAGAGGGAGATTGGAAATGATGGAAACTTTGGCTGGATCAACTTCAATACCTGCACGAGAAATGCGATGACCTAACACTATGCCCTCAGTGACCATAAAATGGCACTTTTCCCAATTTAAAACCAAGTTAGTATCCTCACACCTCTTTAAAATCTTAGCAAGATTAGTCAAACATTCATAAAACGTATCTCCATATACAGAGAAGTCATCCATGAAGACCTCAATGCACTTTTCGATAAATTCAGAGAATATAGACATCATGCATCTTTGAAAAGTAGCAGGTGCATTGCAAAGACCAAATGGCATGCGCCTGTAGGCAAAAGTGCCATAAGGGCAAGTAAAAGTTGTTTTTTCATGGTCTTCGCTTGAAATAACAATCTGATTATACCCAGAATAACCATCCAAAAAGCAATAAAATTCTCTCCCTGCCAACCTCTCAAGCATTTGATCAATAAAAGGCAATGGAAAATGGTCCTTGCGGGTGGCCTCATTCAGCTTCCGGTAGTCGATGCAAACTCTCCATCCGGTCACTGGCCTGGTTGCAACCTCTTCTCCTTGCTCATTCTTGGTTATGCACATCCCTCCTCGTTTTGGTACGACCTGCACTGGGCTAACCCATTTGCTGTCAGAAATAGGATAGATTATACCAGCATCTAAAAGCTTGATAACCTCCTTTCTTACCACTTCTTGCATGAGGGGGTTCAAACGCCTCTGAGGCTGACGGGAGGGTTTATACTCTTCTTCTATTAAAATCCTATGCATGCAAATAGAAGGGCTTATTCCTTTTATATCAGAAATGGTCCAACCTATTGCATGTACATGTTTCTTAAGAACGACCACCAGAGCATTTTCTTGCTCTTGGGAGAGCTTAGCCGAAACAATCACAGGTAATTTTTTATGTTCTGCGAGAAACGCATACTTGAGATGATCGGGTAATGTTTTAAGTTCAAGCTCTGGTGGGCATTCAACGGAAGGGAGTAATTTGCGAGAATTGGTTAGGGGGAGATCAGATTTACCTTCGGGACCCTGCATCAGTGCAGGATCCTCTTCTTCCTCTTCGGTGCCATCATTTCCTTGTGCAGTGAAATCAGCACCATCATATGCTTCAAGGTCCCCGGACTCAGGATCCTCAAATTGGACGGCGCTGCACTGTTCCTTTGGCTCAGCACCAGCAGGCTTCAGTACCTGCTTTGAAGGTCCATACAGCATCATTTCATCATTGTTTCCGGAGTCTAGCTCTTTTCTAACTATTACATCATCAAAAGAAAAACAAGAACTGTCGTTCGGAAATTTCTGCAGTTGCTCCATGTCGAAAATGACTTCATCCCCATCAACGCGGAGTGTTACCCTTCCGGATTTAGCATCAATTAGTGCTCCGCCTGTGGCCAGGAACGGCCTGCCTAAGATGAGAGGCATGTCGGAGTCCTCCTCGATGTCCAGAATGATGAAATCCACTGGGAATGGAGTACTGCCTGCTTTGATTATCACGTCTTTCAAGATCCCGATTGGCTTTGTAATTGACCTATCTGCGAGCTGGAGCCTCATTTTGACTGGTTCAACTACCCCAAGCTTAAGACGTTTAACCATGGTTAATGGCATAACGTTAATGCTGGAACCGAGGTCACACAGTCCTTTTCCGGCGTTGTTCTGGCCAATCCGAATCGGCAGTGTATAGCATCCGGGATCCTCTTTCTTTTCCGGCAGCTTCTTCTGAATGATAGCACTGCAAGTGCTGTTGAGTACCACCAATTCGTCCTGCTCAACCTGTCTCTTTCCTGAAATCATTTCTTTCAAGAACTTAGCATAGACTGGCATTTCAGAGATCATTTCTATCAAAGGAATGGTAATCTCAACTTCCCGCAGTCTTTTCAGAAATTTTTCAAACTTCAGATCTTGTTGCTTATTTTTAAGTCTAGCCGGGTAAGGAACCCTAGGCATGAACTTGTTTTTGTTATCATGTTTTGGTGGCAGTTGGTTAGAGGTTGTACCTTCACCATTACCGTTTTCTGTTTCTGCCGTTCTTTTTGCAGCGTCAGTCTGCTGTTCGGCTTCCTTTTGTTCATCCATGACTTCCTCATCAGCATTGTCAACAGGATCATCATCTTCCTCGTGAGTGTTTCCAGCATCCACTCCTTTTGGTCCAGCCAGTGTCTTCCCAGATTTCAAAGTTATTGCTTTGCATTGCGGGTTCTTTTCCGCAGTGCTTGGCAATGTTCCTTTATCCCTTTTCTGCATTTCATTAGCCATCTGAGTAACCTGGGTCTCCACATTTCTGATGGAAGCTTGCAGCTGAGTGTTATTCTCCTTTTGGCTAGTGATAAAATCAGTCATCAAATTCTCCAGCCTTGAAGGGGGCTTTTGATTTTGGTTCTGATTCTGGTTTTGGTTCCATTGGCCTTGGTTCGGGATGAATTGAGGCTGAAAATTTTGGAAGTTCTGGGTAGGCTGTTGGACATTTTGAGGAGGCCTCTGTTGGATCTGGGGTTGGAAACCTGGGTTCTGAAAATTCTGTCCCCTGTTCTGATTGAATCCTTGGTTCTGCTGCGGATTGAACTGCTGCTGTTGTGGCTTGTTCAAGAGGTGAGAATTAAGGGCATTGTTGTTTGAGTATGATAAGTTTGGGAGCCTGTTTGGGAAAGCCCCTGCAAAGTTACAGCTTTCAGCTGTAAGCTGTTCGCATGTGTCAGTTGCGTGAGCACCTTGACACAGTCCACAAATTACATCTGTTTGCTGCCCTTGATTGGAGCTCCCAGCTCCCTGATTAACAGACAATGCTGCCACCTGTTCTTGCAGCTTTTCAATATCTGATTTCTCTGTTGTACCTACAGCACACAAACCACGAGGGGGAGGGGAATTAACATCATCAGTAAGAACAGATCTGTTTACACTCATTGCTTCAATCTTGGCCCAAGCTTGATCCATGTGAATGTATAGCAGGTGTTGACCACCGGCAGCATCAAGCATGTTCTTCCATGCTGGGGTCAAACTGCTATAGAACTTTCTCAATTTCTCCCACTCATGGAAACCATGCTGGGGGCATTTCCTGAGCAAGTTGAAGAACCGTTCCTTTGCATCATACAGGGACTCGTCTGGTTTCATCTTGAATTCCGCAATCTTAGAGCGGCATTCATCCACCTTGGACTCCGGGAAGTACTTTGTCAAGAAATTTCTGATCACGTCCTCCCATGCAGACTTCTGATGCACGGGCAGTGATTTGTACCATGTTCTCGCCCCGCTAGTCAGAGAGAAAGGAAACAGCCTTAGTCGAATGGTGTTAGCACATACACTCTGGTTCTTGATCGTATCACATAGTTCCAGGAAAGTCTGCAGATGATCATGGGGATCCTCATGACTTGCCCCTGCGAACTGGTTGCTCTGAACAAGATTGATGAGGGCTGGCTTCAATTCGAAATTCCTGGCCAAAAACGGAGCTTGTCCAGGAATGTTCAAATATGGCTCCAAAATTGGCTGCATGTAATCAGCGGCTGCTGCTTGTTGATTGTTCTCAACTCCTCCTTGATACTGTTGTGGGTAGTAGTTCTGATGCATATAGTAGTTCCTCGGATCATTGAAGTCATTGGGATTTGGGGGATTCTGATGAGGATTCTGGTACTGCTGATTTTGCTGGTTTTGGAAGTTTTGGTGGTTTTGGTTGTTTGGTGGGTTTTGGGGGTTTGGGTTGGGAGGAGGTGCCTCGAAGTGTTGCTGTTCAATGTTTGGTGGGTTCCCGCCTCCTTGTATGATCTGAGGAGCGGAATCATCCAAATCATCGTTATCAGCATCTTCGGGGTCTTCCTCGATGTTGTGAAGTGGTGGATTGGGTGGAAGGATTGGGGGAAGGTCAGGGTTGGCCATATCAGAGATGTCGCTACTGGTGCTTGGTGAAAGTAGTGCCTGTCTTTCCCATTCCCGTCTCCGTTTAGTCTCCGCCCTAAGACGTCGAGCTGTCTTTTCTATCTCTGCGTTGTACGGGATTTCGGCTAGCGTCTGCTTCCTCCTTTGCATAGAACAACGGCTTCAATAATGACGGTACCTGCATATTCCCCAGGTTAGAATCGGTTTCGGGGTGAATATTTATATTTATATGTATAAGCTAACTAGGAGCAATGAGGAATGTAATTCTCTAATAAAATGGCGCTGCATCCTCCCCGGCAACGGCGCCATGGAACTTTTGACAATTTCCCACACGAGTATTTCTAAAATATCCCAGGTTAAATTTATTAAAAGAAAAGAGTTATGAGTCGTGGGAATGGGGTTTAAGGATATATTCCACTTTTTATTACTCATAAGAGTAAACTTTGAGTTCAAGTGGCATCACGAACCTCCCCGACATGAAATTTCTGACAATTTTATGCCTTGAAGATCCTTGCCATGAAACTTTTGACAAGTTCCCACTTCATTAGTATTTTCTGAAAAATCATAATCCTGGTTTTCGATTTTATTTAGTGAAATCTTATGATGGCGGAGTTGGGATTAGGGATATATTTATAGGTTGTCACGTTTTTATTACTCGTGTTAAGAAACTGTGGCCCGAAAGCGCACGGTGTCAAAAATTGCAGTAATTTATAGTAAGACCGGATCGTTCACTGGAGGATGTGCGATAGAAGCAGGGCCCACGTCGTTTTACTAGATTTTCCATTCGTATTGCTCCAACTGGTTTGAAAAGTGATTAACAATTACTGGCATGAATTTAAACTAAACTATAAAAGCGTTTAAATTTATTCTACAAAGCAAATAAGTCTATTCTAGAAAGCGGGTAAAGTTTATTCTAAGAATGCGATAGATACTATCTATAAAAGCAATGAAAATTTACATTGTGCTAGCTATGAAGCTGAATCACAATGTAGACAGAAAGGACAGGAAGAGAAGAATAAATATTGGACAAGATTCAGATACAGCAGTATTAAACTTCCATTTTTATACACGGATCTTTGTTTGGGATAATTCTATCAGATAGCTAATTCTCATGCTCTCAATACTGCGTTCCCTCTAACAGACAGGTACTTATAGTATGAGTTTACATGTTCTTGAGACAGCAAATTCTAAGATACCACAAATTTGTAACTGCCCAGGCCTGGGTATGTTACTTCATCTGTGGTGGATAAGCAACACCTGACAAATCATTTATTGACATGCCAAGTACTACTATCATTCTCCCATGTCACACCCAAAGATTCTGATTAAGCCCTGAACTATCCCTTAACTATCAATCCTAGTAACAGTTACACAACTCTCAAAACAACCGAGTGACCTCTATCGAAAGCATTTAAAGAAAGCAGTAAAGAAGACAGTAGAGAAAGCATTTAAAATCCTATCACTCAGAGGTTTAAAGGTCTGACCCTGGTAGTAAAAGACAGCTCCCCATCAGAATGATGAAGTATGGATCAAGAATTCCCGGATCTTGGTGAACCACTCGCAGTGTTCACTTTCTTCCGGGTGATTATAAGATACAAACTAATAAATTAGTTCGTTCCGAATGCACTTACTCAGAACTCAAAAATAGACTTTGGCAGGAGAGGATAGCAGTTGAAAGAAAACTCAACCCTATCTTAGAAAATAACCAAGGCCTGGATGATGTTTCTCTAAGATTATTTATTACACTGTATTTGAGTCCAAGTGGACCCCATCTCGGTGTACTATTTAATCTTAGATTCCCAACAAACAACAATTTTGGAAAATAATGAATTTAAAAACCATTCCCTAAACAGGTATTAGACTCTCAATTAAGACACAGATCCTTTCAGTCTATGTGAGACCTAATCGCTGACTCTGCTTCTAATTTCCCAAAATCAACCCCCAGTCGGATATGAATTAGTCATACCTGTGGAATTTATCCCTTACTTATATCCGGATTTTATAAAGGAGTTTTTATCGGAAATTCAATATGCAATATCTGTTTAAGATCTAGACTTCTATTGTCCAGGGGAAGGATCCCAAAATATTTTGGACCACAATAATACATAATAATAGCATGCATAAGGATATATGGAAGTGTAAAATTAAATAACCCAAAATATAAGGTGGGTCTAGACAGAAGGTGAAACACAGATATGAAGTGGTCAGGGGACCAAAATAAAGGCAGAATAATCAGGTGGACTGTAAACATCTACTGTCCAATTTCCCAAATACTCAGATGGAGCGAATTTAGACAGGTGGAACCCTGAAATGGCAGTGTCGCTACCAGTTGGGCCCCTACTGTCTGTGAATTCAGATAAAACCTACATGCTTCTTCTCTGCAGCACTTATCAGCTAATGTTGACAGACATTAGCAGAGTTTTATTACAGATTGGAATTTGGGTTTGGAAATTAAGTTAAGGAAAATAAAACTGTATCTGGATAGGAGTCAGCTGAGCAGCTATTATAATCCCGGATGGACGAACCGCCAAGGCTTCCACTGACTGCCATCCAGACCATGCAAACTAACACTTAGTAACTAATACCCAGAATACGAGCTAGTTATCCGTGAGGAAATACCCGCCAACATTAGTCTGATGTATTCTTTACTAATTGTCACACACAATACGCGAAAGATAAAAAAAATGAAGTAAGATAAAATAAAAAGAAGAGCTTGTATGAGAGACATTGGTTTCTCATGCAAGGTTATGGAGTCAATCCACATGTGATGGCTTAAATAATCCCTCCTACCATAATTAATTACAGTCCGGATTATCTGTTTAAGGCATCATGATTTTGTTTATAGAAAAATGTTTTAATGACAATTGAACAAAGGTCCTTTAATCACAACAATTAGTGATTTAATTATTGCTAATTAGAATCATCAATCATTAATGACTAGAGGGTTCAATTAATTAACAGATGGGAAATGGAGAATCAAAATTTTCGCAGCATAACGCCTTATATTGCAATTCTAGGGTATTACATCTTAATCCGTGGGATTCAGATGTGAGTTTTTGCAATATAATGGAGGATAGAAGATCAGAATTTTGGGATTAAATAGAGAAGAGAATTCTGTCGAGATACCATAAATTGTGTCATGAGCCTGGACCCGCGACATGGGTATCTCGACAGATTTCCAGAAATTTTGGCAGAGTTTCATCCTGTGTCGCTAAGCAGGGGTTGTGTCGCGGACCGTGAGTCCGCGACAGGATGTCTAGCGACACAGGGTTGTCTGTAAAATTTCTAAGTATTTGGTTCCCAGTCGCTAGTCTGGAATTGTGTCGTGTGGCATGGCTTCGCGACAGGATGTTTAGCGACTGGGTTTTCAAAATAAAAATACAAGGCATAATTCCCTGTCTTAGAGTAAAAATTGTGTCGCGGACCATGGGTCCGCGACAGGAGTGTTCCGCGACAGGAGCCATGCAGAGAAAAATAATAAGAATTTGGGTCCCTGGTCGCTAAGCAGGGTTTGTGTCGCGGACCGTGGGTTCGCGACAGGAATGCCTCGCGACCAAGGGTTTTCAGAATTTGAAGGCCAGTGTCCCTGGACACCCATGTCGCGGAACAGCCTTCCTGTCGCTAGACGTGGTCTCGCGCCAGGAAGAGGTTAGCGACATGGATGGTTCAGGACATGAGTCAGTAAAAGTAAAAGTGAACAGTGGCATGCAAACAGCGTGATTTCTCCCTATTTCGGATTAAAAAGCTATTCTAAGCTAAAATGACCGAACAGAATTTGAATTAACCAAGAACATGCTGAAACAGAAATAGATTTACCTAAAACAGTATTTAAAAGAAAGCTAAACCTAATCTAGGGTTCAATCACGCATAAGCATGCACCATCATACAGAAATAAAGAAGCAGTAAGCATTAATAGAAGCAATAGAGGTCAAATGACCCAAATAAAAATAAAAGCAACAAGAATCCATGGGTTAATGACACCCATTTCATGTTTTGGGACACATTTCCAGATTAACTTCCCATTTTATTTGATGGGTTTGTTAATACCCATCATTTGGGTATTACAAACCCTAAAAAAATCAAGTTTAGAAAATAAAACATGATATGAAACTGGCTACCTAGCTAAGAAACAGAAAACAAACACTGAAATTTTAGCTAAGCTAAGCTAGACTAGGGCAGAAATTAAATAATACAAAAAAAAAATTTAAAACTAAGCTAAGAACTACCTAAAAACTCAGCTCTTCAATCTGTCTTCAAGAATGAATTCTCCACACACATGCACATAGGGATCACCACATATTTATAGAGGTGAAACCCTAGGCCCATGGGCCTTGATCTGAGGCCCGTGTCGCAAGACATCACACACATCTCAGCCATGTCGCGGATCACGCGGTGTGGCGCGAACTGAGGCATTATGCTGCAAAGCTTCACGACTGGGTCTGGTCCTCAATTTGTGTCGCTAGCCTTACTCCTGTCGCGAGGTCATGGATCGCGTCACGGGGCTAGCGACAGGGGTCTGGGGACAGTCTCTTCTTCACTGCGATGCTGGTGGCGCGGGACTCCTCATGTGTCGCTAGACCATGGTTCGCGCCACGGGGCTAGCGACAGGATGTTCCAGGTCTGGCTTCCTTGCATTTCATCATTGTGGCGCTAGCCTGTCCCCAGTCGCGGGACCATGCTTAGCGCCAGGATGCCAGTCTCGCGACTGGTTCGCCTTATTGGGCCTGATGGGCCGAGGTTATTATTTTTGTGGGCTTTTCTATCTTTTCCCATCTTTTTGTGTCCTTTTTCTTTTCTTTTCTTTTTTCTCATGTTTTTGGATTTTTCTAACATAAATATGTAATAAAATTACATATTTGTGCATTTTTCATACCAGCTCAATATTTTTACAATTATGCATAAATCAGTCCAATTCAACTGCTTTCTTATTTATTATAAGACCGGAATGCGATCAAATGCCCGTTTTAGACACGGAAATGGATTGAAAATAATGGTCATTTCTGGCCATTATCAGTATGTTTGGACTCGAATTCTCGAGTTCATTGGTGTCGGGTTTCGGTGCACAATTTATTCGATTAAATTGTCTTGAGTATTAGAACTTTAATTCCCTTTTTAGATTAGACTTCATTTCTCATTTCTTTTTCTCTTTACTTATTTAGTGTATTTATTTATTATTATTTATTTATTATTTATTTATTTGATTATTTGTTTTATGTTGCAAAATTCTCGGGTATTACAGTCTACCCTCCTTAAGAATCAACTTCGTCCTCGAAGTTGTGTTTCGGCTTTTCTCGTGCTAAGGACGTTTTGTTTGTTTTATTATTTTGTGACTGAACTTAGAATTAAAACTTCTAAGCTGCCTACGTACCCTATGAAGGGACCAAGCCATAACGTAGTTCAAAACAAGTTGAATTTGTTTGTTTTTTACAAAAATGCACGAAGACACGAAAAAAACACGGGTATGACATCCTCTCCCCCTTAAGATTACAGTTATGTCCCCATAACTGTGTCTTCGTCGGTTTAGAACAGTGTCGGGTATTGCTCTCTCATGTCGGATTCTAATTCCCAAGTTGCCGTCTCACTTTCATGGTTTGACCAAAGAACCTTGACCATCTTGACGGTCTTATTCCTCGTTACTCGCTCCTTAACGTCTAGAATTCGCACTGGGACTTCTTCGTAAGTCAGATCGTCATCGAGTTCGATCACTTCCGGCTGAAGTACATGTGTCGGGTCCGGCACATATTTCTTTAGTTGTGAAACATGGAAGACATTATGAACTCGGTCTAATTGTGGCAGTAAAGCCAGTCGGTAGGCCAAATTTCCGACTCGTTCTAGAATTTCATAAGGTCCTATGTATCGAGGACTCAGTTTTCCTCGTTTGCCAAAGCGCATCACCCCCTTCATGGGTGATATCTTTAGCATGACCCTATCTCCCACTTGAAATTCTCGGTCTCGTCGTCTCACGTCAGCATAACCCTTTTGACGGTCTTGAGCGGCTTTCATTTTCCCTTGAATCACCTTTATTTGTTGAGCCATTTCTTCGACAAGTTGTGGTCCCACTACCAAAGACTTATCATTTTCTTCCCAGCTCAACGGGCTTCGGCACTTTCGTGCATACAACGCCTCGAAAGGTGCCATGCCGATACTAGCATGGTAGCTATTGTTATAGGAAAACTCAATTAAGGGTAAATGAGTCTCCCAATTTCCCTTAAACTCCAACACACATGCTCTCAGCACGTCGTCTAGTGTTTGGATCGTTCTCTCGGTTTTTCCATCCGTCATTGGGTGGAATGCGGTGCTCATTTTGAGTTGAGTACCGAGAGCTTTTTGTAACTCCGTCCAAAAATTAGAGACAAATCTACTGTCTCTGTCGGAAATGATGTCATGTGGTACTCCATGTCTTCTTACCACATTATCAACGTAGGCTCGGGCCAATTGGTCCATAGTCCACGTGTCCTTCATTGGGATAAATATGGCCGTCTTCGTTAGCCTATCCACAATCACCCAAATCTTGTTCATGCCTTTAGGTGATCGGGGTAATCCCGAGACAAAGTCCATTGAGATACTATCCCACTTCCAACTTGGAATTTCTAGTGGTTGCATCAACCCTAAGGGTTTATGTCTCACTGCCTTAACCCTTTGGCAGGTGAGGCATTTCGTCACGAAGTCCGCTACTTCCTTCTTCATCCCCGGCCACCAATAGATCTTCTTCAGATCTTTGTAAAGTTTGTCACCTCCGGGATGCACGGAATATGGCGTGTTATGTCCTTCCTCCATCAACCTTTGCTTCAACTCGGCACACTTCTGGGGTACGCACCATCTCCCCTTGAATTGAATGCTTCCATCCTCATGGATCACAAATCCTAGTGCCTTACCCTCGGCAATATACACTTTTATCTTCTCGAGTTTCGAATCGCCCGGTTGAGCGGGCTTAATCTCGTCCAATATTGGAGTTCCTACGACCATGGCGTTGATCATTTCACTTATTGTGCCTGGATGCACAAGTTCCACATCTAGTCTCGCCAAATCCATGTACAATGCGGCGGAATTACCAACGAGTTTGTCACGTGTTGGGTCTTCCGGCTTAGGGCATCGGCTACTACATTCGCCTTCCCTTCGTGGTAGGATATCTCCAAATCATAGTCTTTAATAAGTTCCAACCACCTTCGCTGTCTCAAATTCAACTCCTTCTGAGTGAATATATATTTCAAGCTCTTGTGGTCGGTGAACATTCGACACTTTCGCCCATAAAGATAATGTCTCCATATCTTTAGAGCGAAAACGACCGCTGCCAACTCCAGGTCGTGTGTCGGGTAATTCTCTTCATGAGGTTTCAGTTGGCGTGATGCATATGCAACAACCCTCGAGTCTTGCATCAAGACACAACCTAAACCTTCCTTCGAAGCATCGCTGTAAACTTCGAAGTCACCATTCTCTGATGGTAGCGTCAATACGGGTGTCGTTGTGAGTCGTTTCTTCAATCTTGAAACGCAGCCTCACACGCTTCGGTCCACTCGTATTTGACTCCTTTCTTCAGTAGCTGGGTTAAAGGTCGTGCGATTTTTGAAAAATCCTTCACGAAACGTCTATAGTATCCAGCCAATCCAAGGAAACTCCTTATTTCCGTTGGACTCGTCGGCGCTGCCCACTCTGTTACGGCAGAAACTTTTGCCGGATCCACTGAGACTCCATCAGCGGATACTATATGTCCAAGAAATGCTACCTCCTTCAACCAAAAATCGCATTTGGACAACTTGTCGTATAGTTGGTTCTTTCGCAAGATCCCTAACACTTGATGTAAATGTTGGGCATGCTCCTCCTCGCTATTCGAGTAGATCAGGATGTCATCGATGAACACTACGACGCACTGATCTAACAATTCTCTGAACACATTGTTCATGAGATTCATGAACATTGCTGGAGCATTTGTTAATCCAAAGGATAACACTGTGAACTTGTCGTGGCCATATCGAGTTCGAAACGCCGTCTTCGGAATGTCTTTCTCGGCGATCCTCAATTGGTGATACCCAGATCGCAAGTCGATCTTCGAGAATACTGAAGCTCCCTTCAGTTGATCAAACAGATCCTCAATTCTCGGCAATGGGTACTTATTCTTAATCATCACTTGGTTCAGTCCCCCATAATCTATGCAGAGAAGTAATCCTCCGTCTTTCTTCTTGACGAATAATACTGGTGCTCCCCAGGGGGAAGTACTCGGTCTTATGTATCCTTTTCCTAATAGCTCTTCGAATTGTTCCTTTAACTCCTTCATTTCCAATGGTGCCATCCGGTATGGAGCTTTTGAGACAGACTCGGTTCCCAGGATGAGATCTATAGTGAACTCAAGATCTCGCTCAGGTGGCATGCCCGGAACGTCTTCAGGAAACACGTTCGGGTATTCTCTTACCACTGGAATGCTGTCAACCTTGTTCCCTTCCGCCTCAAGGTTATGAACGTAGCACGCATATAATCTATACCCTTTACGCATCAAGTTACTTAGTTTGAGGGCACTAAAATTTTGTTGCTCCTCTTAGGGGGCTGAGAGTAAAAGATAACTCTCTTTCCCCTACTTTTTGACAGGGTGATCTTTTGCTTCTAGCACTCGATCCCCGCTTTATACTGGAATAACCAGTCCATCCCAAGTATAATGTCAAAGTCCCTTAAGTTAAATTCTACTAAGTTTGCGAAGAATTCTACGTTCTTGATCACTATAGGAATTCCGTTATATCGTTTAGAGCAGGATACTACTTCTCCTGAAGGCAATTGAATTCCTAAGCTAATTATCTCGCACTTAGGTAGATCTAACTCAGGCACTATTCTTGATGCTATGATTGAGCAACTAGCTCCAGAATCCAATAAAACTCTAAGGGGTGTTTTCAAGACATGAAATGTACCTGCCATCACTTCTCCTTGTGCAGGCACGTCCGCTTGGTTAACCACGTTAAGCCTCCCCATAGGGCGTCCTTGATTGCCTTGCTGATTCGGATTCGGCTGATGATCTTGCTATTGATTTTGATTCTAAGGTGGTTGAGGACGTTGGTTCTGATTCTGATTCGGTTGTCTGAATTGATTTTGAGGGGGTCTATACCCCTGATTATTGCCATTCCGCCCGTTTTGATTTTGAGGCTGTCCCTGCCCCGGGACCAAGTCGTCCCTTTTCGTTATGTTTTCAATTCTTGTTCGGCACTCCCGACGTATGTGGCCCATGCGACCATACCGAAAGCATGCCCCCTGTTGAGGGCATCCCCTCGTCAGATGGGGTCGCCCACACCTCGGAGAGGGTGGTACCGGTTCTTCTTGGTTAACCTCCTTCCATTGTTGGTTTGCTGCGGCCTATTCGACCCTCTACATTGCTCGTTCCTTCCCGCATTGTTCTCACCTCTCGCGTCCTTGTTCCTCTTGTCTTGGGGACCCCGGCTGGACTCCCCACTCACTCTACTTTTCAGTTGCTGTACTCGCGCCACTGCCACAGCGCGGTCGTACACGGCTTGAAGATCAGGGTAGTGTACCCCTGTGATCACCTCGCGCACTGCCAGGTTCAGTCTCATCTCGAATTTTTGAGCTTTCTCCGCGTCAATGGGTACTAGTCTTGGTGCGAATCTCACAAGCTCCTGGAATCGAGTGTAGTACTCTTGCACGGTCTGACTTCCTTGTCTCAGCGACAGAAACTCCTCGTACATTGCTGCTTTAGTACTCAAGGGATAGAATCTATCCCTGAGCAGCTCCATCATTTCCGCCCATGAGTAGGGCTCTTCATCTTCTTGCAGTTTTGCTTGAGTCGCCTGCCACCAGTCGTCCGCTTCGCCTCCCAAGTAGTACGAAGCGACGTGCACTCTCTCTCCTTCCGGACACTTGACCGTCCCCAGAAGCTTGTCAAAAGTCCGGATCCATTCCTCCAGTTTTGCTGGATCCTCCTCACCAGCATAGTGGGGCGGCTGGTAAGGATTCACCATCGCCAGGTAGTTGGGGCGAGCTTGGGGCGGAGGTACCGCCGCAGCTTGACCTTGATTGACTTGCGCGTTCCCTAGCGCAATCAGGATTTCCTCTAACGTCCGAAGACGATCGCCCACATTGTTCGGTGCGGGGGCGTCCTGCGCACCTTGGGGTTGTTCCTCTACAGGTTCGGTGACATTGGGTGGCACTTCAGTAGTGTCTTGGGGAGCGGGCTGAGTT
>JAOANR010000011.1:24562162-24631440 GCA_030278955.1 Hygrophila difformis
AAGTCACTAATCGTGAGATTAAAAAGATTTTGGAAGCTACTGTAGGAAAATCTAGAAAAGAATGGGCTTTTAAGTTAGATGAAGCATTATGGGCATATAGGACAGCATTTAAAACACCTATAGGGATGACCCCGTTTAAATTGGTTTATGGTAAAGCTTGTCACTTGCCTTTTGAACTTGAGTTTAAATCACTTTGGGCTATGAAGAAATTAAATTTTGAATTTAAAGAAGCTCAAGAAAAAAGAAAAGTTGATCTTAATGAGTTAGAAGAAATGAGGCGTCATGCTTATGACAATGCTCTAATTTATAAAGAGAGAACTAAGCTTTATCATGATAAAATGCTTAGGCCTAAGGTGTTTGAAGCTGGTCAATTAGTGCTTTTGTATAATTCTAGATTTAAAGTGTTTCCTGGGAAATTGAAGACTAAATGGTCAGGGCCTTTTAGGATTGTTAAAGTGTTGGATAATGGTGCAGTAGTTTTAAAAGCTGATGATGAAAGGGAATTCACTGTAAATGGTCAAAGACTTAAACGTTATTTTGGAGATGAAGTAAAATTCATCGAACAAATTAATGTTAAGCCTTTGGTTATTTAAATTTGTTTATTGAAGTAATTGCTTTGCATTTTTAATTATGTTTAGTTTTATTTGTTAAAATTATAAAAACCCATAAAAATTATAAAATGAAAGAAAAAGACAAAAATATTTTGTATCTTGTGCTGTAGTGTTTTTATTTGTTCTATTATTATTAATATTATTAGTATTGTTTTTAATTGAGTAAATGCTGCTTTAGATTAAGTTTATTTTGTTGGATTTCATGCTGCTTTCATAATTGAATTTAATAAATCAAATGGTGCATGTTATTGATAATGGGAATAAATGCAACAATAGAGCTGTGTACTGTCTGACATTATTGATAAATTGATGACAACAATTTAAATGAAAGATGGAAATAGTGCTAAATAGGGAAATGTGCGTGAAACTATGCACTGATTCTTCTGGATCGATTTGCTGATGTCTCAAGGGCTATGAACGTGTTCAGTTTCTCGCACAGATCATTCCAGTCTCCTTGAAATTCGTTCAAATCGTTGTCATTCAGATACTTGCTATCAATCAGGGCCAAGAGATCACTGTCGGCACGATCTAGGAGCTGAAGATATTCATTGATGTGCATCTCTAGATCGTAATCTTCCCTGTTAGCATAATCTGTAAGGTCTTGCAGGCTATCTCTGCATCTTCGGCATAAGTTAATCAAATCACTGTATCGAGTGTCGTTGTCAACATATTTAGGGTATTCATTGAATAACCTATCTGTAAAAGCAATTGCACTTTCCAGTGCGAGTTGCCCCCGACGAGAGAAATTGAATTGATGGACTAGTCGGAGTAGCAGGGTTTCGAATTCTGAGGCATTAGTGTCGGTAGGAATATCCTCTATAAGGAAGCGAGACAGCTCATCAACCCAATTATCATAAGTAATTTCTATAGGGTATGACATGTTTAATGACTGAAAATTAAATGAGGGAGGATGAAAAGTAGTAGATTTGAGAGGTAACAGAAGAGGAGGTGTGTTAAAAGAAGGAGGAAGTATGGCAAATGTGAGTGCATAATTTAATAAGTAAATGATCCGAGAGATGTGGAAAGTGACACATATGAAGGTCTGACTGCCTAAATTAGGTAGGAAGGAATCAACCTCCACATGAGTAAATTGAGCTTGAATTTCGAATCTGAAATACTCAGTCAAGGCGCCGACTATGCTGTGTGGCGCATAAATCTCTTCTGGAGCGCCACTTTTGGCGCCGACTCTGACTCTGGATCAATCTAGGCGCCACTCTAGCAATGTGGCGCACAAAATGGGCCTCCAGCGCCATTTTGGCGCATTTTCTGGATAGAATTGTAGCCAGAGTCAAATTTTTGTCCTTCACACAAATCTCACTCCTTTTTCCTCAGTTCACTCAGTTTTCAGTCTTCTATCTGATAATTGTTATCATCATTTTTCTCCCGTATAGTGATAAGCATGGGGTCTGAACTTATTATAATATTGGTATGCTTTTTATTATGATGTTATTTTAAGCTTATTATATTTTTTAATTCCAAAGCACAATAGTTATTTATTTGTTTGTTTGTTTTCATTTTTACTTTTAGTATTATTCAATAGTTGCCTATGAAGCCAAGTGGTTTAATAGTGGGGAGTACAAGTTAGTGAATAAACCACCAAGCAGAGAATCATCGGATAATTGGGAACAATAGAAAGATTTTATTAAAATAGGATGTTTATTACAATGATGGATCTCAGGAAAAATGGATTAAAACTGAAAATGACAAGAGAATAAGCATTAAAAGAAACATTGAATTGAAGTGAAATTGCTTGAAAAAGAGGGGATCTATCAGGTGAAATGGGGGGAAATCATCAGAAACGCATTGCAGGTGCCTCAAGGGCGATGAGATCGTCAAGCTCATCACGCAACTCGTTCCATGCCGTCTGGAATATGTCCATTTCGGTGTCATTGTGCCACTTGGACTGCACGACATCCTCATAATCCCTATTAATCAACTCCAGCATACGGCGGTACTCGCAGATGCGCATGCCCAGTTATCCACTAGAAATCCATTCAGCTCTGAAGCCCAGTTATCCTGTGTAATTTCTGTAGGGTAGGCCATTTATGTGATGAGAAACAGGAGTGTAGCAAAAGTAATGTGATAAATGAAAAATAGCGTGCGTGGGAAATTGCAAAAGAGAGTGAAATTCTATGTAGTGAAAAAGGGAAAAGGAGTAGAGGAATTTATAGCAGCTCATTAAGTCCTAATTTAGTAGGAGGAGTCCGAGCAAAAAGGGAAATTTGAGTGTTGATTTAATCCTCCATCTAGACTGGGTTTTAACAGGAAATTCGAGGTCAATCTGACTCGGTCTAGGCGCCGCATGGCTATGGTGGCGCCAAGATCGACCATTGAGCGCCATTTTCAGCGCCAGATCTGGGTTCTAAATTTTGAGAGTCAGCTTTTGCGCCACACATCCTGTGTGGCGCCTAAAATTGTCTTGGAGCGCCACAAAATGCGCCAGGATAGGACTTGGAAATTTTCCGGACACAGAATGCGCCGCACAAGGAGTGCGGCGCCTAAATGGTGGTTTAAGCGCCGCTATGGCGCCTGACCCGGCGGGTCTGGGCGCCAGACCCGGTTTCAAAGTCGGGGTTTTAACCCCAAATTCCCTTTTCTCTCCCATTTTTCGACCGATAGCTCTCCCCTCTTCTCCTTTCCCTCGATCGTGCGCCACCATCCGCCACCACGCGACACACTCCGGTAAATTCTTCCAATTCTTGTTTGTTTTCATCAATTCTCATCCACATTCCTCAATTCTCATTCCAAAATCCCCAATTTTTGCTTGTTCAATCAAATTAGGGCTCAAGAACCCTAGTTCTTCCAACTTTGGGGATTCCTCTTCAAAGTGCTCCAAAGCTTCAATTTAGGTAAGAATAGCTATCCCAATTCAATGTTTATTTCATTCTAGTGCTTTGGATTACATTAATTTTGGTATTGGTATTGTTACTTGAATTTTGGGTTTTTGTAGAATGTGGGACAAATTTGATTTTAATTATCTAAATCCTAGTTTAAACATGAACAAGTGTTGTAGAACATGGAATTTTTGCATAATGTGAAATTTGTGGATTATATTTGAAATTTTGGAATTTTTATAATTTAAGAAATCTGGAAATTGCTTTAAAATTAATTGAAATGACATCGTTGCTTAATTAAATGGATAAAACATCACTAGAACATGTCATTTTAATTATATTGGAATTACAAGCTTATTTTCATGTCAAAAATTCTATGTTTTTCATTATGTGAATCAAATTGGGCATGTTTGATAAAAACTCTTTTATCTATAATCTAGTTAATTAAAATAGGTTAATTTATCATATGAATAAATTGGAATGGATTTAAATATTAATTTAAACCATCTATGATAAATTAGTTTAGTAATTTAGGGTATTTTTATTTATTGAATCTGAGAATTTAATAAAATTAGAGTTTTTATTAAAAGGCATGCTTTAAAATGAATTCTAAGCTTTGAATTAAAATGGATTTTATATTTAAACATAGTTAGGGTTCATTTTTATTAAAATACAACATTTTGGTCATTGAGTCATATAAATCCCACATTCTAGGTTGATGTATATGTTTGCTTTGTACTTAACACTTAAATTAAACCTTTGGTTTAAACTTAAGTGTGAGGATGGGAGGCAATGCATATATATGATACTAACCCATCATTTTTGTACAATCAGGTGCCAATATAATGTATAATCCTCCGAATCTCCCTAAGAAATCGGGTTATAGGTATATACCAATGCCCGAGGGGAGGATGGGGATTTATGATCCACAGTCGCCGGATAGCATTGTAACACCCCGGTTTTTGGTCACCCAGGTCGGGATGTCACCGCCACATCTCCCTAGTAAGACACGGTTTCTCCGAGCTTACTAAAGAGATGCAAGGCTAGGTATTGCAGGATTTAAAACATTTAAAGCATTAAAAATAGCCCATACAATATAATTCGAAAATAATAATAGCATAGCGCAGCGGAAATATTTAGTTTAGTACAATATCGCAGCGGAAAATTTAAAAAGGGCCGACATGGCCAAAACACGGGTTAAACAGGCCCGTTCATAATATAGTCTAAGTACGAAATTTAAAAGCAAAATAACAATCCCCAAAATCCCATGCATGATTCGTGCTCACACATGCTCATTCCACATATTCTGTAAAGAAAGGAATAAAAATGGTTTTGGTCAGCAAAATTTGCTGAGTAAGTTAACACATGCATGATCGTAGAGTTTAAAAGCCATAAATTTAGTAATTTAACAAAAGCATGATAATAACATAATATTTAATTTAATCTAATCCATATCCAATAGCATAATTTATCTCAGGGCTCTATTTAATGACACATATCACATGGTTCAAGATAATAGCCATAATTTAAATAAAGCATTTAAATAATTTAATTTGACAACAATATCATTTAATCTAGTTTAATTTAATTTAGAATCCCCATTACATTCCCGATTTCGTATCTCAAAGTTTCACGATAAAATCGCGATGTCAACAAGTTTAGCCGGTAGCCCGGCGGCCGCAACCGTATCAGCCATACCCAGTACCACTCCGGAGCCTCGGGAAACCCATACGGATATTCACGAGAGTGTAGGCTCTAAGTTTCGCCATTTAGGCAATCCATATCTCAAATTTAGCGCGCGGGGTCACCATCGTCCATTACGGCACGAAGTGAATCGTTAGGGGGCACCCTGCAGAGCACTCACCCCTAATTTTAATTTATCAAGTTTGTAAGGGGATTTGGTTTTCAAAATCTATCTTCCATTGTGTTAATTTAGAAATAATATCTCGATTCGTTTCAACCCTGAAGGTCAATTCCATGTTTCAACAAGATTTCAAGATTTCGTTTCGTTAAATCACAGTTTACTCCAGAATTCGTCTAAAATCAGATTTAATTCCAAAAATTCCAAGATTTCATATCTGATTCGGAAACATCAAGATCTACAACTTTTGTGTTTTAGCTTTTTCAATCCGGGATACCTAAGTAGGTCAAAATCGCCAATTTTCTCATAAGAAGAAATCTGTCCGAGTTTAATACATCACAGTTCAAAGATTTCAAATTCTACCATATCAATTCAACTCCAAACTTAATGAAATTTGACAGGGATCATCTTAAGACATTTATCTACAACTTTCATGTTCGGCTAAAGATCTAAAACAGCCTAGATCCTATCTCAAAAACGTGATCAAGATCATTCCTAAGTTCTGTCCAAGATTTCAAGATCTAGAATCAAACAGTTCGGTTTCAACGGGTTTGCACATATCAAATCAACTCCAAAAATTCTCAAATTTTTACAGTAGCTAGGACTAAGTCTTACAAACGTTTTTCGTGTTTTAGGTTTTTTCGTTTGAGTTCGTTTTAAGGGTCGGAAAAATTCACCAAATCTGTTGTGTCGGTAGAAAAACAAAAGTGGACAGATTTATGGTTCTTGTTGAATCTTTTAGGTTCCGAATGTTTTAAAATCTCCCAAAACCATGTAAGGTTAACTTACAGTGTCTATGAACGTCGGGAATGTCTAGTTCGGAGGCGTGGCTTCCAGATCACCGTTTCTCCTCTCCGTTCGTCGGGTTCTACGATCTAGATTCGATACGGGGTGTAGAAAGAAAAGAATCGAAGTTAGAATCCGTTTTCGGATTGAAACGTGAAAAGGTTTATTGGACTAGAGCTTACCACAACGTTTGGAGACCTTGGATTTTCGTCCAAGCTGCTGCCTCCGTTTGGTGCTTTCCGTCGACTCCGAATTTAGGGTTTCGAACGTATAGGAGATTGTAGGGTTTCGTAAACTTGTTTGGGGCTCCCAAGGGGCTTATTTATAGAATTCTTAATCCCTAGGGCGTCCACAACCGACCTAAAGGTCTGGAGTCGAGAGATGTTCAACCGAAAGTCGAAAAATCCGCGTTCGGGCGAGAGATTCACGCAACAAACGAATCTGTGGGGTGGCGCGGTCGTGGCGCGCTAAAGCCACTTCACCGCGCGGCCACCGCGCCGACTTCGCCTGGACTTCGGTCCGGGCGGGTCGTGCGATCCGTCGTGCTTTTCCGCCTCTCTTTCGGGTTTCTATCCCTCTATGCTCCCGAATTCCGATTTCCGGGGTATATTCGGGTTCATACTTCTCTCTAATTTTATTCTCAGTCTAATTGGATGTTTTGGACTCGAATACTCGAGTTCATTAGTGTCGGGTTTTGGTGTACCATTTATCCATCCTTTTACTGAATTAAATTCCTTTAATTCCTTTCTAAGTAAAAATCTCATTTCTCATTTCCTTATCTTTATTTATTTCTTTTATTTGCTGGATTTGTTTATTTATTTATAGTATTTATTTTATTTATTATTTATTCCTTTAATTATTGTTTTATTTTATGTTGGAAAATTCTCGGGTATTACAGTCTACCCTCCTTAAGAATCAACTTCGTCCTCGAAGTTGTGTTTCGGCTTTTCTCGTCTCGTGCTAAGGTCTTGTGTTTGTTTTATTATGTTGTGACTGAACTTAGAATTAAAACTTCTAAGCTGCCTACGTACCCGGTAAAGGGATCAAGCCATAACGTAGTTCAAAAGTTTACAAAAATGCACGAAAAATTAGGGGGTATGACATCCTCTCCCCCTTAAGATTGCAGTTATGTCCCCATAACTGTGTCGGAATCGGTTTGGAACAATGTCGGGTATCGTTCCCTCATATCGGATTCTACTTCCCAAGTTGCCGTCTCACTTTCGTGGTTTGACCAAAGAACCTTGATCATTTTGATGGTTTTGTTCCTCGTTACTCGTTCCTTCGTATCGAGAATACGCACTGGGACTTCTTCGTAAGTCAAATCTTCGTCTAGCTCAATTATCTCCGGTTGAAGTACATGTGTCGGGTCCGGCACATACTTCTTTAGTTGCGAGACATGGAAGACATTATGAACTCTATCTAAGTGTGGCGGTAAAGCCAATCGGTAGGCTAGAGTTCCGACTCGTTCTAGAATTTCGTAAGGTCCTATGTATCGAGGACTTAACTTCCCTCGTTTGCCAAAGCACATCACCCCCTTCATGGGTGATATCTTTAGCATGACCCTATCTCCCACTTGAAATTCTAGGTCTCGTCGTCTCACGTCGGCATAACTCTTTTGACGGTCTTGAGCGGCTTTCATCTTCCCTTGGATCACTTTGATTTGTTGAGCCATGTCTTCGATAAGTTGTGGTCCCACTACCACGGACTTATCGTTTTCTTCCCAGCTCAATGGGCTTCGGCACTTTCGTCCATACAACGCCTCAAAAGGTGCCATGCCGATGCTAGCATGGTAGCTATTATTATAGGAAAACTCAATCAAGGGTAAATGAGATTCCCAATCTCCTTTGAATTCCAACACGCATGCTCTCAGCATGTCTTCTAATGTTTGGATTGTCCTTTCGGTTTGTCCATCCGTCATCGGGTGGAATGCGGTGCTCATTTTGATTTGAGTACCGAGAGCTTTTTGTAACTCCATCCAGAAATGAGAGACAAATCTACTGTCTCTATCGGAAATGATATCATGTGGTACTCCATGTCGTCGTACCACATTATCAATGTAGGCTCGGGCCAATTGGTCCATAGTCCACGTGTCTTTCATTGGGATAAATATGGCTGTCTTCGTTAGCCTATCCACAATCACCCAAATCTTGTTCATGCCTTTAGGTGATCGGGGTAATCCCGAGACAAAGTCCATTGAGATGCTATCCCACTTCCAACTTGGAATCTCTAGTGGTTGCATCAATCCTAAGGGTTTATGTCGCACTGCCTTAACCTTTTGGCAGGTGAGACATCTCGCTACGAAGTTCGCCACTTCCTTCTTCATTCCCGGCCACCAATAGATCTTCTTCAGATCCTTGTATAGCTTGTCACCTCCGGGATGTACGGAATATGGCGTGTTGTGCCCTTCCTCCATCAACCTTTGCTTCAATTCGGCACATTTAAGAGGCACACACCACCTCCCTTTGAAACGGATGCTTCCATCCTCGTGGACAGCAAATCCTATTGCCTTTCCTTCGGCAATGTACCCTTTTATCTTCTCGAGTTTCGGATCGCCCTGTTGAGCGAGTCGAATCTCGTCTAATATTGGAGTCTCTACGACCATGGCATTGACCGTTTCTCTCACTGTGCCAGGATGCACCAGTTCTAACTCCAATCTTGCCAATTCCATGTACAATGCCGGCGGAATTACCAACGAGTTTGTCACGTGTTGGGTTTTCCGACTTAGGGCATCGGCTACCACATTCGCCTTCCCCTCGTGGTACGCTATCTCTAAATCGTAGTCCTTAATGAGTTCCAACCACCTTCGCTGTCTCAAATTCAACTCCTTCTGAGTGAATATATATTTCAAGCTCTTGTGGTCGGTGAACATTCGACACTTCCGCCCATAAAGATAATGTCTCCATATCTTTAGAGCGAAAACGACCGCTGCCAATTCCAGGTCATGTGTCGGATAATTTTCCTCGTGAGGTTTCAATTGGCGTGATGCATAGGCTACGACTCTCGAGTCTTGCATCAAAACACAACCTAAACCTTCCTTCGAAGCATCGCTATATACTTCGAAGTCACCATTCTCTGATGGTAATGTTAATACGGGTGTGGTTGTGAGTCGTTTCTTCAGCTCTTGAAACGATGTCTCACATGCTTCGGTCCACTCGTATTTTGCTCCTTTCTTAAGTAGCTGGGTCAAAGGACGTGCAATCCTTGAAAAGTCCTTCACAAATCGTCTATAATATCCGGCTAATCCAAGGAAACTCCTTATTTCCGTTGGACTTTTCGGAGTCGCCCATTCAGTTACGGCAGAAACTTTTGCCGGATCCACTGATACTCCATCAGCGGATACTATGTGTCCGAGGAATGCCACTTCTTTCAGCCAGAAGTCACATTTCGACAGCTTGCCGTATAGCTGATTTCTTCGCAAGATCTCCAACACTTGATGTAAGTGTTTTGCATGCTCTTCCTCGCTCTTCGAGTAGATCAGGATGTCGTCGATGAACACTACGACACACTGGTCTAATAATTCTCGGAACACGTTGTTCATGAGATTCATGAACATGGCCGGAGCATTTGTTAACCCGAAGGATAACACTGTGAACTCGTAATGGCCATATCGCGTTCGAAACGCCGTCTTCGGAATGTCCTTCTCGGCGATCCTCAATTGATGATACCCAGATCGCAAATCGATCTTCGAGAATACTGAAGCTCCCTTCAGTTGATCAAACAGATCCTCTATTCTCGGAAGGGGGTATTTATTCTTAATGGTCACTTGGTTTAGTCCTCGGTAATCTATGCAAGACGTAGTCCTCCGTCTTTCTTTTTGACAAACAAAACCGGTGCTCCCCAAGGGGACGTACTCGGTCTTATGTAACCTTTTTCCCAATAGCTCCTCGAGTTGTTCCTTTAACTCCTTCATTTCCAGTGGTGCCATCCGGTACGGAGCTTTTGAGACAGGCTCTGTCCCCGGAATGAGATCTATCGTGAATTCAAGATCTCTCTCAGGTGGCATGCCCGGAACGTCTTCAGGGAACACGTCCGGGTATTCTCTTACCACTGGTATGCTATCAACCTTGTTCTCTTCCGCCTCAAGGTTGTGCACATAGCACGCATATAGTTCATACCCCTTACGCATCAAGTTACTTAGTTTAAGTGCACTAACGATTTTGTTACTTTTCTTAGGGGGCTGAGAGTAAAAGATAACTCTCTTTCCCCTACTTTTTGACAAGGTGATCTTTTGTTTTTGGCATTCGATCACCGCTTTATACTGGGATAGCCAATCCATCCCTAGTATGATGTCAAAGTCTCTTAAGTTAAATTCTACCAAGTTCGCGAAGAATTCTACGTTCTTTATCACTATAGGAATTCCGTTATATCGTTTAGAGCAAGACACTACTTCTCCAGAAGGCAATTGAATTCCTAAGCTAATTCTCTCGCACTTAGGTAGATCTAACTCAGGCACTATCCTTGATGCAATAATTGAGCAACTAGCTCCGGAATCAAATAAAATTCTAAGGGGTGTATTCAAAACGTGAAATGTACCTGCCATCACTTCTCCTTGCGCAGGCACGTCCGCTTGGTTTACCACATTGAGCCTCCCCACAGGGCGTCCTTGGTTGCCCTGCTGATTCGCGTTCTGCTGCTGGTTTTGCTGTTGGTTTTGATTCTGTGGGGGCGGAGGTCGTTGGTTCTGGTTCTGGTTTTGCGGCCTATTTTGAGGGGGTCTGTACCCTTGGTTATTGCCGTTTCGCCCGTTTTGGTTTTGAGGCTGTTCTTGCCCCGCGACCAAATCGTCCCTCTTCGTTATGTTCTCGAGCCTAGTTCGACATTCCCGTCGAACGTGACCCATTCGACCGCATCGGTAACAGGCGCCTTGTTGCGGGCATCCCCTTGCCAGATGGGGTCGTCCACATCTCGGGCAAGGCGGTACCGGTTCTTCTTGGTTGAACCTCCTCCCAGTGTTGTTTTGTTGGGGCCTATTCGACCCTCTGCGCTGCTCGTTTCTCCCAGTGTTGTTCTCGTTTCTTGAATCTCGGCTTCTCTTGTCTTGAGGACCCCTGCTGGACTCCCCACTCACCCTTCTTTTCAGCTGCTGCACGCGTGCTACCGCTACAGCGCGATCGTATACGGCTTGCAAATCGGGGTAGTGTACCCCCGCGATCACTTCGCGCACAGACAGGTTCAGTCCCATCTCGAACTTCTGTGCCTTCTCCGCATCAGTAGGCACTAGCCTTGGTGCGAACCTCACCAGCTCCTTGAAGCGGGTGTAGTATTCCTGCACCGTTTGGCTTCCTTGCTTCAACGACAGGAGTTCTTCGTACATGGCAGCTTTGGTACTCAAGGGATAGAATCGATCCCTGAGTAGTTCCATCATCTCCATCCACGAGTAAGGCTCGTCATCTTCAGTCAGTTTGGCTTGCGTTGCTTGCCACCAGTCATCAGCTTCGCCTCCCAAGTAGTATGAAGCGACATGTACCCTCTCTCCTTCCGGACATTTGACCGCTCCCAGCAGCTTGTCAAAAGTCCGGATCCATTCCTCCAGTTTAGCTGGATCCTCCTCACCAGCATAGTGGGGCGGCTGGTAGGGATTCACCATCGCCAGGTAGTTAGGGCGAGCTTGGGGCGGAGGTACCGCCGCAGCTTGACCCTGGTTGACTTGCGCGTTCCCGAGCGCAATCAACACTTCCTCTATCGTCCTAAGACGATCGCCCACATTGTTCGGTGCGGGGGCGTCCTGCGCACCTTGGGGTTGTTCCATCTCAGGTTGCATCGGTTCAGTGACGTTTGGTGGTGTTTCAGTAGGTATCTCAGTGGTGGTTTGGGGAGTGGTTTGAGTTCTTCCACTTCCTCTTCCTCTGGGTGCCATTCTAGTACAAATATGATAGATTAGGGCTGGTGAATTTAGCATATAGTCTAAGCAATTTCTATGAATGTATATGTGTGTAGTAATTTAGCACGTGGTGCTTTGCTCGGATTAAGAAGCATCGTATGCTTCGGGGTTTTATTTTATTTTGTTTTGTTTTGTTTTGATCTAAAAAAAATAAGTCGGTCATTTTATTTCCTCAAAAGGGATTTTAGTACAAAAGTAGAAATATTTTTCTAGCAAAACAATGTCTAACAATAGAATCTCTAGTGCCTCATGACGTCTCCCGGTGGGGTAGCAGGATCTTCCTCCGGATCTTCCTCCTCCGAACTCGGCGGTAGTAGGTCGTCAAGGATAGTGTTTAAGTCTTGCCCGTGGGCATCGATGTATTCCTTTAGTATTAAGTTTTGTGTAGTGAGGGTTTGGACTTGGCGTTCGAGTTGGTTTATGCGGTGATGATCCGCCTCTCTCAAGTTGCCCATGTGATGTAAATTGGCCTCCAACTGAGCCATACGGTACTTCGTTTGCTCTAGGGTTTGGTGTGAATCGAGATGAACGCTCATCATCCTGACCATCAACTGCATCATGTCCTGACTAGCCATCTAGCGCAAGCAAGAGATCTAAGTTAATATTCGCCAAGATTCTAAGTTCAATTCGCCAAGATTCTAGGTTCGAGTTTCCAAGATTCTAAGTTCAAGTTTCGCCAAGATGCTAAGTTCAAGTATCGCCAAGATTCTAAGTTCAAGTTTCCAAGATTCTAAGTTCATAGCAGAGATGCAACATGCATATGCAAATGATTTTTTTTTCCCCCCCAATAATAATTTAATGCACCATATTTATATATTTTTCCATGGGTTTTAAAATAAAAATCTTTCTCCATGGAAATAATAATTTAAAATTTAAAATAATAGTCAAAATATTAATAGTAGTTTAAAAATAATAATGGTTTAAAAATAATAGTTTAAAAATAGCCGGGCTCTGATACCAACTTGTAACACCCCGGTTTTTGGTCACCCAGGTCGGGATGTCACCGCCACATCTCCCTAGTAAGACACGGTTTCTCCGAGCTTACTAAAGAGATGCAAGGCTAGGTATTGCAGGATTTAAAACATTTAAAGCATTCAAAATAGCCCATACAATATAATTCGAAAATAATAATAGCATAGCGCAGCGGAAATATTTAGTTTAGTACAGTATCGCAGCGGAAAATTTAAAAAGGGCCGACATGGCCAAAACACGGGTTAAACAGGCCCGTTCATAATATAGTCTAAGTACGAAATTTAAAAGCAAAATAACAATCCCCAAAATTCCATGCATGATTCGTGCTCACACATGCTCATTCCACATATTCTGTAAAGAAAGGAATAAAAATGGTTTTGGTCAGCAAAATTTGCTGAGTAAGTTAACACATGCATGATCGTAGGGTTTAAAAGCCATAAATTTAGTAATTTAACAAAAGCATGATAATAACATAATATTTAATTTAATCTAATCCATATCCAATAGCATAATTTATCTCAGGGCTCTATTTAATGACACATATAACATGGTTCAAGATAATAGCCATAATTTAAATAAAGCATTTAAATAATTTAATTTGACAACAATATCATTTAATCTAGTTTAATTTAATTTAGAATCCCCATTACATTCCCGATTTCGTATCTCAAAGTTTCACGATAAAATCGCGATGTCAACAAGTTTAGCCGGTAGCCCGGCGGCCGCAACCGTATCAGCCATACCCAGTACCACTCCGGAGCCTCGGGAAACCCATACGGATATTCACGAGAGTGTAGGCTCTAAGTTTCGCCATTTAGGCAATCCATATCTCAAATTTAGCGCGCGGGGTCACCATCGTCCATTACGGCACGAAGTGAATCGTTAGGGGGCACCCTGCAGAGCACTCACCCCTAATTTTAATTTATCAAGTTTGTAAGGGGATTTAGTTTTCAAAATCTGTCTTCCATTGTATTAATTTAGAAATAATATCTCGATTCGTTTCAACCCTGAAGTTCAATTCCATGTTTCAACAAGATTTCAAGATTTCGTTTCGGTAAATCACAGTTTACTCCAGAATTCGTCTAAAATCAGATTTAATTCCAAAAATTCCAAAATTTCATATTTGACTCGAAAACATCAAGATCTACAACTTTCGTGTTTTAACTTTTTCAATCCGGGATACCTAAGTAGGTCAAAATCGCCAATTTTCGCATAAGAAGAAATCTGTCCGAGTTTAATACATCACAGTTCAAAGATTTCAAATTCTACCATATCAATTCAACTCCAAACTTAATGAAATTTGACAGGGATCATCTTAAGACATTTATCTACAACTTTCATGTTCGGCTAAAGATCTAAAACAGCCTAGATCCTATCTCAAAAACGTGATCAAGATCATTCCTAAGTTCTGTCCAAGATTTCAAGATCTAGAATCAAACAGTTCGGTTTCAACGGGTTTGCACATATCAAATCAACTCCAAAAATTCTCAAATTTTTACAGTAGCTAGGTCTAAGTCTTAGGAACATTTTTTGTGTTTTAAGTTTTTCCGTTTGAGTTCGTTTTAAGGGTCGGAAAAATTCACCAAATCTGTTGCGTCGGTAGAAAAACAAAAGTGGACAGATTTATGGTTCTTGTTGAATCTTTTAGGTTCCGAATGTTTTAAAATCTCCCAAAACCATGTAAGGTTAACTTACAGTGTCTATGAACGTCGGGAATGTCTAGTTCGGAGGCGTGGCTTCCAGATCACCGTTTCTCCTCTCCGTTCGTCGGGTTCTACGATCTAGATTCGATACGGGGTGTAGAAAGAAAAGAATCGAAGTTAGAATCCGTTTTCGGATTGAAACGTGAAAAGGTTTATTGGACTAGAGCTTACCACAACGTTTGGAGACCTTGGATTTTCGTCCAAACTGCTGCCTCCGTTTGGTGCTTTCCGTCGACTCCGAATTTAGGGTTTCGAACGTATAGGAGATTGTAGGGTTTCGTAAACTTGTTTGGGGCTCCCAAGGGGCTTATTTATAGAATTCTTAATCCCTAGGGCGTCCACAACCGACCTAAAGGTCTGGAGTCGAGAGATGTTCAACCGAAAGTCGAAAAATCCGCGTTCGGGCGAGAGATTCACGCAACAAACGAATCTGTGGGGTGGCGCGGTCGTGGCGCGCTAAAGCCACTTCACCGCGTGGCCACCGCGCCGACTTCGCCTGGACTTCGGTCCGGGCGGGTCGTGCGATCCGTCGTGCTTTTCCGCCTCTCTTTCGGGTTTCTATCCCTCTATGCTCCCGAATTCCGATTTCCGGGGTATATTCGGGTTCATACTTCTCTCTAATTTTATTCTCTGTCTAATTGGATGTTTTGGACTCGAATACTCGAGTTCATTAGTGTCGGGTTTTGGTGTACCATTTATCCATCCTTTTACTGAATTAAATTCCTTTAATTCCTTTCTAAGTAAAAATCTCATTTCTCATTTCCTTATCTTTATTTATTTCTTTTATTTGCTGGATTTGTTTATTTATTTATAGTATTTATTTTGTTTATTATTTATTCCTTTAATTATTGTTTTATTTTATGTTGGAAAATTCTCGGGTATTACAAGCATTCCTACTCCTATTCCTGATGAGCATATTTTTGAACCTCGCAGACTTCGTACTAAGAACTTGACACAGATGGATCAGCCCCAAGGATCAGGTGGTGCTTCCAAGTCCAAGGGACTTCTTTCTTACTTCAGAAAGAGCAAGTCCAAGAGTGGGGCTTCTTCAAGGCACACTACTGTACCCGCTGATGACCAGCAGGAGGTCAATCAGCCTGACCAGCCCACTCAGCCTGAGCAGCCTGAGGCATCCGATCATTCACAGGCCCCCACTAGAGCCTCTCGGGGGAAGGCACCCGCTACCACTTCTACTTCCTCTCGGCCTAGGAGAGGGAGATCTGCTACATTGTCTATCCAGGAGCCTGTTCCTGAGGATGTAGGTGGAGAGGAGTATGATGTTGAGGTTGAGCAGGAGCAGCAGGAAGAGCAGACCACGCGGGGGAAGCAAAAGCGATATGATCCCAGGACTTACGTACCTCAGTTGCATTATATCAGAGAAGGTATTTTCGATGCTACTGTGTTTAGGAGTGCCAGAGCTTATACACTATACCAGAGGTTCCATAACAAGAGGATGATTCCGGATAGAGGGTTTTCTGATAGAGACTTGCAGCATCCCCTGTTACGAGATGCTATTCAGTCCCGAGGTTGGGAGAGATTTGTGCGACACCCAGTCGGATCATACTCTTGGGAGCTGACTAGGCTATTTTTAGCCAATGCTGAGGAGGAGGACTCTTGGATATTTGGGACCGCTATTCCCATTACCCTGCAGCACATCAATCAGTTATTTGGAGTGGTGGACGTGCCTTATGGTAGAGATTTCTGGGAGCCGGTGATGCGAGCCGATGATAGGGAGGATTTCAAGAGGATGGTACTGATGTCTATGTATGAGGCCCAGGAGGATGTCCTTATTTATAAGGATGATCCGAGAAGTTGGACGGGCCTAGGATGGATGCCCCTATGTACCAGCTCCTTATGTTCTACAGAGCTAGATTGAGCCCCTCTACTCACACATCTGGACTCACTGCCGTGGATTTATATGTTCCGTATTGTATCAAGATGGGTAGCCCGATTAACATTGGAGAGCTCATATCACTTGAGTTGAGGCAGACATGAAACTTTTGACAAATTTCATTAACACGAGTATTTTTTATAAACTATATCAAGTTTGAATTTATTAAATGAAAAGAGTTATGATCACTGGGAAAGGGGTTTAAGGATATATTTCACTTTTTATTACTCAGGTGGGGTGCTTTACTTTCAAATGGCGCTGCAGTCCTCTCCTGTCATGAAACTTTTGACAAGTCTCATGGTACAACCGGGATAGATTGACCTTCAGCCTGTCACACTGAGGGTTCCCGGCATATGTGCCATGATACTTATCATGATTTCATGTCATGAGATTCCCCGCCATGAAACTTTCGGCAGATTCCCACTACATGAGTATTTTCCGAAAAATCACGTTTTTATTTACTTGTGTTAAGAAACTGTGCCCCCGAAAGTGCACGGAGTCAAAAATTGCAGTATTTATAGTAAGTACCGGATCGTTCACTGGAGGATGTGCGATGGAAGCAGGGCCCACGTCATTTTATAAGATTTTCCACTCGGTTACTCGATTCAAGTTTGTGATGTGACTAACAACTACTTGACAGAATTTAAACTAAGCTATGAAAGCAGTAAGGTAAAGCAGATAAAATTATTCTAGAAAGCGAATTAAATTTAATCTAAGAAAGCAATAAAATTATTCTAAGAAAGCGGTTGAAATTATCTAAGAAAGCAGATTTAAATTGAGACAGAAGGGACAGGGAGAAAATAATAAAGATTGGAGAAATTCAGATGAAACACAATTAAACTTCCATTTTGTTACACAGATCTTTGTTTGGGATAATCCATCAGTTAGCTAACTCTTATGCTCTCTACACCATGTTCCCTTTAACAGACAGGTACTTACAGTAAGAATTTA
Source organism: Hygrophila difformis (assembly GCA_030278955.1). Classification (NCBI taxonomy): domain Eukaryota; kingdom Viridiplantae; phylum Streptophyta; class Magnoliopsida; order Lamiales; family Acanthaceae; genus Hygrophila; species Hygrophila difformis. The sequence continues at coordinate 24,579,653 of JAOANR010000011.1, forward strand.
CATGCCTTAAGACAACAAAATCTAAGATACCACAGATATGCAACTGCCCCCGCGCAGAGGTATATCATTTATCCATGGTGGACAAGCAACACCCGACAAATCATTTATTGAGATGCCAAGTACTGTTATCATTCCCCCATGTCACACCCAAAGATTCTAATCAAGCCCTGAACTATCCCTTAACTATCAGTCCTAGTAGCAGTTACACAACTCTCAATACAACCGAGTGACCTCTAACGAAAGCATTTAAAAGAAAGCGATAAAGAAAGCATTTAAAATCCTATCACTCGGAGGTTTTTGAAAGTCTGACCCTGGTAGTAAATGAAAGCCCCCAGTCATAATGACCGGATGTGGATCAAGAATTCCCTATTCTCGGTGAACCGCTCGCAGTGTTCACTTCCCGTCGGGTGGTTATGAGATACAAACTAATGAAACGAACTAATAAATTAGTTCGTTCCGGATGCACTCACTCAGGACTCAAAAATAGGCTTTGGCAGAAGAGGATAGCAGTTGAAAGAATACTCAACCCTACCTTAGAAAATAACCAAGGCCCAAATGTTGTTCCTCTAGTATTATCTGTCACACCTTAGCGGAATCCAAGTGGAATCTGACCCAGTGCAATATTTAATACAAGATTTCCAACGAACAGCAATTTTGGAAAATAATAAATCTGAAAATCATTCCCTATCAGGTACTAGACTCTCAATTAAAACACAGATCCTTTCAGTCTAGGTGAGACCTAATCGCTGACTCTGCTTCTAATTTCCCAAAATCAACCCCCAGTCGGATATGAATTAGTCATAACTGTAGAATTTATCCCTTACTCAGATCCGGATTTATAAATGAATTTTTGTTGGAAATTTATTATGAGCCATCTGATTAATAATCAAGACTTCTATGTCCAAGGGAAGGATCCCAAAATAATATTGACCACAATATCTACATAATAATATCATGCATAATTTTATAAGGAAGTGTAAAATTAAATTAACCCAAAATGTAAGGTGGGTTTAGACAGAATGCGAAACACAGAGATGAAACAGCCGGGGATGAGAAGAATTTTGGCTAAAGAGATGACAAAATAATTAGGGTTAATTGGATTGCAGTTATCTGTGGTCCAGTTCCCTAATTATTAAGATGAGATAATTTTTAGACAGCAGAATAATCTTAAATGACAGTGGTCGCTATCATTCAGATCCTTACTATCTATGAATCGGAGAAAAACCTACATGTTCTTTCACTGTCGTAATTACTAGACAACATTGACCTATGTCGTCTAGTGTTGGCACAGTTTGAGATTCGGGTTTGAAATTAAGATAAAGAAAAAGAAACTGTATCCGGATAGGAGTCAGCTGAGCAGCTATTATAATCCCGGATGGACGAACCGCCAAGGCTTCCACCGACCACTATTCGGACCATGCAAAATAACATCTTATAATTAATATACAGACTACGAGCTAGTTATCCGTGTGGGAATACCCGCCAACATTAGTCTGTTATATCTCTTACTAGCTGTTTCACACAACACGGGTAAAGACAAAATAAATAAAAGGCAAAATATATTTTGGGTCATCTTGCATGAGAGACATTGGTTTCTCATGCAAGGGTATGGAAATTATTCCATAATCACTCTTTATGTCTAAATAATCAATCATTCCATAATTAATTAATTACAGTCCGGATTATGTACTTAGATCACAAGAGTTTAATTTTTGTAGAAGAATCTTTTAATGGAAAATTGAACAAAGTTCTTTATATCAAATTAATCATGGGTTGAGATCATTGGATTTCAACCTCAAAATATTAATATAAAGGTTCAATTAATTAATGGGGTGAGATGAAGAATAAAAATTTGGCAAAAAGGGTGCCTGCTTGTCGCGAAGCAGAATTTGTGTCGCGGACCGTGGGTCCGCGACAAGGGTTTCGCGACAGAGAGGTGGGAAATAAGAGAAATTGATATTTTTTGAAAATTAGGGTTTGTTTTGTCGCTAAGCAAAAATCTTTGTCGCGGACCATGGTTCCGCGACAAGGGGGTATAGCGACAAAGGGGTTTGAAAATTGGTAAGGACATAATTCCTGGTCGCGGAACAAGGATTTTGTCGCGGACCGTGGTTCCGCGACAAAGGTTCCACGACAGAGTCCTCCCAGAATAAAATTGCAAGTTTTGGGTCCTTGGTCGCTAATCAAGGGTTTTGTCGCGGACCGTGGGTCCGCGACAAAGGTTGCATCGCGACCAAGGGGTTTTAAAATTAATGGCAAGGCATAATTTTCTGTCTCGGAATAAGATTTTGTCGCGGAGCATGGTTCCGCGACAAAGGTTCCGCGATAGAAGCCATGCAGACAAAATGCAAGAATTTGGTCCTCTGTCGCTAAACAGGGGTTATGTCGCGGACCGTGGGTCCGCGACAAAGTGTATGGCGACAAAGGGTTTTAAAATTTTTATAAAATTTTGGCAGCATAACGCCTAGTATTGCATTGCATGGGTTTGCGTCTTAATCCGTGGGATTAAGACGGGAATGATGCAACATAAATAAATACATAGATATATAAATATAATCTAACTAAAACATAAAAGAAATTGGTCAAGTGACCAAAAATATAATCAAAACAGGAAACCAGACATGAAAACAAGACCACAACAGATTTTTGAAACTATTTTCTTGCATTAATTACCATAAACTAACACATGTCCAAAAACACCCATTGATTGAATGTTTCAAACCCCAAAACTACACTAAAAAACTGGAAATAAATTATAAAATGGCTACACTAAGCTATACAAAACATAAATCAAAACTAAGCTAAAATCTACTTCTAAATGACATAAAATTAAACTATCTACCTACACTAATTGGGAGAGCACACTGTGTGCCTCCAAGACAGAATAAAATATTTTTGAGCAGTGCGGCTACTGTAGAAGAGAGGGCAGCAGCTATTTATAGCTGTGATGAAACCCTAGTAAAATGGCCTTGGTGACTGTGCGAGAGAGGGCAGGAGCTTGAGTCCCAGAGGAAAAAGACAAATATTCTTATACTTTGGGACCTCAAGTCCCAGGTCTTCTTGCATTATTTGTCACATGGGAATTGGGCTCACATGGCTCCTCACATGAGCTGCATATTGCTTTGTCGCGGTCGCGGTCCACTTTGTCGCGGAACATTGTTCCGCGACAAAGGTTCTGTGTCTTGATACTCCTCTCACAGTCGCGGAGCAATTTTTGGTCGCGGAGCATTTGTCGCGATACACCCCTTCCGCGACAAAGATTTAATTTTCTTTCTCTCTCTTTCTTTTCTCTCTTTCCTCATTCTTCTTTTCCATTTCTCTCTTCCAGTTTTCTTTCTCCTCCTCCATTTCCATTTCTCTTCTTCTCTCCCTCTTTCCTCCATTTCGGTTCCAGTTCATCTCCCATTTCTTCTTTCCTCTCCATTTGTAGAACACTAAGCTTCATCCTTCCTCTTTTCTTCTCTGTTTTCTGTTCTCTTTCTTTTCCAGTTTCCTCTTCTTCATTTGGGTCTTGAGGACTGTGGTGCGAGGTGGTGGTAGCGAAATGAGGGCGGAGGAAGGGCTGCTGCTGGAGTGGTGTGCGGCGGTCGTGGTGGTGCCAGAGAAGGTGGTGGTGACTGGCGAAGATGAGGTTGGCGAGCTCGCTGGAGCGCGCGACGGAGATGGTGGTTGGAGCTGTCGGCTGCTGCTGCTGCTCGCGGAGGAGTGGAGGCGAGTGCGGTGGTGGTGCAGCAGCGGCGCTCGGACGGGAGGTGTGGAGCAGCGGCGGCAGCTGTTGGTGGTTGAGGGCTTGCGAGTAGAGGGCGGAGGCGAGGGAGCAGCGGCGGCGGCCATGGCTACGGGAGGATGAGGCGGAGATGGTGGTGGATCTGGGACGGCAGTGGGTTGGAGATGGAAAAGGTGGTGGCCGGAGGGATGGCCGGAAAAAGGTTCCCGGCGGCAGTGGCGGCGCCGGCGGCGGCTAGGGGGATTAGGGTTAGGGTTAGGTTTAGGTAGTGTTTGGGCTTGTATTGGGCTAATGGACTAAAATGCCTATTGGGCTTAGTGTAAGACATGGCCCATCAGTGTTGGTTGTTTGGATTGGATCAATTTGAATTGGCCTATTAAATCTCTGGGCTTCACCTGTAATTTAATTAAAATGATTAGTGGACCAATAATTTTTTCTTAAGGCAGAAAATGGTAATGGAATAATAAAATTATAAATTATAATATATACATCAAAATATAAGATAAAATAAATAAGTATATTTGTTCCACTTGATTATTTTGTTTGTGTTCCGTTTAATGGACCCGTGTTCCACCGAATAGATACTACCAAACCAAAATTACTCAAATGTAGGATTTTTAATATTTTTATCATGTTTTTGGATTTTTAACACATATTTAATAAAAATAACAATATTTTTGTGTTTTTCAATACCAGCTTATTATGTATACAAACTTGCATATCTGCCAAATTCGACTGCTTTCTTAATTAAATAAGACCGGAATGCGATCAAATGTCCATGTTTAGACACGAAAATAGATTGAAAATAATGGTCAATTTTGGCCATTATCAAGACACCGGGGGTGTCTAAGAGGTCAGCTCTCATGTTTCCTAGTCTCATTTGGCTCCTTTGTGCTCAAGTAGGGGTAGATATGAGACAGTTTGATAGAGATTGGGAGATGAGGCCCTCTATTACATTCACAAAGGATTTTAAGTTGCCCGGTGTTAGATGCCAGCCTATGTTGCTTCCCAGAGAGATGCCTGGACAGTCACCACCACCTGCACCATCACAGGGTAGCCAGGAGCATTCTGAGGCTCCTTCAAGTCCACCCGAGGTACCCGAGGTGGTAGGGGCAAAGGTAGAGGGCGAGCTAGAGCTCAGTCACAGCAGCCACAGCAGTATCAGGGAGAGCCCGAGTGGGCTAGGACACTGCTGATGAACCAGCAGACTATGATGGCCAATCAGCAAAACTGGATGAACACTATGGATGAGCAAATGAGGCTAGTAGCTCAGAGGCACCATGTCTTGGCTGATCAGATAGCCAAGAATGCACGAGCCCAGGCCTACCATGCAGCCCGACTGGAGTACTTCATGTCCCAGAGCTTAGGACAGAGATACGTCGCTCCTCAGACACCTTCTGAGGACGACGATGATGAGGATTATGTGGGCTCTGGAGATGGTGATGAGGATGGAGATGATGATGATGCTGAGGGTGATGATGCTGATGATGGATCGGAGGAGGTTGGAGATAATGAAGATTCTGATAAGGACTCTGATTGAGTATGAGAGATGAGTGATAGATAGGCTTACGGTTTCTATAAATGATATGTATTGATAGGCCTATGTATTTGACTCTGTTGGATTCATTTTGCTACATTTTAGTACTCTTCATTTGGATTGTATTGCCCTAAACTCTATTTCCTACTATTTTGCTATTCTAGATATGTCATTTCCATTATTCAAGTTATCTAGATCATATGAAGTTTTAGATAGTTGTTATTTGGCTTTTAAGGTTCTTAGTTGCTTTTAAATTCAATAAAATAGCTCTTGCCAATTTCGTGTTAGATTAAACTGTTCTGAATTGTTGGATAGATCAATGAGGTGTATTTAGACTTGATTGAGGTATAGAAAATGTGGGATTGGTGTTGTTGATTGATTTGGAGATGTTGGACTGTAATACCCGTAAATTTTAGAATATAAAAATAGGAATTAATCCAATAGGAAAGAAAGTTTTGTTTCCGAGAACCCATAAACTCGGAAATGCTCGGAAATCAAAATACGACGATTTAGAACCCGACGGACCTAAACCTAAGATTTCAGACGTGGAATCGAATTAAGTCGGAATAAATTTATGATGAGAAGCATAATCCGAAAATGACCCGAAAAATCGAGCGCGAAAACGTGGAAGGATAGAAGTCCGAAAGAGAGGAGAAAAAGACCCGACGGATCGGATCGCACGGACCCGCCCGGACCGCAGTCCAGGCGGGGACCGCATGCTGGCCGGGCGGGGTTTGGCCAAAAGGCGCGCCAACCCCGCGTGGCTCTACAGGTTTTGGCAACTTGCGCGTTTTTGGCGATTTCTTATCATAATTCGACCCCCCGACTTTGGAAAGTGGATTTTAGACGGGGGAAGGTGAATAAGGTCGACCTAGGGTTGTCTCCCCACCCTTTTCATCAGTCACAAATCACCCTCCACTCTCCCAAACTCTCTCCAAAGCCAAAACACCTTCCGGCGACTTCCCGACGACTTTCCGATCACTTCCCGGCGACGAAAACCGACGGAGGCGTAAAATACAAGATCCCTAGTGTTCTAAACTGTGGTAAGTCGTTCATAGATTTCCATTTAAGTTTTGAACCCGAAAACTCGATCTGACATTGGATTTCTTCGTCCGATTTGAAATCGTGGCCAAAGTCGGAAGCTTGACGTTGAGGAGATCCGTTCATAGCAAACTTAGGCGAGCCAGCGACCTTAGGACGACCAAAACTCCCTATCACTGTAAGTTGAGCCTTCCATATCAATACGGGTAATTTAGGGGCGTTCAAAGTAGTCGTAACAAAACGAAACGTAAAAATCGAAATCAAAAACCCTAATGTGCGCAGTTTCTGAAATCGGCCTAAAACTCATATTTCGAGGATTCAATCCGAAAAACTTAAAACTAGATTTTTAATCCTAACACATAAATCTAGATTGTGTGAAAATTTCAGACATTTTCGTTAACGTTTTCTATTTCAAATCGCATCGAAAAGAAACTATTTTGACAAAACGTGTTTGAAACCTGCCTATGAACATGTCCGAACTTAGTGGATCTGTTTCTATATTTTCTATTCCGATTTGATCTTTGCGATCTGAATGAAAGTTGTAGATAATCATGTCTAGTATATGTGTTTAAAATTTCGGAATTTTTGGAGTCCATTTGATATGTCAAAAAGTCAATTTTTCGTACTGTGTCAAATCTGTCTCGGGACAGTGAACTGTTTTCACATTAAACTCGATTTTTGACCTGTTTCCTCAACTTATTTCGAGAAAGTTAAAACACGAAAGTTGTTCGTTAGGGTGTTTTGCATAAACTGTGAAATTTTCAGATTTTTCGGACTTAAATCAAATTTTTAAATTGAAAAGGCGTAAACTGTGACGCCAAGATACTTTTAAATCGAAGGATTTTGAAATTTCGAAACGAACGATCAAAGATTTGAAATACGATACATCTATACTTTTGAAAATCCCCGATACATTAAATCTAAATGATACATGAGATACTTTGGTGGAGGGTGAGTGCTCTGCAGGGTGCCCCTCTAGCCTTTTCTCTTCGGGCCTATAATGGACGAGAGAATTTGATGAGATATTACGCCAATCGGCGGGAGATACATGGCCTACTCTCTCGGGTTGTCCGTATGGATTTCTCGAGGCTCCGGAGTGTTACTGGGTATGGCAGATACGGCTGCTGGCCGCCGGATCACCGGCTAAACGAGATACTTACGAAACGGCTGCGGCCGCCGGATCACCGGCTATACAAACACTGAGAAATGGTTACGTAACGGGGGAAAATAAAAGATTTAATATTTTTGAAGTATTTATTTATTTATGCATGTCTTTAAATTATGCATTTAAATTATGTCCTTAAGATTTCATATCATGACTAAATTGTTGTTTTGGATTAAAGGCATGTTCGAGTACACGATTTAAGTATTGTTTCCTTTAAATTGGCAAATGCATGTTTAGGAGAGGAATTTTAATTATCTAATTAATCCCTATATTGCTATGTTAGGATCGACTTACTCAGTATTTTATATACTGATAAAAATTGTTGTTTTTCCTTTCTTTCAGAGTACGGAGATAATGCATAGCATGTGCATTGGGGGATGGAATTATTAAACATTGTTTTATCACTTTTATGATACTTGCATAACGGGCATGTAAATTCCGAGTTTTGGCCATGTCGGCCCACTTTACAATTCCGCTGCGATACGTTACTTTCGGTATTACTATGTGTGGATGAAATGCTATTATTATTTTTAAATAAATTCCGGACTCGTTTTTAAATCTTTTTGCAATACCTATAGCCTTGCACCTCTTTAGCACGCTCAGAGAATCCGTGTCTTGCTAGGGAGGTGTGGCGGTAGCACCCCGGCCTGGGTTACCAAATCCGGGGTGTTACAGTTGGACATTTTGGGGATGAACTTAGGAAAAGCACATTCTGCCCGAATTTGGCACAGAATGCGCCACACACACTGTGTGGCGCCTAAAAAGGCCCTGCAGCGCCACATTGGCGCCTGGACACTTGGAAAATTTTCCAAGTTTTTCCAGAATGCGCCGCATGTGCTATGCGGCGCCTAAAACTGCTCCTATGCGCCACTTTTCCGCGCCGCAAAAATAAGAATTTTTCCAAATTGCTTCAGGATGCGCCGCATCTACTATGCGGCGCCCAAATCACCCCTTGAGCGCCACTTTTGGCGCCGCGGACCTGAACTTTTCTTCAGAATGCGCCACACATGCTGTGTGGCGCCTAAATTGGCTTCTGAGCGCCACATTGGGCGCCACAGACGCGAATTTTTGAAAAATCCGCGAATCCAAAAGATTCAAATCAAATCCAATCGATTTTCGAGATCCAAAACTGCATTATACTGGCTCTAAATCATATATTTGGTGTATATACAGCCTTGGATCCGATTATTCACCACATATCTTGACCAAGTCACAATTTCACTCTCCATAAAAGGGTTATGACCGATCTCTCTTGTTCATATTCTACAAAATCTGTCTACCTCTTTCCTGTTCAACATTGTCTCTCTAATACCTGTCCTATTCATTAAATTACTGTAAAAATTCGTTTCTCATGGGGCCAAAGAGAAAATCAACCCGAGGAAACAAGAGAAACAATGCCGGAAAGAAGCAGAAAGCCACAGAACCTGCCCCATCACAGCCACCGGTTATCAGAGAACCTAATCCGGAGCCGGTTGTGAATGAATTGTTGGCTCCTGATTCAGTGGATGGAAACGAAACTTCTTTCAATTCTGCCCTTGATGGAAACGAGACTTCTTTCAATTCTGCTCAACCGACAGAGGATGATCCACAGCAAGAGGAGGATGATGTTGAATCTCGAGAAGAAATTTCACCGGAGGGGGATAAACGTTCAAATGGTTCTAAGGCAAAGAAGAAAAGTCATAATAGGAAGGACGATGCAATTGCAAACCCTCTGGAGGAATTAACTGGGGACACTTTCAATCCGGCTATCTTCATCAACCAGAAGGCGTATTCCTATTATCACAGAATGGTGGATAGATGGATTATTGCAGACAAGGGATTCACTGAAGCTGACATGGAGCGGTTTTCGGTTCATGATGCTCTCATGAGTCGAGGATGGATGAAATTTGCTGAGCATCCGGAAGGAGTTTACTCTTGGGAGCTTACTAGGCAATTCTTATGTAATGCCCAGTATGAGCACTATACTTCATGGATTAGGGGAGTGCCTGTGCCCTATGGCCCTGCAGTGATTAATGAATTTTATGGCACTGTGGATGTCTCTTGTCCGGTTACAAAGAAGAAGCACTTCCATGACCCTGTTCATGCAGAGGAATGAGGATCGGCATTGGAGAAGAGGATTTTGAGAGAGATGTTTGAAAACCAAGAGAGAATCCATTACATAGGGAAGAAGAAGGACAGCGTTGTCGCCACATCGATGACTGCACCACTCTATCAGATCTACTTACTTTACAAGCATAAGGTGTATCCTGTTTCCCACACTGCGCAGCCCAATGCAGAGGAGCTATATTTTGTGTATTGCGTGAAGAACGGGCTGCCTATTGATATTGGGGAGATGGTGGCATATGAGTTGAGTAAAATGGGATCTGATGTGAAGAGGAAGGTTCTTGGATTTCCTGCGCTGATTTGGGCTCTTTGTAAGAGAGCTGGGGTGGATCTAAGTGCATATGCTCAAGATATAAAACCAAAGCCCCCTATCTGTTTCAAAACTCATTACACCACGCCTGGAGTAAGATGTGCAGAGCTAGCTTACCCTACTTCATCTCGTAGGGCATCCACTCATCCCACTGATATACCTAGTACATCTGGTACTAAGGTTGATGCTGTAGAGAGTGCAATCAATAGGATGACTTATGAAATTCATCAGCTGAGAGCCGAGATGAAGAAAAAGGAGGATAGTGCACAGACACAGATTGCACGACTTTCCACCAGACTTGAGTACTTCATGTCTGAAAGTTTAGGTGATCGATACATTCCTCCTACCACTAGTTCGAGCTCTACGGGAAGTGATAATGTTCCTGTGGAAGATGAAGTAGATGATTCGGATAGATCTCTAGAAATCTAGATTCTTGATTAGATAGGATTGCTTCCTTTTTGATTAAATTTGTCATGAGTATATTAATTTTAGTGGTATTTTGCTTACTTTGAACTAGCATCTTGATGTAAGAATTGCTAGATTTATGGTATTTTGCTTTTGGTAAATTTATAAAATTTAAATATTTTCATTAAATCTGTCCATAATTATTTAATTGATAAAATGTGCCTACAAAATAAATAAAAATCTGAAATTTAATAATAAAATCTGAATTTAAATAAATTATGGATGAGGTTTAATTATTTTAATTTATAATTTACTATGTGCTCTAATGATCATCTTTTGTATGAGTGAATACCATATATATATAAAGAAGCAGGATATGTCAAGAAGAAGCAAAAAGGGGACATCCATGTTGGTAAAAAGAAATTCTAGGGATCTACATACTCCAGGTGTGATCTTTTCATGTTTTATTTTATCAATCTGCATGAATTATTCTGGTAAGAGCTTAGTTTAATTTTATGTTATTTTCGTGTTTTATTATGCTTTAAATAAAATGGTACATGCATAAATTGGGTATACTGATTATGTTAGATTTAAATTATGTTTTCACAGTGGTGCTAGTATTTAAATTCTCACATCACTGCCAATCTGGAGAAAATCAAAATAAGTCTAAAGTTCTGCTTAGATCCGATTTTACAACTTAATGAGTATTAGGTTTCCTAGTTTAAAGTACTAGACTTTGTTAAACTGTCATGTTGGTTGTTCGAACTTGGGTGACGATTATATTTACCTTGCAGAAAGTCTTTGATTAGTTAGACTGGTTTATTTGTTATGTGGAGAGTTATCATTATTTTTATATGAATATGCTCGTTCCATGTCTCCTTAAATGCTTAATTACAATAAAGTCAGAGTAAAACCCCTGTAAAAAAAAAATTATTATTAAATCTTGCAAAAAGAAAAAGAAAAAAATCATAAATGCAAGATCAAAAAAAAAAAAGAGAAGAAGAAAAGAAAAGTTTAAAATAAAGGGGTATTAAACAGAATATTTATAAACTCTTGGCTATATGACTGGCACGTATTCTTAGACATGAGTAGCTTTTGGAATTCAACCGTCTACAACTCAGCCAAAGTGTCTAGAATAATTGTGAAACCGAGTCATTAATTGAGCATTTTTGAAGACAGGAATAGAAAAGCATATTTACATTATTTCCTCTCCCGTTTCGAGTTGCTATGTTTGATTGATCTGCTTTTTGTATTGTAAGTGCTTTGGATACCTGGTTTTGACAGCTGATGCATAACAATTTACCTTTGTCTAGCACATTAAACTCTGAACCCTTTTAGCTCATTGCGTTGTTGAAATCTATGATTTGGCAGAACTGAAATGACTTCATCTTTATTATCTAGATTGGCATGTGATGTGATCATTGGTTTCATTGCTCAAGGGACGAGCAATATTTAAGTGTGAGGGTGTTGATGCACCCTGTGAAACCACATTTAAATGATCTTAAATTATGTTAAAATGGACCTAAATTGCATGCATGTGACCCTATTTTACTGCTTTTTAATGCACATTTCATGTGGTTTGTAAATATTAATAAGACTGATTAAATTGAGCTTATTTGAGTTCAATTTGCCTTGTTTTATGCTTTTTAATAAGACTTTGACAATTCTAATACATTGCAATGATGTTTCAGGCATTAAAATGAAGAAAGAAGATGTTCGGAGGACAAAAGATGTCAAATTCAGATTTTTCAACACTGGACTGTGCCCAGAATGTGCCGCATGGGCATGTCGACGCCCAAATCGAGTCCTGAGCGCCACATCAGGCGCCGCATCAACACTTGGAAAAATTTCGGATGGAAAAAGCTTCAGGATGCGCCGCATAAGCTTGGTGGCGCCTAAATTGGTCTCCGAGCGCCGCAAAATGCGCCGCAATCAGAAATTTGGAAAATCATCGTTATGCGCCGCAGCTTCTTGGTGGCGCCTAAAACCTCTTCCGAGCGCCACATTGGGCGCCACAGTCACGGTTGGGCAGTTTTCTAACCTCCCGAACTCGGTTTTAAATGCCGTTCTTCGTCATTTTTCTTCATTCAGACTGCGAAAACATCACAAAAACATTCTGTAAACATCTGCTAATGGGAGAAGAAGGCCGGAAACACAAAATCATGCCGGAGGAATGCATCAAGAACGCTGTTCTGGGCGTGTTCTTCTTATTCTAGGTGTTGCCTTTCTTTTTCTTGCTTTGTAATGAATTGAAATTGCCTCTAAATGTAATCTGCTATCATGTTCTTAATTTGTAGACAGATTTCTATGTCGTTCGTGTTAAGAGTGATCTAGAACGGGAGTTCAGAATCACTTTTGAAGTATGAACCTATCTTTTATGGAAGCAATAATATGTCGATGTTTAATTCTGTAATCTGGATTAATCTGTCTGAATTGTTAGAATACAGATTAGAATCATGTATTGTTTGCCAGAGTTTGATCGATGGTTAGGTTTGGATGGAAATCTTGAATCTGCTGTTTTATCTATTGAATTTGGATTGAACGATTAATCTGCTAGCATTATAGAATCTGTCTAATCTGTTTTAAGCGCCATTCTGCCTGAATTGTGGAAGTAAAATTTCATGTTTTGGTGTAATACATTTTAATCGATTAGATGGAATTAATCTGCTCTTCAAATTGTTAATCTGCTAAAGCCCTGAATTAGTCGGTCAATCTTAATTCCCTATTTTTAGTAATCTGGCATTAAATCTAATATGTCTGTATTTTAATATTATTAATTAAATCCACTTTACCATGTTTTATTATTATTTTACCATAATTGTTAGATTATTTACACTGTTTTGCATAATTTGAATGTTAGAATCTAATTCCATAAATTCTGCTTTGCTAAATCGGGAGATAAAAAGTAGAATTAATATTTTAGTACCGGAATTGGGAATAAATTTCATTAAAAATGGATTCTGGCATGTGCACAATGATTTGGGAAATGAAAAGTGTCTATTAATTGCTATAGGAAAAATTGTATGCTTGGGAAAGACTCAAATTTAGGCCTAGAACAATGATTGCAGAATGTTAGATAATCTAATCAGCTTCCATGAAGTCCGTTTAAGCATAATTTGGATTTTTAGTAGATTAATATATTTTTAATCTTTATAAAAATCTTTAAATTTAAGAAATTGATCTTTAGAGCATTGGGAAATGTCAAATCACAATACAATTTCTATTTTATACTAATAAAGATGGCAATATTTAAAATATTACAAGCAGCTCCCATTTATATTCTTATTAAACAAAATTTTAAATCTGTTTTATTTTAATTTTAATGTCACTGTTTTTTAATTAAATAATCTTTAGGATTAAACAAATATTTTTCAAAATATAAAATATATTCAATAAACTTAAAACAATTAAAATATTCTCCAGAATGAAATAATATTCTGAATTCCCTTGGGTTCGACCCGGTATTCACCGGTATTTATTACTTGATGACAACCATCCGCTTGTGGTAAAATATGAGTAGTAAAAATCAATCATCACCGGGTCATTCTCGATTACGATTCCTATCCTCAATCTATTTCGACTTAAATTGATTTCGTGTTTGAAATCTTAAGTCCGTCGGTTTTGGATTCGTCGGCTTTGAATTCGTCGACTTTGAGTTCGCCGACTTTTGGCTCCCGTGCAATAATTTATCTACTTAAACTATTTCCGACTTCACGGGTTCTTAGAATCAAAATTCTTTCCTTTCTTGAATATAATTCCAATTCTTTTGGCTCGATCCATGGAATGTCTTCGGGCTTCCTTTCCCTCTTTCATTCCATTTTGAATTTTTTTAATCTATCGGCGTTCCATTTCCGAGCAATAATTTATTGTGATAAATTATTTTCTTCTTCTCGGAGATATTTTGACCTTGGTCGGATTAATAAACTAATTTTACTCCTTTGGACGCCGATAAAAATCTCGGGTATTATATTTGCAAACTGATGTAACTTTTGCGATGAGTCGTGGGCTTGGTGCAAATGGCATTAGCCTTGGTTCGAGGAGTTCCTCGCACGAGGCCCTCAAGGTTGGCTCTAGTGTGAGGAGTTACTCACACAATGCTTTATTGGGATGCGGAAGTGGGCGCTAATGCGATGAGTTGTTGGTGCAATGAATGTATAACACTAATATTGGAGATCTTTTCATCTTATCTCACCAGTGATCATTGGATTCTTTGTGGCCTAGACTGAGAGTGGTTCGAGCCGATGAGTGGGTCTGGTGCGACAAACATGATGCACCACGGTTTGTCGGATGTCGCACCACTTTGTTTCTGAATTGTGTTGTTGAACTTTTAAATATTGAATCTCCAAGGCACTAAATTCATTTCAGCTCTTGTTGAATCCTTCTCCCTGTTAACGAACTTTAATGATTGAATTTCATAGGCGTTAAATTTATTTAAACTCTAGTTGAATCCTTCTCCCTGTTAACTTACTGTTTATCGGGAAACTTAATTGTTGACCGGCATTGACTGAAGGCGGCGACGATTTGGTTTCATTTTTCTGATCTCGAAATGCTACTGTTTGGTGCATTTGGAGGTCCGGGTTCTGTTTCATGCCAGTCGAATGGGCCTGGCTCATTTTGTTACGCCTAGTTCAAAATTTTTCATTAATTTTTTTGTATAGTTTTATGTGCATTTTAGCTATGTAGAAAATTTTTTCCAGTAACTCCGCCCCCTCGGAAAAATTGTCAATTTTTTGTCGTAACTTTGCTCTTTTTCCGATTTTGTGCCATAAGTTTAGAGTTTTCTAATTTGATGCTACAACTTTGCTAATGGTCTCCAAAGTTATCCCATCGGGCCTTAATCACCTTATTTGTTGATGTGGCAAGAGATTCGTGTAAATAATTAATTTAATTGTGCCAAGTAGGTGTTGATTGAGTTTGACCTGCAATTAATATTTTCTAACCCATTTGTTGCATACGTAGAGAATGGAAATGAGACTATTGGGTTAGAAATAGGATTAGAAAATGTCCATATGTATAGATCAAACTCAGTCAATATACGTGGCACATACGTGGCATAATTAAATTAATTATTTATACTAATCTCCTTCCACGTCAGCAAATACGGGTGATTAAGGCCCGATGGGACCAATTTGAGACCATTAGCAAAGTTATGGTGCTAAATTAGAAAACTTCAAACTTATGGCTCCAAGTTGGAAAATGGGCAAAGTTATTGCTCCAAATTGGCATTTTTTTCCTTCCGCCCCTCAAGCTAAAAATTTGCCATTAATTTTTTATATTGTTTTGTGAATTTTAGCTATAGTAGAATGTATTTTTCTGTAATTTATGCAATAGAGAAGACGAAGGGGAAAAAAAGGTATCATACTTCTTTGTTGGTAGGTTTTTTAACAAAAGTCCATATGTTCTTTAATCTTAATAAATAAAATAATAAACTTGGCCACTATATGAATTGTAACTAGACTATGAAGAGCTTGTTTTTTTACCTAGAGGAAGCATCTTTCCATTTGGTATAATGGCTTATGATTTTAACAATTAGTGGCTTTCTTAGTGAGATGGATTTTTTAGCGACTGCTTAGTATGTTACGTCGAAAAAAATATTTCTGAAAAAATTGAAAATTAAAAGGTTTTACAACACTTCCAAAATATGAGTAGTTTACAATTGTCGCACTTAATGTAAAAATAAAATATTTATAATGAATTTTCTATATAATATATTTTATTATTTTATATGTTCTGAGAAAAAAAAAATTATATTAGAGCTCGCCCCTAACTCCAATACTCTGCGTCCGCTACTGGGCGTGCCTGTTGGCTGTCCTTCCACTATTCCAGCTCCCTCATCTGCCCATCTTGCTTTAACAATTTGTTGAGCTGCTCCGTAAATTTCTTGGCCCATCTGGGATAAATGATGTCATGGTTTGGGCACACACCAGAAGACGACCGCGCTGCCGACTTTTTGGCCAAACAAGCTTTTGCTACACAGTCCCCTATTTTGCTAGATCCTCATAAGCTAATTGATCAAATTGTTGGTGTTTCGTGTTAACAGACTTGGCCTCTATAGCTTTTGGTAAACAGTCTCTCTTTATAAGATTTTGGGGGAAAAAAAAAAGAAGAAAAACCTCATTTAGTACCATAAGTTTTTTTAATTCCAAAACTATCACACAAATATCGAATTAGACGAACTCGTCCTGAACATGATTTTTTCGCTAATTTTCGCCGAACCCATCCTTAACCGATTTTTCTGTTAATTTTTCGCCGAACCCGTCCCACAACTGTCCTAATGGAGGGATGAGTTCAGCGATGATTAGGGTAGTCATGAGACGGGCTCGGCGATTATTAGCAAAAAAATCGGGTTCATGAACGGGGTTGGGTGAAAATTATGGTAGTTATTGGACGGATTCGTCTAATTCGATGGACTGTTTCGGAAATTTTAAAAAATTATGGGACGATATTGGTTTTAGAAATGAATGCATGATATTTAAAAACTAGGAGATGAGACGAATCCAACAAGATCTCACTTGACTATATTTTGTCTTCTATAACTATAACCAAAAATAGAAGTTAAAGTATTACAATTAACAGTAAAAAAATTATCATGTAACATTTAAAAAGAAACGGAGGGAGTAGCACCATTTAATTGTATTCCTGTTGCTGATATTCACATATTGGGATCATTGCCTTAATGTCTGACCATCAAATCAAACGGGTGCTTTGGATTTTTTATTTTTTAATTTTTTAAAGAAAAATAGTACTCCCTCCGTTCCTTTTTAGTTGTCTCTTTCAACTTAATTTCAATAACCAAGGTTGACATTAATTAACTCATAAATTTACATTTTTATCCTTCAACTAAACTCATTTATAATAAATGTCAACAAATAGCATTTATATAAAGTGAAGGACAATATAGTAAAAACATAGCATAACTACCTAAAATTGACAACTATTTTGGAACACTTTTTATTCTCTAAAAAGACAACTAAAAATGAACGGAGGGAGTAATACCTAATTTTTGAAAAGGTGACATTTTTTTTTTTAATTAGCATCTGCTTAAAAATTAACATACCTTTTGCTCATGCAATATACACACATCCATGATTTTGCATAGCAAAGCCACAACCACAAAGGTTGTTTGCTAGTTTGTGCGAATAAGAGAAAATAGGGGAATGTAATGAGAGAGAAAATTCAGCGGACGAAGACAAGAAAAATGATTTTTGAACAGTTTTGGGAAAGAGGGAGATTTTCTCTTGCATTCTATAATCTCTCTTTCATGCCCTTTTACCAGAAGTTTGTTTGACCATTTGACCATTTTTCCCAATCCCCACATCTTCCTTCCATCTCCTTCTTCTCATGTTCCTCCTCTTTGCGCCATTCTTTCCTTTCACCTATTCAACATTTTCTTACACCTCCATACATACACACGCACACCCCTCATTCCCACATTTTAATCACAGTTCCATTCCCCCATGTGAGCCCACCTGCCCATTTGTTTGTTTGCAGATTTCATTGATCACCAGTCACCGCGGTGATCTCCGTTTGATGCTTGGTTGAATAATCAGCGATCCCAGATTTGAATTGGAGAAAAGAAAAATCTTGGAAATCATTCCTGAGAAATGGGTAGTTGTTTGTCCACCACAAAAGTGAGTGGTTCCAATAGCAACGCCAACGCCAACCCCACAACCGCCGCCGCCGCGGCCACCACAGCCACCAACACCCGTCGTGGCCCCGCCGCATCCAAGCATCCTGCCTCCACGTCTTCTTCCACGGTTCCGTTGAACAAGCAGGAGTTCCCGCCCAATAATCCTTATAAGAATTATAGAACCCAACAGCAGCAGAAACATTCCCAGCAGGTTATCAAGAGTACTTCCAAGAAGGCGGGCATTCCCTGTGGGAAAAGAACAGATTTTGGGTTTGATAAGGATTTTGATCGGAGGTATACGATAGGGAAGTTGTTGGGGCATGGCCAGTTTGGTTATACATATGTTGCAACCGATAAGTCTAATGGGGATCGTGTTGCTGTCAAGAGAATTGAGAAGAACAAGGTAATTTCCTCCCCCAGTTCTTCTGGGTTTTCTCCTCGCTTACCATTGTTCCACACTTTCCTTTATTGCTCTTGTTTTAGTTATTAATTTTATTTTATTTTTTTATTTTCTTATGGTTGCTCGTTTTGAGTTTCTATAATTGATAAATTTCCATTTGTGGTCCATTAGGTTCTAGTTCAAGTAAATGTGTAATCAAGAATGGTTATTAAGATAGATTCTCTGTTCTTGACATGGAAGAGGAATATGTCTATCTTACCTAATTTGTGATGTGTTTAAGGCATTACATTTGCTTTTTCGCTTAGAACATGTTTTTTTAAGCAAAATCTTTGAAGCAAGTGGCTTAAGTTGTTTATCTCTTGTCATGGATGTTTTGGGTATTTTAATATCCTGTTCAATCATGCTTATCATTCATTAATTAGTTTTCATTCCATATCTCTAGAGGATTTATGATGCTTAATTTGGGAGTAAATGTGGAAAAGGATAAGTGTTGTTCAGGACTTTTCTGACAGTAGATGGGTCATACTGTCATAGACTGGAGAATCATTGTATATACAGGACTTTTTAAGTGGTGTTGATTTGGTAAATGTAAAGGTATACCTAAGGATATGAGGAGATACATTTCAAACCCTGGCTGTGTTAAGTTTTTGAAGGAAAAGATGGCTGGGAATACAATGTACGTTTTTCAAAAGTGTTGTATACATGTAAAAGTAGTGATCAATGCAAATTTATGTGAGAAATCTATTAAATTATATTTTTAAGTTCTCAGTCGGCATAAAATTCTGTTACTTTAAAAGTTCATAATGATCAAGGTCCTGAATACGTTGGTAGATGGTTCTTCCCATTGCTGTTGAGGATGTCAAGCGAGAAGTCAAGATATTAAAAGCACTAGCAGGGCATGAGAATGTGGTTGAATTCTACAATGCTTTTGAAGACAGTTCTTATGTATATATAGTGATGGAGTAAGTTTTTTCTTCAAACGTTGTTAGTAGTCGAGAAAAATGCAGCAGGGTATTTTTAATCACATAACTCCTGTCATTTTAGGCTATGTGAGGGCGGAGAATTACTTGACCGTATCTTATCCAAGTAAGCAAGCGTGCGCTGCGCTGTATTTTGTTTCTTTCAATAAAAAAGCATTATCTTTAACATAAAAATATTTTTTTCCAACAGGAAGGAGAGCCGTTATACGGAGAAAGATGCAGCAGTTATTGTTAGGCAAATGCTAAAAGTTGCAGCTGAGTGCCATTTACATGGTTTTGTGCACCGGGACATGAAACCTGAGGTATGTTCCAAATTATTTGATTTTCAATCTTGCACCATCTTGGTTGATGTTATGAATTATTTGTTACTCAGAATTTTCTATTTAAGTCCACGAAAGAGGATTCACCACTGAAGGCTACAGATTTTGGTCTTTCAGATATCATAAGACCAGGTAATTAAATTATGGTACTCTGAATTCTTCACATTTTGAAGTTCAAATTGAAATATGTGTTTTGTTTTTTAGCACATTGACATGTTTCTATATATATCAATTTTGTTTTCCTTTACTCATTCTTCTCAAACTCTATGTTTTTAAAGAATCTTTGTCTTGATCTTATTTGATGGCAATATGTGATTCATATAGTCAACCCATATTACGATACGGAGGCTTAAATGATGATAATGATTCTTTACAAACTCTAAACTTTTATCAGGAAAGAAATTCCAAGATATTGTTGGTAGTGCATATTACGTTGCTCCAGAGGTTTTGAAACGTAGGTCAGGACCGGAATCAGATGTATGGAGCATTGGTGTGATTACTTACATTTTGCTCTGTGGGCGGCGACCCTTCTGGGACAAGACCGAGGATGGCATATTTAAAGAGGTGAGAGGTTAAGATTCGCATTTTTCATTTTCTCAAATAGTTTGTCATCGCGACGCTTATTTTTAGTTGATTATGACTTTTGGTTAAGAAATAAGCACCTTTATGCTCTTTTTGGATGTTTGGATGGGCTTATCAAAATAAGCAAAAACACGAAATAAACCAAACAGCTAATGATTTATAAACAAGTCATGGGTTGCTTATCGAAAGCACTTTTTATCTTATGTATCCAAACATCCATCCAGACACAAAAATTTATTAATTATGCTTTTGATTTATACCTATGCTTTTGGTTCATTTCAAATGGTACATCTGGATTTTCAGCTAAATGTACTTGACAATATATTTGAATAATTTCTGACATTGAACATTCTCTCCTGGAGCAATTATTTTACACAATTCATATTTCAATTAGCATCCATTTATGGAATTATAACTTCTTTTACCATATAATCAATGCATAGTTGATTAGGTTTTGACAATCAACTTTGGCCTCTACAGGTTCTCAGAAACAAGCCTGATTTCAAGCGCAAACCCTGGCCAAACATAAGCGAGGCAGCTAAAGATTTTGTAAGGAAGTTGCTAGTGAAAAATCCATCCGCAAGACTTACAGCAGCACAAGCATTATGTATGTCTTCATGACTCTTGAACAACTGATACTTTCACATTTGTGATAAGATTTCTTATGAGAGCTGGTGATTAATTTCCTACTTTCCTAATTCGTAGCATTTTTGTTTTATGGTACAAATTGTATAGCGCTATTCTTATGTGCTCTGTTAAACTCTTTGAATGTTATAATCAAACTATATTTTGAAAACTAAATCTACTTGGGATCAAAAGTTTGTGTAACTCTACTTATGTTTATTGCATTATGCATATCATACCGTGTAATTTGATTATTTGACATACTATCGCGTTAGATCTGCAATATAAATCCTGGATCTAAAAATTTTATTGACACTTAATTTTTATATTTTTTTTAAAAAACAAATTGCCTGCACTCTCTATACATTCATTCCCTTGGAATTATTTTGTATCCTTTGTTTTGGAGTCGCACTCCAGTGCGGCAATGTTTACAACATTGTACCAATGTACCACGAATATCCTCTGTATGTCTGGTCTTGTTTAATCAAATTTGAGCTTGTGCAGCACATCCATGGGTTCGAGAAGGAGGTGAAGCTTCAGAGATTCCTCTGGACATTTTGGTTTTGTCTAACATGCGCCAATTCGTGAAATACAGTAGATTTAAGCAGTTTGCTCTTCGGGTACACTCTTCT
Organism: Hygrophila difformis; assembly: GCA_030278955.1. NCBI lineage: Eukaryota > Viridiplantae > Streptophyta > Magnoliopsida > Lamiales > Acanthaceae > Hygrophila > Hygrophila difformis. The sequence continues at coordinate 24,601,109 of JAOANR010000011.1, forward strand.
TTTATAGAAGTAGTTTTTAAAAATTCAGCAGCTATCATTTATTATGATTTTGGAGATACAAATATATTGTATCAAATTAACGTTCCAGGCATTGGCTAGCACGCTTGATGAGGAAGAGCTGTCTGATCTTCGAGATCAGTTCGACGCAATTGATGTGGATAAAAATGGTGTCATAAGTCTTGACGAAATGAGACAGGTTAATATACCTCTTTTGAGAGAATCTATTTATATTTTGATTTTGTTACTATGGGAATCTTTTGAAACCTACCGAAATATCTTGCTCGAATTGCTATTGACATCTGTTATCTCTCTTGTGGAATTCATATGTTTTATTTCACCTTTAGGCCTTGGAGAAAGACATTCCTTGGAAATTGAAAGACTCGCGAGTTCTTGAAATCCTCCAAGCGGTACATTCAGATTAGAATTCGTGAAACAATGTTTGCTCATTTTGAGTCTCAAAGTTCATTTTGGGGATTTTGAATCCATTAATTGGTTCCATAATAAGGCAGCCCTGATTTCTGATGAATGTTACATGATTGTACGAGCAGATTGACTGCAATACAGACGGATTTATAGATTTCACAGAGTTCATTGCAGCTACAATTCATGTCCATCAGTTGGAGGAGCATGATTCAGAAAAATGGCTGCAGAGATCGCAGGCAGCTTTTCAAAAATTTGATGTTGATAGAGATGGATATATAACTCCAGAAGAACTTAAAATGGTTAGTATAATTTGTTTCCATCAATTTGAGTTACAAAAGTGAACATTAAACCTGAAACATCGAACAATAGTAACTTATTGGCTACCTGCTTATTTTCATGGAAAAGCTGTAAATAGTGCAAGTGAAGTTGGATATATGTTCATAATCAAAATCATCTCCTTACTGATGATTCATATGTTCTTTCCTCTTGTGCAACAGCACACAGGATTAAAGGGGTCGATAGATCCACTTCTAGAAGAAGCTGACATCGACAAAGATGGGAGGATTAGTCTATCTGAATTCCGGAGGCTCTTAAGAACTGCCAGTATGGGATCGCACTATCCAAGTAGTTCATCTGGAAATCGGAAATCAGCCACATAGTTTCAAATTCAATAATGTGCATCGAGTTAAAAAGATAATGGGAACATCTCGAAAGAAAGACTCGGAGACAGGAGACTGTTGAAACCGTTGTGCAATGTGCTTGTACATGGGACAAAATTGTCTGTTCCCTCGTGCCCTCCATAACTGTCGGAGTGGATCAACGTTGTGGTCACGACCAAGCAGATGATGACGAGTTGTATTTGTTGAAGCCAATCATCATGATTGGGTAAAAGCCTGGTGTCACTGTTATGGTTTTGATAAGTCATTGGCTGCCTTTCCAAGCGGCCTCTGTATTCCTTTGGAATTGTTGTCCATCTTCTCCTTGTCATTTTTTGTCATCAATATGTATGAATTCTGAGTTATTTGCTTAAATTTTATGGGTAAATTATATACTACCAGCTTTTATGTATTTTACAGATTGAGAAGGGTGATTGGTGGAAGTAAGATTATTGAATTAAATTACTCACGGTGGTCGAATTGACAAGAGCAAAAAGTTAGAAATGGTGGATAAATTAACAGACAATTAGTTGATTAAGACCATGGACCTTGAATATAAATTGGTGAGTTCAGAAGTAAATCGGTGAATACAGGACATTCCTCAACCTAATGAAATCTTGTAAAAATGGCCATGGACGGGATGACGAAAAATGAAAGCCTGACTATATATATATATATATACTAGCAATTCTTCGATGTGCGGTGCACAGCTATTTTGGATGTACAACTGCCCATGGAAAAGAAGAAATAATTTTAGGTGAGTGTACGTGCTTTTCTTATATTATACTTCCCCGTCCCATTTGAAACATCTTGTTACTGTTGGGCACGTGAATTAAGATAGAGTTTATTTGTGAGTATATGATGCGGTCCACATAGTTGTAAGAGGGAAATTTATTTCTATTTATGGAAACATGATATTTGTAATGGGGCATCCAAATATAATAAGTATGACACTTCAAATGGGACGGAGAGAGTAGTTATTATGTTGATGGAAGTTTAGTTATTACTTAATATTGTCACAAGTGTACGACCGGAAAAAAATTTGCTATTGAAGTGATGGTTCGCCTCATTTGCGAAGGAATATATATATATATATATATATACATAGAGAGATATATACATACTTATTTAGACGTAGAGGTACCTTTATTTGTGTTTTAAATGATAAATTTTTTTCCTATGTTGAAATAGCAATCAAGTGAATTAATAAGGAATTGAAGTGCATTGAGGATGCTGAAGAGAAGAGAGTAGTGCTGTGGAAATATAAGCACACGATTTTCCAGAACATAAAAACTGCTATGGAAAACATACTGAGATACAATTTGGATGATATATTATAGAGATAAAGTTCTTGGATACTGAATTTAGTAGTTCCAAAACATAAAGAGTGTTGTAGGCTAACTGCGAAAATGAGGTTGTTCAATGCATTGGTACTGGTAAAACTCTATCACGCCGATTTGTGTATTCCCTCGCAGGCACCTCATCCTATTGATCTACAATTTTGTTTCACTTTCTCTTGGTGGTTGGAGAGATAATTTTTTCTGCTATCATTAACTAAAAAAAATTACGTCAGCGACCGAGAAATTCAGTAGCTAATATTTTCCCAAAAAAATGTACTTTTATTTTTATTCTCCTTATTTTATAGTTATTTTATTGAGTTAATATTTATTTGTTATTTATAATATTTTCATTTAATATAAATTAATTAAGTTTCTTCTCTTTTAAATTGTATTCTCATTTAGATTTAATAATTAAAATAATTTTTTTCCCATATATTTAGGGGTGGGCACGGTTCGGTTACCCGGAGTTTTTCAGGTATTTGTATTTGTATTTGAACCGGACAAATACTTAGATGAAGTATTTGTATTTGTAACCGGACTCCTCGGTTAACCGGTGATTCGGTTTCGATTCGATTCAGCGGTTAAGCGATTCGGTTCGAATATTTTGTCCAAGCCCATTAAACTTTATAATCAAATCTTCATTTCTTAATTCTTAAACTTTGCAAGTTTATTTTTGAGGTTATTATAATACAATAAAAAAAAATCATACAACTCTCGAATTCGGTGGTTCCTTTTAGTGTTATCAAAATATATTAGTATATTTAAAACATCTTAGTGTAGTGTCTATTTCAATATTGAGTATTCTTAAGGGCAAAAAATTAATTTAATTTCTTTTATACTAAATGAAAATATTATAAATAATCAGTAAAAATTTAACTAAACAAAATAGCAATAAAATAAGGAGAATAAAAATAAAGTGCATTTTTGGAAAACATTAGCTACTGAATTTTTGTAGAAAAAATAAGGATTCTCCAATCACCGAAATAAAGTGATAAAATTGAAGATCACGAGGATGAGGCGTCTCCCCATCACGCATTGGTGTGACAGAGTATTATCAGTACCAAGCCATTGAGTAACCTTATTTTAGCAATTGGATTCGAGATATAGTTTATGATATTGAAGATCATCTAGAATATTTTCCTCTGAATGGATGTTAACATAAGCACTTTAGTAACTGCTGGCAAGCCTCAAAGACCCGCATCAGTACATCGAACATTTGATTTGGATGGCTTGAAATGGTACATTTTATTTGGATTTTTTACCCGAAGGAACAGAAGCGAGATGAAAAAACTTGGGTCAAACTCGGCCTAACAGAATGAAATTTAATCTTATAGCACTATTTACACAAATATTTATAGGACATAATCAATATAATATAAATACGACATAAGAATTATATGATATACTTTGTAGGAGGAATGATGACACTATGTTGTTGCATTTTTTAGAAGTGACTTAGAACAATTTACATGATTAAATGTGTGTAAGTTTAAACAAGTAATTAGATCCAGGTGGAGTGCATGCAAGCCAGGAGACAAAAGTAATACCCGCGCACAGGAATTTAAATCTTCTTGGCAGCCGAATCAACATAGTGATCTATGATTTAGTTGCCTCAACAATTGGAAAGCAAATTGCACACACAAAGAAATTATTGTAAATACAAATTTGGCATAATAAATCTAAACCAGTCCGAAATAGAGATCGAATGGAAAGCAAGGATTATGAGAAGACCCTGTAGAATTTTTCAGAGAAGCTTTAAAAATAGAGGAAAAAATTGAGACCCTACCCCATTTGAGATAGCTTTTCCGTTTTCGTAGGGGTGGCAGCATTACTTGTAGCCTTCCGAGGTGGATAGCAGCGCGAAATTGCAACAGTAGCACAAGCATCAAGAAAAATGTCATGAAATCAAATAAAACCAGCCGCAAAAGCAAACAAAATCACATAAAATGGAGCAAAATTATAGAATAATAAAAACAAAGCATTGAAGACCATTCATTATCTGCAAGACGGCGTGTCTGCTGCTTAAAAATCTATGTTTTCATCAACAGACAAACAAACTGAGTATAGCGTGTAAATTGGCACCGTTTTTTTCCCTACCGTGCACACACAGCATCATAATATCATAGAAACTAAATCTTTGCTGGGGATTGTTTGGACAATTTCTAACATATTCTCTCATGGCCAAGGATTGTGTGGACAATTCCTTTTAAAGAACAGTTTACAAGTCAATAGCCAAAACTAAAGCAGGGAGAAACAGCTACATGGTTTCCAAAGTACATTGATGGACTTAATGTTTCATTCCAACTGAAATCACAAACAATTGGACTTATGGTATTGTTACAGTTCTGTATACATCTTTGTTCATATGTCATTTTGATGTGGCACACACAATAATAGAGGATGCTAATGATTGTTGCTATAAGCTACCCTCATTGATCATATGGCATGGCTACATTGTTCCACTTTTTTATGGTTTCACCAAGAAAGTACCAAATAACTTCACTAAATCAACTAATTTCCACAATATCACCATCAATCAGCAAGGGAAGAGTAATCATGGAAGTAATTGAGAATGGACCCTATCCGCATCTCTTTCTTCCCATAAAGAAGAAACTACAGGAGTGGCCAAGCACTGTCCCAGTCCCACAAATGTCATCAAACCATTGGAAGAATAAATATCTTTTAACTATTTAGTAGAATATATACCTTACTCCCTCTGTTTCATTTAGGTGTCACATTTAACAGACTATAAATGCGAAAAAAAAAAAAAAAGAGGAAACCTATCTATTAGTAGTAGTACTTAAAATGTTTTGGATAATCAGGCCACCAGCATCTTCATCATGCATGTAGACTGTAATAGGCATCCTTCCAGTTTATGATTCTAGTTAGTTAAAGAGGGGTGGGATCACACAGGCCATAGCAAAAAAAGGACGAGGAACAATGATCTAGACTTACACTTAAACGAATATGTTCTCTCAGTTTCAACAATTAGTCAGATTTAATTGGCAATATAGCAGGCCATGGTAAAAGGAAAAATTAGAAGCATTTGAATGGAGAATAGCCGACACCAAGAATATTATTGTGCATACAAAAGTGAATCAACTTACTGGAGGACATGAGAAGCCATGAGTAGTTCAGGTTCGCCCCCCCAAACATGAGGCTTCCTCATTTGTGAAACATGTGTCAAAATCACCTTCTATGAACCTAAGAGAACAAATCAATTCATAGAAAGCAGAAATGTCAGCCCGGTATAAAGAATGGGTATTACATATCTGGTTCACAGAGTGATGTGAAAAATAAAACAAAAGAAACAAAGTAAAATCATCCAATTGCTCGAAAAAGGAAATTTGCTTTTGGTTCAATTAACCAATTTGGTAAAGGCTATGATTGGAGTATTTGTTATACTGTGATTTAGTACTCAAGATTTCTGTTTGGAAAAACGCTTAGTGTTAGCAATATAGAGTAGCCTTACACCTACGCACAGAAGGAATATAACTAAAAGCGCAGAAAATGATCAATCAACCGACCATTCTGTTTCTTTCCGTCTCTTCGTAAATTCATCAGCTACCTAGTACAATTGGCAGAATCTGTTGTTAGAGACACATACAGATCCAAACAAAAAATTGGCATGGGTAGGCAAGTTTGAGAACCCTGCACTCCAGGAAGTTTTCTTTAGTTAAAATATGAGTAATAGACAAGTCATTCTTAGATCCGGTGAAATAAGTAAATTCAATTCGATCAAAATTCAGAAAAGAGACGCATTTACCTCTATGCTCACGCCTACATTTCAAGGCTAGTATTGCTAATCTTACACAAAAAAAAGGATACAAACTATTACATATTTCTAATTCTACTCTTTTTATATAATTAGTTTACTTCATAATTATGTCGGAAAAAAGAAAGCAGGATCATACTCTAGCCCGTAATTCATCTGCCAGTTCCCTTTGAAGTGTCTCATTTGGAGCAGGCTTCCCTTCTCGTAAGCAGGCTCCATGAGCAATAGAACGAAACATACATCCTCCATCCCCAGGTATACCTATGTATCATAGATCAGTGACCTGAATCAGCAGAAGCTAACGCATATGACCCCACTACGATTAATCTGGGCAAACATACCACCAAAGGGATGGTACAGTTGATATTGATAAAATCTAATCAAGAAGGATTTAGTTGTCCCAAAGAAAGTACAGTGCTACACAAAATAATACTATAACTTACCAATCACAGAGTAGTCAGTCAAAACTTTCTTCTTTGAAGAAGCATCACAATACCCTTCTTTCTTTTTGTCTCCATCAAGTGCATCGGCATATGAAGGTTGAGGAGTACAAAAACAAACCAGGAATCCAATGAAAAGTCCAGCGAATAGGCTGCGTTCTTGCCAGAAAAAAGACCCTATACTACCCTTAATTTTGGAAGCCTCTGATTGTTTAGATGCCAAAAGTCTAAAATTCATGTTCTGGCATCCAGTAGAAAAATTGACAAGCCTCTTCCAGCGATGCCTGGGACTAACTATAGTTTTAAACGTCAATGACTATAAACAGAAATATAGCTGGCAATCATTTGATATTTCATCCAAGTGTTTTGACTGCAGATGAGAATGTGTATCAATGTATGCCTATATGATCCACACTTATAATTTTCTCTAACAAGTTAGTTTGAGACAATTTCTTGCTGCCAATGAAATTTTATCTTTACCTCCAGGAATTCTGAGTTGTAAAAGAAATGCCATGTACAGGCGCAAAGTGTTCCACCGAGCAGGGGTACCTACACCAATATGCAACATATTAAGCCACAATACATAACGTTGAAATTCCATAAAGGCGATATACCATGAAGAGGTTTGTTGAATGAAGAGAAAATGAGAAGTGTATTATGTTTCCATGGAGATATGAATAGCATTGCCTTCAATTCCAACTTCCAATCAAGAACCAAGAAACTCAAAGTTCACAGCCCACTAAAGGATTAGAGTAACCTTTGTCTTCTCCAATTCAAGCACAATTGCAATTTCTCCTCTTGGTTACACACAAAAGCATCAATTTGTCAGCGAACAAACTTCACAGAAAACAAATTTCAAGAACAAAGAGAAAATTAAATTCACCATTCCCCAAGAGAGACCCTTCCAAGATTCATAACTTGATTTCTCCCCATACTGCCATACCAACGCCACTGCAGTAACCCTTTCAAGGAAAACATAAATTCATAAGCCCTCAACACCAAAAATCAAAGGACAAAGCAGAACAAGAAAAAATCAAGTGGAAAAAGCAGAGACGATTCTGAGTTCTAATACAAGAACTGAGTCAGTCCCACTCTCATCACTTTTGGCCAATTAACAGCAAATCCGTTGCACATTACAGTACCATTCAACAACGCTGAATACATGAATAGCCCATGTGGAAAGTGAGAGGGCATTGGAGGGTTCACCGAAAATCGGAGATTCAGCGGCATGAGAGGGCCTTCGTCTTCCCCGTCGACCTCGCCGCACAGCTTCCCACCTGGCAGCGATTGACAAGAGGGCGACAACTGCCTGTGGAATTGGCAAGGCAAGGGGAAGCCGCGGCGCACAACACAAATCACCACCGCCGAGCAGTCGGGCCGGCGTAAAGTGGTGCTGCCGGAGGTAAGGCAGAAATGGGCGTCGCCTATTGGATGCGGAGGAGTAGCTATTGGAGACGAATCGCGAATTTAGGTAAGAGGAGAAATAGCTAACCGGCGGTTTCGAATACCACCCCGCCTCCAGTTCCTCCCGTGGCAAATTCATTTGCACTTCCTTTAAAATCTCTCATGGTTTTGCCAGTTCTCGTGAAAAATATTGATCACAACCCTCAGTAAGGAAATCTGGGTCAATAAAAATTTAAACAGTAATATACATAGAATGAAGCATGAATGCCCTGGTGGACTTACCAGAAAAGTTGTTATCATAAAGCATGGGTTGACAGTATGAAGCATGAACGCCCCCATCCGAGACACCTGAGGCCATGTGCCTTGAGAAATCATTATCAGATTGATAGGAAACATTTTGCCTGTCCAAATTATCTCTGGAATTCATTAATCTGTGCAGTTTCGATGTCCTGGTCTGTAGAGGCATTGGTATTGTATAAAATAGGGAAAAATAAACATGAATTTGAATAATAAAAGATAGAAAATGGTGAGAAGATGTATTTGTTAAATGGACCATTGAGAGAAATGTTAAATGAAGATGTAAGGTTATGAATAATCCTTATCTCTTCATCCCTTCAAAATGCTCTTCGTCATTTGAGTTTGTACTCTCGTTTTTTCAATAACTGTCACCAAAATAACAACAAAAAAGAACAAAAATATTAGCAAAATAGGGAGAAATAAACATGAATTTGAATAATAAAAGATAGAAAATGGTGAGGAGATGTATTTGTTAAATGGAACATTGAGAGAAATGTTAAATGAAGATGTAAGGATATGATTTTGAGGGGATTATAATACACACATATTTATAGGAGAATGAGATAAATGAGATGTATGGATTGTTGGAGCACGGTCCGGGGCAATATTGTAATAATCAACGAGGTGGAGCACGGTCCAGTAGTGGCAGTGCGGTAAATATTTCAATGTGTGTAAGAGAGTGTTAAAAAGTGGTTTTTGTGAGGGGGGAAAATTTTGGACAGGAATGTGTGTGTGTGTTAGACTATTTTGTTTTAGATTATATATAGATATAGATATAGATAACAGAGAATAACCTTAAACAAAATAAAACAGAAATAAAAAAAGAAAATTAACTTAATTGTAAACTTAATAAATAAAATCAAATGAAATAGCATTAAGTATAATGTATACAAATTCAACTAAATAGAATAAGAAGAAATTCTGTATAACTTATCAAATAAAATAAAAATGAAATTAATTTAATTAAAGTAGATAGAACGAATTAAAGAAAAATATTAAAAACAATTAAAAAATACTATAAAATTTTCAAGGAGTTAATAAGATCAAATAAAAGGGACAACTAATAATTCTAGCTATTTCTAAGTTCTAAACTATTCTAGTATTTTTTAGCTATTTTTTTTTATTTCTGAGTGCTAAACTTTGTGTAGGCTCTCAGCAGAATGATCAACCGGAACCGCCACTCTCCCAATACAACTTTCCCCAAAATCAGCAATTATTGTCTCGTTCGTTGCAGGATTGTGAAGCACTTCGAAACTTCGATCATTCATCAGCAAAGCTAAAGCACTCGGAACAAAGTCCTAGACAAAGACCTTTCACAAACTCACTCATTTTATTAGCATATATCTAGACATGATCTATGCTTTAAAATTACAAAAACATTGAGTTCACCTGATCATAGTTGAGTGATCCAGTGCAGCAATGGTTCCTACAGGCTAGCTGCCCACGGAAGTGTGTTGACTATCGACCTTTGCAAGGATATAACAACAACAATAATAAATAGTAGTACAAGTTCATAAGTACTGTATAAAATAAAATATAACATAAGCAGGCCACAGATCGGATCAAGTTGACTCCAGTACTGCCATCCATCAATGATTTTCTTCACAGTATTCACCCTTAAGAGCGAGTGCTACAACAAACTTGGAACTGCTAAAGAAAACTTAGGATGGTAGGTGTTACGACATTTACCCCAAAACACCTTTAAAGATTATTAATCTAAATTGTCATAGCCACCAAAAATTACACAGTTCTCCATCTTCTAAATAATTCAAACGGTGGTTCAGCAACAAGAGACACACATATGATCTATATCTATAGAGAAACCAATTACAGCAAAGAAAAAACACAATATTAACACAAAGGAAGCATGGACAACATATCAAACTAATAATGGCATAATGCTATGCACAATTTTAGATATAAGAGCAAGATCATGCAGGGAAAAAAAACACCAAAGCCACATTGCAAACTTATAAATCATCGTTCCTAATCTTAAATTTTAATCCCTAAGCCCTATTCCATATCCTAAAATCCTAAAATAAATCTCAAATCCCTAAATCCTAAACTCCTAACACATAAATCCTAAAACTCATAATTCATAATCCTTAATCTGTATATTCCTAATTCTTAAAACCCTGTATGCTAAATTCCTAATTCCTAATCCTTACATTATATTTACTAAAATCCTAAATCACATTTCCAAATTCCTAAATTCTAAAATCCTTAAGAATTTCTAATCACTAAACCCTAAACTACTATCATAACCTAAAATTCCTATCATAACTCGTAATTCCTAATGCTTAATCCCTACATCCTATTTCCTAAAATACTAAGATTCTCAATTCCTAAATCCTCATCCCTAAATCTCAAGAGCCTAAATCCTAAATTCCCAGATCTTAAATTCTATTTCCTAAAATCTTAAATAGTTCATAATTGCTAATTCTTAATCCTTAATCCATAAATGCCCATTCATAATGCCTAACCCTATATTCCTATTCTTAATCCATAATCTATAAATTCCTAATCCCTAAATCTAGGACTACTCTTAATGCTTAAAATTTAAATACCTAAATTTCTATTTCCTAATTCCTAAATTCCTAGATCTTAATTCCTAATCACTAAAATTCCTATCCAATTTCCTAAAATCCTAATCATTAAAATCCCTAAATCCTATCCTAATCTAAAATTCCCTAATCCTACCTCGTAATCCTTAATCCCTAAAATCCTAAAGATCCTAAATTCCTAATCCCTAAATTCTAAGCATCAGATTTCTGTGAATCAGTTTCTGTTATAGGGCTCAATCCCTACTGATCCGACGATCCAGCTGTTCATCCAACTCACCCATGCAGAATCCACCACCACCACCACCACCAGAATGTAGACAATCCTTCGATAATTGACTCTGTTTCATAGTATCATCAATTTGATATCATTGGTTAAAATGTTTGTAAGCACCACACCGCCCATTCCAATATCACTGCTAAGCTCATTTCCATAATTCTTCTCATTTATGTTGCCAATTGCTTCATTCATCTACCAATGACTCCTTGGCAAATATAATATACAGTAGTTCGAAGCCTTCCTGACTGAAAGTCGAACAAGAAAAGATACAAACTTATAATTAGCAAGGTATCCCAAAAAGAAAGAACATGCAATCCAAATCACTTGAGAGCAAACAAAACAAAGCACATGCAATCCAACGGAAGTAAAGAGACATAAACAACACTATACAAACACAATAAAAGGCACATTGAAGGCAAACACAGGCACATTATAAATTATAGATCATCCTCATAATGGATTATTGATTTCATACAACTTACCCTTCGTACTTCTTGAGATTCTTCTGTTCTGTTAACTTGCATTTCTTCATCCGTTTCTTTACTGCTTCTCACATTGTAGCTGCTCTCAACAACTGCAATATAATTCTTTTTCCTCCAACCTCTCTACCATTTTGTTGTAATGCAAAATAGAGATAGTTCACATCCAAAAGAAGAAAAATAAGCAAGACGAATAATAGTCAATCGTACTTTCTGAAGTTCTTGAAAGTAAAAGTGTTATCAAACTCTCCTCTCATGTCCTTGTGCTTTCCATCAACCATCAACCAGGGTGATGAAAAGCACCCTATGTGCCATATTTTCCATATACCAAGATAATACATAACACATATTTTATGTGCATAATGCAAAGCCTTTTAAGCAAACAAACTGCCAAATAACACACTGCTGGAATTCAGCAAACTTGTTAAGAGTCAAAATGCATTAACAATTTATATGACAATATTTTTTGCATACCTCCCAAAGGGATTGTTTCCACAAGTGGTGCACAGAGCTCCGACACATGCAAATCCCTATAAAGACAGTTGTCACCAGGGTAGATTATGATAAAAGATATCAATGTATAAATTCTTTTAGTATAACAAAATCAAAGTAAAAGACTGATGAAGAGGAAACAAATGTCTGTGCACCCTGTCCCAGTTTTCTTCAATCTCAATTCTCTCCTAATTCTTAAAGCTACACAACAGAGCCTTTTGGAAATAATATTAAGTAGAACTCCTCTTGATGAAACACATGGTACAGCGATGACTTAGTAATAAGCCCTTTGCAGCTTCCCATATCTACCTGTTAATCGAAAATATGGTGATCTACAGTACAGAATAAAATGTTATAAAAAAGATCACTGGCAGACATAACAAAACATGGGGACCAATGGTATATAATAGTTATAAAAAAAAGAAACCAGCAGATTCAAGGTAATTGCGATGGAATTTTCCAGAAATGTGGGGACCAAAAATTTGATCCATTAGGCATTTCAGTATCTCCAACTTTCTGGCAGATCACAGTCAGTCGACTTGACACTTCCGGGGCTTTCCCTTTCTCATTAGGAAAGACTCATTAGATGAGTTTGTTGATTCAGTCTGCAATGTAAGAAGACTGTGAGACACTGAATCAATGAGTCTCATTAAACATATAATTATAAAGAACTCAAAGAATACCGAGGATCAAAGAATATCGAGGATCAGGTAGTAACAGGGAAAGGCCATGTTCCCTAGCAGGTAGAAATTAAAAGATCTATAAGCTCTTCTTTATCAGCGGATCGTGTTGTAATAAGGGAATGAAGAAAACAGCAAGAGCATTGGCATATGCCCCTAAAATAGAAAGTGCAGAAAGTTTCCTGGAAAGTGCATACCTCAGATGTGCCACTGACACTCCATCGCATTTGATTGTCTTGATTCAAGGGATGACAACAGGCAAAACAGACATTGTTGGCCAGTGCTTCGCTATCAATCTGCATTTAATAAGGAACAGTGGAAGTGAAGCTAGAATTGGCAAATAAAAGACAATTTGAACATATTAAACAAGCTTATAAAGAAAACTCCAAGACATTTCAACTACCTAGCAACCCTTCTAGACGAGGCAAAACATATGCCAGAAGATGCCTTCACTTCAATGGCAGCCCAGACGTCCTGAAAAAGTGAAAATGTGATTCACAAAACGAGAAACTTAAATTTATCGATTCACAGAAAACTTTGAAACACAACAATAGTTTCATTAAGTCACATACCTTGAATGATTTTGCTATCCCCTGCCACCTACCTCAGATGATGCAATAGATTATAATTAGGTCATGGGTCTACCAACAAATTTTGCAGTCATTTTGAAGTTTGAAAACTTCTTGATAATTCTGATGTTATAGCCATGTCTAAGCATGATCTTGATACAACTTTGGGAAAACTTCTTGATAATTCTGATGTTATAGCCATGTCTATGCATCAAATTTTGACTACCTTTTCTTCCTCTCGTTTGCACTCGTTGTCTTTTTTCTCTTGCAAGCGAGACACATATTCATCAAATGTCTCCCTACAGAAGCTCTCTTCTCCAATGGACCTGGAAAACAACAGTATATTGGAGAATGCCAGCTCACAAATGACAGTATGCATGGCATCTCCTACTGAGAAAAGATTTACCTGTATTCTGAGCTATCCTCAATGAGTTGTTTGCACTCCTCCCATGTCGACATCATATTTATTTCCTAACGATAGTGCAGAGAACGTTATCATAATGAACTTAAGGACAAGCATATAAGAAATTCCCAAACATATATACATAATTTGTAAGCACTAACCGTTCTACATGATGTTGACTTTGGGCCATGAAACTTAGGAATATCACCAACACGTTCAACATAGCAAGCACTGGACCCGTGCCCAGAATGACCGCAAGCATTACATCATCGTCCCAGTATTGTGCTCTTGCCAATCTTCCCACAGTACCGTTCACCTAACACCAGATGCAGACACACACATATTTATGCTGAAAGAGTCATTCAATCAAACACTTAATAGGCACAAGTGGGAAGACACATCATTTCCGAAATTGATGCTCCAAAATTACCTAGTAATCGCATAACAGCATAGAGACAACAGCAGCCACAACAGCAGAAGTAAAAAAGACACGCCACATAAGTTGACTCCTCCACCTTAAACAATAAAACAACAAATTCAGGCAGAAATTGCATTCAACATATTCATTTATTGCAGCCTCGTGCTTTCTGCAATATTTAGCTCCTAGTTTTCACTATTGCATAAACTGGAATACTCAAGACAAAATCCACAAACAAGAATTTCCTAAATAGAATCACAAGGCAGAATGAAAGCACCATTCAGTGTATGAAGATCTTCATCTAGAATGCATAAAAAGCAATGAAAACACGCCCTGATTTCAGTGGTTAATTCGGCCCATCAAGAAAACACCAAAGCTCTTTTTCCTTTAGAAGGTTTATGCGTGCCAGAAGCCAAAGGATTCAAGCAGAAATGAAAATCAGCAAAGTAATGGATACTCCAGTAGAAGATAATACTACAAATTATGCAGCCAAATGTCAAAAGAAGATTGGAGATCAACAAAAAAGCACTTACCATGACGTAACTTCTTCTAGTGCAAACAATACACCACCAACTGGAGCTCTAAAAGTAGCAGCTACCCAGCTGCACATCCACAAGTGACCTTGTTCAAATCATGAAAACAAGTAAAATTAGAAAATGTGGGCTATATCAACCCTTCCAAAACAACTCTCTCAGTAGCCATGTAAGGCAGTGTCTGGCAGATATATGTAACTGATTTTTCACTTAATATTTCTTCACATAGGAAAAGCATCGGACAAAAGGGCTCAGAATCTGAACCAATTCTACCTATTGAACACAACCAAATTTATTGCACCTAAAGAATAGACAATAAAAGTTTAACCAAAGTAATTTAATTGTTTATGATACCAGAAAATCTTCTGAGCATAACAAATAAAAGTAGGTGCCCAGTGCCTCGGAACAAGAGGCAAACAGTAGCATATGATGATTCTTAATGCACCAAAATGGAACGAAGGCACTACAAGAATCAAATGCCAAGTTGTAGATCGCAGTTCAACAAAATCCAACAACATGATCTTCAGCAATGGATACACAAACTGTTCTATTATGACCTCTGCCCTTTCTTGCAGGAGAAAGGATGAGAAAAAACCAAAAACTATTAATGCCAGTCAATGGAATTCAACTTCCAAAACATATTAGTATGTGAAACTTTGAACATAAACAAACTTACAAGATCACGTCGGTCTCGCTCACTTGTAAAAATTTGTAACCATCTAGAACGCAAATGATATTTTGTAATTCCACCCTGCAATTTAATAGTTAAACGACAGTGAGAAGAAAGAAATTTCTGGGAGCACTAAAAAAACTAAAAAAATCCATTTCTATAAAAAAGTAATTTTTCTTTGAAACCCGATTGGTCAAGCACAAAAATGGGTTGAGGGACCCTAGCGGCGGCGGCGGCCAAGCAACGGCTGCGAATGCCGGCGGGCGCGGCGGTCGTTCCTTTCTTTCTTGTCAGTGACTTTTCCTAAATCCCTCTTCTTCCCCCAGCTTAATCCCAGTAAAACAAAGACGAGGTCAAGTAAATAAATATCTGTATACAGAAGAAAGATGTACCTTCGACGATCCAGTTCACTTTTGGGCCTTTCTTGAAGTTTTTGAACATCGAGATAGACAACTCCATTTCTTTTATGCACGCCCATTTCCCAAGGTTCATTCCTGATATAAGCAGTAGCCAGAATCTAAAAAATGAATTCAACAAGTCACTCAATTTACCACAAAAAAAAATGGAATAAATAAGGAGCAAGTATTTTTCATCTGGTTTGTTTTAGAGGAAAGATTCTTCTAAAGTCTCATGATGTATGGAGTTACGTATCCAATATTGATTTTGGTGGAAAATAGAAAGACTAAGATTCAATGATCAATGGACATTGTGACCGCTCATTGGAAAATCACGACAGACAAAACAAATGAGCAACAGAAGAAAATGGAAGGAAAATAATAATGATCCAAATTAAAGTGAATAACAAGTAACTCTTTTGTTTTCATGAGTAAGACTGTAAAATGTAGGTGTACGGTGCATCCTATTAAGGAAGACAATGCAATCACCACTGCATAAAATCAAGAAAATAAGAAGCATCAAGCATCTCAGCCTAAACCAAGAAACAAGAGTAATTTTTAAAAAAGAGTAATCACTGAAGAAAGGGACTTTTATAATCCAAATCTAGTAATTGTGGTAATGCATTTAAAACCTCAATTTTAGGTTGTCATAATACTTCATTAGTTATTGTGAAATTATATTTCCTCAATTTAGCAAGGTCACATTTAGTATATCCTTGCATTTTCTCAGTAGTAAATGGTTATTCCTATTATTTATTGTTTATTAGTATTTTATATCTCAATGCTGATTTTATTAATAAACATTTAATATTCCTATTTTGAAGCAGGTTTATATCCACTCCGTAAAATAGGAAAGTATATTTAATTTCTTGACATGATGTATAACATTCATGTATAAAGGCAAGTGCTAAACATTTGGATAAGTGCGAGCTTCACAATAAAATTTCTCAAAGGCTATTATTTTAAAAACTCGTTTCTGTTAGGAAAAAGAGGCTTATATTACAATATGCATTCTTTTTGAGCAATTTTTAGGAGGCGAAATATAGTTGAGTAGCTTACTATGCCATTGAATATTTTGAAAAACTACAAACAAATTAGTCCCAAACAATCTTAGTTTCCAGAAAAGCCTAAAATAAATTAAGTAACAAAGCAGAAATAACACACCATACTCAAAAGAAATAACAATTACCTTGTTAAGGTTGTTACGATATGTCGTAAAGGAAATTAAGACAGAAAAACAAAAGGTTAATTGTTATAAATATCATGCTGAAGGGGTATGTTGTTATAAATATCATGCCAAAGGCATCAAAACCAGATATACTAAATCATACCACAAAGTGCATGTTTTGAAGGGGTATTATTATAGCAAGAAGGTCACCGAAGCCATCAGAACCCAAGTCTGTAAGTAAACAATGAATTGACCAATTAAAAATTAATAATTACGAACCATATTAAAAGCATGAAAACTACTTTAGAGAAGGTCCTGCTAATAAAGAATCCCACACATCATACCTTTCTTTTCAATGAATGTACCAAAACCCTGATTGAGGTCAGTTCCAACATCTTTAGTTATAAGCCGCTTAAATAGCCTCTAGAAACATGAAAAGGACAAAAAAAATCCAGATGAGAAATAATAACAATGCAGTGAAAGAATGAGAAAACAGAATGAAAGGCTCATCATACTTGCGATCATCATCTATCTCCATGGAGTCACTATTTTCATCCTTGTCAATGACATCTCTACTGGAAGACCTGACAACATTTTATCAGATCCGCAGGACCTTCCCCTAGTTCCTTCAGAGGAATGGATTCTGACCTCCTGAATCTCCGGTGTTATCAATTTCATATGTTCCCTTACAGCAGCTGACTCGTAAGCTAATTTCCTCTTAAATTTCTGTTAAGAATCAGAAACCTCACCTGCATCAGGTGGTGACATGTCATCATTCGCCCATCGTGATGATATGATCGACCGTGCTGGTACATGATCATAATTTTCAATTTCCTCTGCTAACACGTCTTTAGCTCTGGGTCCTTCTGGCACATGTGGAGATGTCTCAGCGGGAAATTCTAATAGGGAAGGCACTCCATCACTCTTATAGGGTGACAACTCCAAATTATGTGCCACGCTCCTGTGATGAAGGCTATCCAGAGGAGGTGATGCTGAAAGATTATCGCAAGGAGTTGGTGAAATCTTCCCCTTCTTGTTTTGGTAAGGAGACAACTGGCTCATGCTTTCTAACATTTTCACGTCAGTCCCTTTGTTGAGCTGAATCTCCAAATCACCCAAACTGTTCAACCCATCACCGGAGAGCTCCCCAGGTTCCTGATCCATCAGCTTAACCACATGCACGCACCTCATCGGTGCCCCAATGCGTTTCCCAGAATCAGTCCACCTAGATGCAGACTGAAATTCAGAATGCTTCATACTCTGGTCTCTGATATCATTCTGCTTGACCCTATTATCTCTGCCGCGACCCCTATCATACTCACGACTAATTTGCTGGATTCGATCGTAGACTCCATTCGAATAGCCTATGTCCTTCCTTGATTTCAGAAAGCCAGTTTCATGACCTCTGGATTCATAGTCTACACCACCTCCGTGTCTTCCAGCAGCCATACTTGCTCAATACGATTTTCCAATATCTCACAGACAACAAATAAAAACCCTAACTCACCGACAGCAGTCGCTAAAATCAGCGTTCCGAACGGAAATCTAACCTAAATTCCAGAACTCGATTTATTGCCGACAAAACAATCAATTGTCAAAACACACAAAACCCTAGTTTCAGAAAGGGAATTGTAACGGAGTTCAAAAACAGATTTGATGCAGAATCAAATTCCAATTAGCGAACCGAAAAAGAATTATCAGAATTAGGACTCCTCTTTCCTATTCTTAACAATAAAGAATAGAGAAACCAAATCAAGAACCAAGAATGATCAGAATTAGAAAACCATACAAACTAACAAGGCGTGCGATCTATCACCTTTCCTTCGGCCTCCGAGGGACACAATTCTGAAATAGAAGGGCTTAACGATCGAATCGTAGTGGCGGCGGAGGGTTTGCACGGCGGCGATTTTCCTTCCGGCTGCTTGGGAAAGGCGACAAGACAGAGAATTGATGGCGGCTAGGGCTTGCGGAGGCCGGAGGAAAGCGAACCCTCAGTGGCGGCGATGGCGGGAGCAATGAAGAGAGAGCTCGGCGGAGGCGGCGAGGGACGAGGAGTGGAAGGGAACGAGAAACGCAGGGGGATGGCGGTGCAGCGGCGGAGGCAGCGCGGGGAATGAACGTCGATTTGGAAGTGGCGGAGTGGGAGACGAATTGCGTAATGGGTAAGATAAGAAAGAAGAAGAAGAAATGGAATCGCGTCGAAAAGTAATGGCGATTGGAAAATCAAGGGCCAGAATTTCAATTGAGAAAATCAACGGACAAAAATTAATTGAGGGATCAAGGGCCACAAATGAAATTAGAATGGAATGGACGGTCAGGATTGGAATTGCAGGATGAAATATTTTGAGGCTGCTCTTTATAAATGGTAAGATAAGATAAGATATCTTATATATATAAGTGTGAAGGAGTATATTGCTACAGTTGTTTTCTTAGGAATAGTGCCGGATCCTCATCCTTGCCCGACCCATGGCTGATCGGATTCCACTCCATTTTCGTTCGTCCCCATCTTCTCTTCCATTTCCGTCACCAGCGAAGCACAACCTTTCTCCCTAATCCTAATTCCATTCCCAATTTATGTTTCCCTTTTGTGTGCTAACCCTAGACGATGCCCTAGCGCCTCCGCCGGACTCACGCATAGCGTGTCGCTCAGATCTACGACCGCATAGTTTTAAGCTGTCTAGATGAGGGATGCCCTAGCTTCGCCATTCTCTTGCCCCCATTTCTGTTTTCTGCCGCAGGGCTCCGTCGCCCACCAGCTCCCCTCCTGGCACTTTCCCTTCTAGCTCGGGTCTCTCGCAACTGCCCTTTACTTTTACCTGACCTTTACTCTGCCGCCGCCGGTGCCCAGTACGTGTTCCGTCGCGAGCTTCAAGGACCCTCCAGGCCACTATCGCTGTTGTCGCCGCTCTTCGCGACTCCAACCGTCGGACCATTGCTGCTGTTGTATATGGGGGAAGTGGTGCCGCGCATTCCGCAATTGGGGAGGAACGCCGAGGATCTCATCTATAAAAACATTAGATTCAAGGTCAGTCCCTCAATTTCGTCTAAGATTTTCCCCGATTTGATTTGGCCCTGCCGAAAAAATTCTGAGAATCCTCCTGTAATACCCGAGAAATCGCCATCGAAAATTTAAATCCAAAAATAAAGAATTGGATTTAAATTATTAAAACCGAAATAATTCCGAGAGAGCGGAATTTATTATTTATCGGAAGATAACAACTCGAAACGAGTTTATCGAATTGTCCCAACAATCATGGATAATTCCCACATTATGATTTTTATTTTTGTAAAGAAGGAATCTTAATATTAAAAAAAAAAAAAAAAAAAAAAAAAAAAATATTAAAAGTTACTGTAGCACTACTGTAGCACTACTGTAGCGGCCGCCTAATTGTCGGCCTAGGCCTCCAAATCCGGGATTCCTTGTCCCTTTAATGGCCATAACACCCCCAACACCCCCATTTCAGCCATTCCCATCCCCTCTTCACTCCCAAAACTCTCCCAAAGCCAAAATACTTTCCGGCGAACTTCCGGCGAACTTCCGGCGACTTTCCGGCAACCAAATCCGACCAAGGAAGTGTGTAGATCAAGGATTGCAAGCTTTGGATTGTTGGTAAGATGTAAATCAAGTTTCCTTATTGTTTTAAGATCATAACCATTATCCTAAACTTACGAATCTTCATATTCAAACACAAATCGGAGCCAAAGGAAGAATAAATCGGGTGGAAGAGATTCGTTCGTGACATCCCGTGGATTCCGGACGACCCCGTGACTTCCTAGACATCATCCCCACTGTAAGTTAACCTTACTATGGTTTTGGGTGACTTAAAATGCAACCAAACATAGAGATTCAACTCAAGGAAATTAATAAAAATCTGTCAACAAGAGAAACCCTCAACGCAGCGTTTTCGTATGAATTTTTCGAACCTCTAAAGCTGCTCAAACAACAAAACTCAAAACATGAAAAGTGTTCCTAAGACTTTGATTTAGCTTCTGTAAAAATTTCATAATTTTTCATGAGGTTTTGAAACCTGAAACCGACCCAAAACCGAAGATCATTAAATCTGGATCTTAGAACTTTGGACAGATTTCATTCTCAATCTTGTTAGCTATTTTTACCTTAGATCTAGACCGATCTAGGATTGGTGTTGAACATAAGAATTGTAGATCTATGAGTTTAGAACATCTCTGTAAGTTTTTAGAATTTTTCATTGAGATTTGAACCTCCAAACTCGAGCCGATCCGATCTGCGTTAGTACCGAAATCAAGAACCTTGATAGATTTCATAATCAAACACGACGAGCAAAACTCTTACTTCGAGTGTTCAAACCTGAAAACTCAAAACTAAGATTTTGATCCAAAGATCATAATCTATATTGTGTAAAAATTTCAGAAATTTTCATCAAGTTTTGATACCCCAAATCGTATCGGACATATTCTGCGTTTTTAGGAATTGTCAAAGGATGACAGATTTCATAACCGATCTTGAGGAGCTTATTCCTATCATTGCTAGCCCGAACCAATCTTTGAGTTCTAAACAAAAGTTGTTGGAAATCAAGTCTAGTATGTGCCTGTAAAATTTCAGAATTTTTGAAGTCCATTTGATATGTCAAAAAGTCAAATCTTTGAAAGGTGTCAAACCTGAATCCTGACAGCATACTATTTGAGTAGAAAACTTGATTTTTGACATGCTTCCCATCGTTTTTCCGAAAAACTTAAAACACGAAAGTTGTTCATTGGGATGTTTTTGAGATGCTGTACAAATTTCAAATCAATCGCCTAAGAAATGGATTTTTAAACCAAAAAGGCGCAAACTATGACATCGATCGATTTTTGAAATCTTTTAAACAACGATCGAGACGTTGGAATTACGATATATCTATACTTTTGAAAATCCCGTTACACCAAATAAAAACATTTTCTTTAAAAGAATTCTTTTGAAACATTGGGGACTTGTGACCAAGTTTGACATTATCAATATGATTCATGCGGGTTTGATTCCCAATGATGTATTTGAGTTCTTGCGGGTTAGATTCCCCAAGGGCGATTGTATGTTTTCCTGCGGGTTAGATTCCCCAGGATGTATTGAGTTCTTGCGGGTTAGATTCCCCAAGGGCGATTGTATGATTTCCTGCGGAAATATTGGTTATGAGGATTGCGGTCACAAGAGCCCTGGTGAATGGTGAACTATAAAAGAAACAAAAATATTTTGAGAAATGATATCTTTGAAATTGGCTGAGGCCGCCGGATCACCGGCTAACTGTTACTATCGATATTGGCTGCGGCCGCCGGATCTCCGGCTATCTGATATATTGTTGAGATGATGACGTAACGGGAAATATATTAAAAAGCTTAGATTTTATGAAATTGGCTGCGGCTGCCGGATTGCCGGCTAAACTAAACATTGATTGAGCAAGAAATGTTTTTATTAAATTTAATTAAAGGCTTTGAAACCCCTAACCCATGCTATGTGTTAACTTACTCAGCGCGTTTTTGCTGACCCAAACCATATATCTCCTTTTTTCTACAGAGTACGAAGAATATGCATCGTCATATGCATACATGGGAACATTAGGGGAAATCTTTATTTTAAATCCCTGCATTTAATTACGACTTGCATGAACGGGCCTGTTTAACCCGTGTTTTGGCCATGTCGGCCCTTATACTTTATTTCCGCTGCACAACTTATATTTCCGCTGCAACTTTGATGTATTATTTTTAAATTATATATGAATGGGCTGTTTGAATATTTTAAATTCTGAAAAACCATAGCCTTGCATCTCTTTAGTGAGCTCGGAGAAACCGTGTCTTGCTAGGGAGGTGTGGCGGTGGCATCCCGGCCTGGGTTACCAAATCCGGGGTGTTACAGAGTGGTATCAGAGCCCAGACTATTTTAAAGCTATTTATTTTAAAGAAAATATCTGATACCAATTTGGTATCAGAGCCCAGAATATTTTAAAACTACTATTTTAAAGAGCCCGGATTATTTTGAAACTACTATATTAAAGAGCCCAATTATTATTTTGAAGTTAAAGCCCAAATTTTTAGCCCAAAATTTTTTTAAGAAGCCCAAGAAATTATTTTTGGCCCAATAACCTTGTTTTTATTTAAAGCCCAAATAATTTATTTCTTTCGGCCCAATATAGTGGTCCAAACCTTTTATCCTTATTTTAATCTATCCATGGAATAAATTTATTTTTAAAACCCATGGATAAATAAATGCATGCATAAAATTTTTTTTTGGGGGGAATCACATATGCATATGCATACATAAATATCTGTACTAACTTTTTTGTGAATCGTATGTGATACATAACCCTCTCACTCTAGTGTTCGACATGACCTTGAGTCTTGACTTAGAAGCGCCAACTTCAGACTAACCTTGCCTTAGTCATAAATCTTGATCACTTAGAAACTCATCTTCGTGTGCTTCTAAAATGACACCTAGAAGAATACTGAGGAAGGATCATATGCGATGATACCCGAACATGGTTGTGAATAATACATAGGCAGTTATGAGGACATAACTGTAATCTTAAGGGGGGGAGGATGTAATACCCCGTAAGAATGCATAAGCATTTATTTTTGAAACCCGGATAGTTTGTATCCCAAGTAACAAAAGGACCCTAACTCTTAGCGCGAGAAAAGCCGAAACACAACTTCGGGGACGAAGTTGATTCTTAAGGGGGGTAGACTGTAATACCCCAGATTTTTATCAACGTCCAAAGGAATAAAATTTATTCCGATCAATGTCGAAACATCTCCGAGAAGAAGAAAATAATTTATCACAATAAATTATTGCTCGGAAATAAAACGCCGATAGATTCAAATTCAAAATGGAATAAAAGAGGGAAAGGAAGCCCGAAGACATTCCATCAATTGAGTCAAGACAATTGGAATTAAATTCAAGAAGGAAAAGAATTTTAATTCCAAGAACCCGTGAAGTCGGAAGAAATTTAATGATACAATCGATCAATAAGTCGCGCAACTTCGGGGACGAAGTTGATTTTTAAGGAGGGTAGATTGTAATACCCGAGAAATCGCCATCGAAAATTTAAATCCAAAAATAAAGAATTGGATTTAAATTATTAAAACCGAAATAATTCCGAGAGAGCGGAATTTATTATTTATCGGAAGATAACAACTCGAAACGAGTTTATCGAATTGTCCCAACAATCATGGATAATTCCCACATTATGATTTTTATTTTTGTAAAGAAGGAATCTTAATATTAAAAAAAAAAAAAAAAAAAAAAAAAAAAAAAAAAAAATATTAAAAGTTACTGTAGCACTACTGTAGCACTACTGTAGCGGCCGCCTAATTGTCGGCCTAGGCCTCCAAATCCGGGATTCCTTGTCCCTTTAATGGCCATAACACCCCCAACACCCCCATTTCAGCCATTCCCATCCCCTCTTCACTCCCAAAACTCTCCCAAAGCCAAAATACTTTCCGGCGAACTTCCGGCGAACTTCCGGCGACTTTCCGGCAACCAAATCCGACCAAGGAAGTGTGTAGATCAAGGATTGCAAGCTTTGGATTGTTGGTAAGATGTAAATCAAGTTTCCTTATTGTTTTAAGATCATAACCATTATCCTAAACTTACGAATCTTCATATTCAAACACAAATCGGAGCCAAAGGAAGAATAAATCGGGTGGAAGAGATTCGTTCGTGACATCCCGTGGATTCCGGACGACCCCGTGACTTCCTAGACATCATCCCCACTGTAAGTTAACCTTACTATGGTTTTGGGTGACTTAAAATGCAACCAAACATAGAGATTCAACTCAAGGAAATTAATAAAAATCTGTCAACAAGAGAAACCCTCAACGCAGCGTTTTCGTATGAATTTTTCGAACCTCTAAAGCTGCTCAAACAACAAAACTCAAAACATGAAAAGTGTTCCTAAGACTTTGATTTAGCTTCTGTAAAAATTTCATAATTTTTCATGAGGTTTTGAAACCTGAAACCGACCCAAAACCGAAGATCATTAAATCTGGATCTTAGAACTTTGGACAGATTTCATTCTCAATCTTGTTAGCTATTTTTACCTTAGATCTAGACCGATCTAGGATTGGTGTTGAACATAAGAATTGTAGATCTATGAGTTTAGAACATCTCTGTAAGTTTTTAGAATTTTTCATTGAGATTTGAACCTCCAAACTCGAGCCGATCCGATCTGCGTTAGTACCGAAATCAAGAACCTTGATAGATTTCATAATCAAACACGACGAGCAAAACTCTTACTTCGAGTGTTCAAACCTGAAAACTCAAAACTAAGATTTTGATCCAAAGATCATAATCTATATTGTGTAAAAATTTCAGAAATTTTCATCAAGTTTTGATACCCCAAATCGTATCGGACATATTCTGCGTTTTTAGGAATTGTCAAAGGATGACAGATTTCATAACCGATCTTGAGGAGCTTATTCCTATCATTGCTAGCCCGAACCAATCTTTGAGTTCTAAACAAAAGTTGTTGGAAATCAAGTCTAGTATGTGCCTGTAAAATTTCAGAATTTTTGAAGTCCATTTGATATGTCAAAAAGTCAAATCTTTGAAAGGTGTCAAACCTGAATCCTGACAGCATACTATTTGAGTAGAAAACTTGATTTTTGACATGCTTCCCATCGTTTTTCCGAAAAACTTAAAACACGAAAGTTGTTCATTGGGATGTTTTTGAGATGCTGTACAAATTTCAAATCAATCGCCTAAGAAATGGATTTTTAAACCAAAAAGGCGCAAACTATGACATCGATCGATTTTTGAAATCTTTTAAACAACGATCGAGACGTTGGAATTACGATATATCTATACTTTTGAAAATCCCGTTACACCAAATAAAAACATTTTCTTTAAAAGAATTCTTTTGAAACATTGGGGACTTGTGACCAAGTTTGACATTATCAATATGATTCATGCGGGTTTGATTCCCAATGATGTATTTGAGTTCTTGCGGGTTAGATTCCCCAAGGGCGATTGTATGTTTTCCTGCGGGTTAGATTCCCCAGGATGTATTGAGTTCTTGCGGGTTAGATTCCCCAAGGGCGATTGTATGATTTCCTGCGGAAATATTGGTTATGAGGATTGCGGTCACAAGAGCCCTGGTGAATGGTGAACTATAAAAGAAACAAAAATATTTTGAGAAATGATATCTTTGAAATTGGCTGAGGCCGCCGGATCACCGGCTAACTGTTACTATCGATATTGGCTGCGGCCGCCGGATCTCCGGCTATCTGATATATTGTTGAGATGATGACGTAACGGGAAATATATTAAAAAGCTTAGATTTTATGAAATTGGCTGCGGCTGCCGGATTGCCGGCTAAACTAAACATTGATTGAGCAAGAAATGTTTTTATTAAATTTAATTAAAGGCTTTGAAACCCCTAACCCATGCTATGTGTTAACTTACTCAGCGCGTTTTTGCTGACCCAAACCATATATCTCCTTTTTTCTACAGAGTACGAAGAATATGCATCGTCATATGCATACATGGGAACATTAGGGGAAATCTTTATTTTAAATCCCTGCATTTAATTACGACTTGCATGAACGGGCCTGTTTAACCCGTGTTTTGGCCATGTCGGCCCTTATACTTTATTTCCGCTGCACAACTTATATTTCCGCTGCAACTTTGATGTATTATTTTTAAATTATATATGAATGGGCTGTTTGAATATTTTAAATTCTGAAAAACCATAGCCTTGCATCTCTTTAGTGAGCTCGGAGAAACCGTGTCTTGCTAGGGAGGTGTGGCGGTGGCATCCCGGCCTGGGTTACCAAATCCGGGGTGTTACACCTCCAATTTGGGTTAGCGGCGGTGGGGATGCTTCAGATTTCATTGGAAAATTTGGGCTTACAATGGAATTAGGGCTTTGGGTCTGTCCCCCATTCACATCTCTTCCCACCGCCGGCGTCTCTCACCCAAGCCTTGGCCCTTGCTCACCAATCGCAGATTTCGTTGGCCATAGGAAATGTTGCATCATCGCAGCCTCGTGTGCCGCATCCACCATCGCCTCCTACGCCACACAGTTGCACCGTCATGGCTCAAGAATGCTTCAATTGTAACTGCATCTTCTGTAAGTGTAATACATCAGTTTATTGCACATGTGTCTTGGAGGTGTTTACTAAAATGCTGGATTATATATATTCTGTGCCCTAGATTTTCCCTTTACTATTGCGAGCCCCAATATGTTTGTGTTTCTTTTTGTGATATGAATAGAAATATCAAATATCATAGAAAAGGCAGTTTACATCATATTTGATGATGTCTATTTGCGGATATGAGAGTGGTTAGTGATTCGCGAAGATTTTTTTTGGAAAATTATACATCGTACAAATGTTCTATGCTATGAAATTTCAACCCAATTATTGTTTGCATACTGTGTCAATCAAGTGAACAATAGTCTATTTGCGGATATGGGAGTGGTTAGTGATTCGCAAAGATTTTGTTTGGAAAATTTTACATCGTACAAATGTTTTATGTTATGAAACTTCAACCCAATTATTGTTTGACTGTGTCAATCAAGTCAACGATAATGTAGTCCCTGATGCATTAAACATTTTAATAGAATGATTCTTGTTCCAGCGTTGTCTGTCTTGATCAGATCTCAAATTAGACCAATTATAATGCGCTGCTAGGACCTTTTAGTTGCTTCCTGACACATAAACTATACCAAATAATGAAAGATAGGCAAAGTCCTTTTACAGAAGAAGAGATATGGGCGTTTATGTCTCAGGTTTTGCAAGGACTTACTCATGTTCATCAACATGGCTATTTTCACCGCGATCTGAAACCCGGTAAAAATCCATTTAAGGCTTTTCTGTACCATAAGAATTGGTGTATAATTTTGTTTACAGACATAAATACTGGTGTAGAGCTTATTTGTTTTCTTTCTACAGAAAATTTGCTGGTAACAGATAACACACTAAAGATTGCTGACTTTGGATTGCCTAGAGAATTGTCTTCATCGCCTCCTTTTACTGATTATGTTTCTACACGCTGGTTGTGATATTTCCCAACACCCATTAACTTTTTTTTGCTATTTTAAATAACTTTTTTAGTCTTAGATTGTTTTCTCTCTTGACAAGGTATCGAGCTCCAGAGGTGTTGCTCCGTTCTCCATCCTATACCCCTGCAATAGGTATGCAAAACTACTATTAAGTCTTGAGTCAGGCATCCTTCCATTCTATTTCAGGATGTTTGACTTTCATTCTATACAAATTATGGACAATTTGTTTAATTTAAGCAACTTGCAGAATACTAGATGTGTGTTTTAATTGTCGTTGATGTGTATGATTCTGTAACCAGACATTTCAGTGTTTATACTGCTTCAATTTATAAGATAAATTGTAAATTTATAATTCTCACAGATATGTGGGCTGTTGGTTAAACAATCACACTGAAGCCAATACCCCTTGAAATATTCTCACCTATTTGGTTGAGGGTAGTTTCCAGTTTAAAAAGATACTCCCTGTTGTGCCCTGAAAGCCCCTTTGCCTTCACTATTTGCCTGCAGAGTGCAGAATGGAAAATAAAATTCACTTCAGAATGTCTTTTCCGGACAATGGAAAACTACCACCAATGCATGATCTGTTAAAAGAGGTTTTTAATTATTTTAACTTGAACAAGGCTCAAGGGCCTCATACACGGGATGTCTTTGAGGGGAGCAGGTCCCAAATAGTTCACATTATGCTTCTTGTCTGCAGACTGTATGTATCTGATACAGAGAGACATAACTTGTTGGCAATTTGACATGTCAAAAAGATGCAAACAGGTTAAACATCAGTAACTTACAGCAGAACATTGGATACAGCTGGTGTAGAAGAATTGGATTCCTGAAACAGGTTTAATGACTCTCTGTGTATTCATTTGATGCAAGAAACATAACGGAAAAAATATTCTGGAATGTGAAAGTTTGCTTACGGTGAAAAAATCAACGTAAACCTTCTTGTCATATTGCTTCTCCCTCACTTCTAGGTGTTGTGGATAACACAGATAGAGAGTTATACTTGTTGCAAGAAAAAAAAAACCTGATAATTAAAGCAGCAATTTTAGTTGTACTTGCGGGGGTGGAAGCAGAGATGAAAACAATATAATCTTAGTTAAGACAAGCATTTATTCATTACTTAACTTGAGATAAATTTAATTAAAGAATCATCCCTTACCATGTCGGTTGTAAGCTGAAAATTACCCTTAGAATATATTTAAAAGATAACAATGTTCACTTTTGTCTTTAACTCACAGCTTTTCTGTCAACCAATATAATGTTGAGTCATCTGAATCCGACAAAAATAATTTTTATTTTGCGTGATACTGATTTCCCCTCTGGAACATATTATAATTTGTTTTTTCTCATAACCACCGTGTAGTTTAATTAAACATATTACTGATCCATAGATGTTGTAAACTTTTGCTTTTGTGTGATAAGAGAGAGCAGTTTTATCTGGTTAATTGCCCATAAATTGTGACAACCGTCATAGTTATATCTGGTTCATTGATCGATATGTTTAATGATGTGTGTGTTATTTGAATATTTAGCTATTCGTCAATTTTTCAAGGTTTCATATTTATTCGCTACATGGGGTTTATCTGATTGCCTTGTTGTATAGTTCTTTACTTTTTTTCCTTAATGGTGAAAAATAAAAAGGGTTTTTGTTTCATGTATTATTCAGTCTTCATAAGCAAAAAATTTTGACGTATGTGTGATATTTCTATTTTTGTTATATTACTAAATACAATGCCTAATACTCAGTCGGCACTCAGAGCCCTTGCTATATATATCATTGAGGGTTTTGTTTTCTACATGACTTCAATAAGTCTTTATTGAAGAAATAATTCAAGATTGTTTTTGGAAGATTTCTTGGCAGATGATCATGGAAGATGGATATGTCAAGGATGATATGGTGAATACCTAAATTTTGTAAGTGATCGATTTGTGGTTTATAAATCAAATTAGAAGGTCGTTCCAATAATTGTAGTTCACGGTGTGTTCACAGACTGCAAGATTCCGAGACCAACCTTACAGTTTGTTCTGTTTTAACATGTTCCTCACCCTACCGAGGTTCCAACCTGAGTACTTGGAGCACGACCAGAAATTTTTCGAAAGGAAGGGATGCACTGCTTCACAGATAGCATTGGCATGGGTCCATCACCAAGGGGATGATGTGTGTCCCATACCAGGCGCCACCAAAATATCTCATCTGAAGCAGAACATTGGTGCATTGTCTGTGAAACTGAACCCCAATGAGTTGGTTGAGCTAGAGTTCATTGCTTTTGTTGGTGCTGTGAAACTGAACCCCAAGGAGTTGGGAATGAAAATTGGTCTCATAGGTACCTTTTTCATGTTAAT
>JAOANR010000011.1:24640555-24741902 GCA_030278955.1 Hygrophila difformis
TATATATATATATATACTAGTTGAAAAAGTTGTGCAAATGCACAGCGCACTGAGGGGGTACAACCGCCCATGGGGAAAAGAAATAATTGCAGGTAAATGTATGTGGGTTCTTTACAAAAATGGTGGAATACACCTTATATACTATTTTCTAAAATACTTATTGCAGGAGAGAGATGCAAAATACCCCTGAAATTGTTTCACAAGACCTGCTGTAATTTTTTGCATCCTCAATCTAAGCAGGTGTTGAACCATATAGTTCCCAAAAGTTATTGAAAGGATAAAAGAGTTTAAATAATAACCAGAGCTAGCTTAAACTATTAAAAGAGGCATGTTGTATTTCTCCCTACAAGCAGATTCCCACCATGAAATTTAGTTTATATATTTCAGAAAAGCATAAGATGAACGAATCCAAAACCAATAACTCGCAAAGTGCATAAAGTTGCAACTACTTCTTGGGAAAATAGAAGCAGCAAGCTAAATGCAGCATACCAAACAGGAAAATCTTCTTCAATGCACTGATGACTGATCATCATCCGCAAGACTTACTGGTACAAGATGTTTTGCACCTGTATGACATAAACAGGCATAAGCTGCTAACATTTGCCTGGTGCGTCAAAAATAGCAAAGCTAATGAAATATTATGATGATCCACCAACATGAAGGAAAAATCTTTTGACCCATAGCCTATAAGATAGAACACAATTTAGACAGAAGTTAGACATTTTATAATTTAAGACATGTGAAATTATAACATTCAGACTTAAAAATCAGACACACTGCAAAGGAAAGATAAATGGTAGAGGAATGCACTTTGCAAACGAAATATACCTTGGTCACTAAGTTGTTCATCAATTACCTTTCCACTCTGTTTCAGAAAAGAAATTAGTAGAAAATTATCCAAAGTGATTTACACTAAAGTCTGCCACAATAACCTCAATAATCTGAAGAAAACATTATGTATGTTACTCCCAAAAAATATCAAACACAAATGATAACGTATAAAAGTGTAGTTTTGACAAGATACCTTGCTGAAAAGTTCATATTGGCAGTTACCCAGACTGAATACGCCATAAGAAAGTTCTTAACGACAACTCGACAAATGTATCTTCAAGTTACAATTCCACGAACTTATCCAAGGGAATCCCCATCTTAAAAAGCTATCAATTCAGTACAGAGAAACAATAAGTAAGTTCAGATGCCTGCTCCAAAAATCAACTTAGTGTTTCACCTATTGTATGTCAACAGGAGCTGAGCTCCAAAAGCCCTCCAAAGCTTAAGGATTCCTCCAGCTGAATGCCTGCTTCAAAAACAATGGATGAAATGACAGTAAATCAGTGACAAAATAGTGAAGCAAAAACGAAGCACAAGTGGGAAAAAAAATCCAGTAACAGGGATGAAAAAATATGCATAGGGTTTGATTAAAAATTTTGGACATAACAATGGGGTGAAAGCAAGATGAGAGTCATAACCCAGCAAAACCTACGACAGTTCTTCCAAATTATGTCACAAGAGAAGTGGCTTTCTCTCCATGATAATTTCAGAAGGTGCTCCCACGAACCAAACCTTTAGTTTATATGTCAATAGTAAAAGTAAACGTTGAAATGGAGACAGTGACCACACGAGAAAGGAAAGAACCAGACCAACTTGAGAAGTTTGAATTTCATAACCTTTCTTCCATTCATGATTCACATATGAATAGTAATGGCCTAATGATGGCTGCAATGGCGAAGGAGGAGACCTGAAAAAATATGGAAATTTATTGACAGGTGCACTTGTCTATATCAAGAGAGAGAACAAAGAAGGGATACTTTAAGAAATTATGAAATTTACTGGTGTGGAGTAGAAAAGGGTAGAATAGTTTCAACGGCAAACTTTCTCAAGTTGGGGTGCACAACTGCTGCTCGAGTAACAAAACCACCCATAGAGTGACCAACTAAAATCACACTCTTAGGCAGACTGCTCGAAATAGATACGCCCTCTTTTGTTTTAGCAGCACGGGATTCTTTATACAAATCCAAAATCTAGATCAGGAACAAGAAATAAATTAATGAAAATCTCAGAGAATTTGATTTGCTGCAAGGTTATCTGGTCAAAAATGATATAAACATTGCGAAGATAACAAGGTTGAAATTTGATGAGATTGATTCCAAGTCATGATTACAGAACTTATTTTCAGGTAAACACAGTCTAAACTATTTCAGAAGTAAAAGACACTTCGACTCAGATAATGATTTTTTAATTTACGAGAGAGCATTCCCAACACTTAAAGCAATTGAGAGCACAAGCTATAAAAGATACTTTATGTACAAAGAAGACAGTGCTAACTTTTTGGTTAATAGAAAGCAATCAATAAGAGATGATGAGAACCATACAAGAGGCTGGCTTGTTTTCCAACTACTGTCATGCAACTATCATATCAAGTGAAAACAAAATTTGCAAACCCCATGTGAACTGAGGAAGATTTTAATAAGAATTTGCAAACAAGCAGAGATCACAATACAAAAGAAGAACCAATAATTTAAGCCCTAAATCCGCAGTAAAATAGAAGTGTAAAAGAGAAGGCAAAAACGGCACAAAAAAAATTAGCCACACGACGAACAAAAGCTGCTACTACTACCTATGTAATTTATCTTTCTGAGACAATCTGAACATATCGCTTGAGGACATTGGCTACTAAGGAAGGTACATAATCCAGGAGCAAAATTGGCTGAAATTGTGGCAGAACAGTTGAGTCCATAAAAGGATAGCATCATTTACGCTTAGAAAGAAATGGGGATTACCTTCAAAGCAGAGCAGGCACGTGATAATGACAAATTTTATTGATTTTGCTGGTTCAATTAGTAAACTATACTATTACATGCGATTTCTTTCTTCTTAATTTCTGATGCTCAAGAACATAAAACATATAGATTTTTCTTGGTAAGATTAGGCATCAATGTGAGAGCCCACACCACAAACTATATAGGAAACAGAGGGTAGGGGATAAGGACAGATGTGGATCCAATCCTTCAACCCAATTTTTAGCATGTAGACTAAGCCCCAAATCCACTTTTATACTATTTATCAACATATATATGCATATGTGCTAAGATTCAAACGGCTATTAGCAGAATTTTCTCAAAGGAGGAACCAACAGGATGCACAGAAAAGAAACACTATAACATACTCCTTCATTTATTCATCTGTTGAAGCAAGAAAAAAAACATACTTTATCTACCCAAAAGAAATAATATGAAAGAACGATGAGGACCAGAAAACAAACAGAAAACTACGTGCTAATTGTAGAAGGTCGATAGAGTCGACGACAGAATCATTTTTCAGTGTCTATTCTATCAACAAGTTGCCTGGCATATCCTGGAAGAACAGAAGTAAAATCCATTATAATTATAGTCCACATAATTCCTGCTACAAACCGAGAAAACAAATGCATGTTGTAAAACATTAGAAAAACCTTCAAGCCCAGAAGTAAATAACACCAATTTTTTAATAACACTAATCTGTTCTAATTAGAAGCACCATTTTAGTGATTGAAAAAAATATAAGGTAAACTCAAAGAAAGAAGTCCCAAAATCCAAATATAAAAGCTAAAATAAGAGAGAGTAAATTCATAAGGAATCGACCTCAGAGTGAAGCTTCTCCATTGGCATCCATTCTCCAGGACCACACAAGTCAGACAACACTGTGGCCACTGAAGAAACTACATCCTTCTCTTCTAACTGAAGAAGTTGCTGGTTGTCAGCTTCCCCATCGACATTCGATCTTCCATCATCCTTTTTATCTGCAAGATACAGGGAAGCATAAACAATGGAATTATAAGACCGATGCTACAGTTCACAAATCAGCAATGCACCAAATAAGTGAGACTGCAGACATTAATAACAATTGCAATCATTTCTCTCCAAAATCAATAACATGGCTGTTCACAAAATCTGGTTTTCTTAATTGATTTTAGTACTTCATACCGCTTGGCTAACCCACAAAATAATCTAAAATAGGGCACAACCAGTTAACTTATAAATACTGAAATGAAGCAAAATCAGTTCTTTATGTCTAATGGAGATACATAGTTGGTCAGGACCACGCATGACACGGCAGAATCAGGTAACTATTAGTTATATGTAGTTATAATCAACAAAGTACCAATACTTCCTGAATAACAAACAGATCGAAAAGATAAGAACAAAACAAAACAATGATCACAAGCATAACGAGAGATAAAATCAGTCATTGTATCATTCAAGTGCAACTTTACTTTATCCTTGGCTTGGATGAATTCACTACATTGAACAACTATCCGAAATGCAATGATCATAACAATAGACATTGGAAGCCAAATAACAAACTACATGTAGCAAGAGATACCAAAGCATGAAACAATATGAAAATAAAAATTTCAACAATGACAACAAGCTAATTATTAATCAAAAAAAACTAAAACAGGCCCTTTCCGCTCAAACCATACCCATAACCACCAGAACCATCGCCACCATCAACCATCCTATTCCTCTTCCCTCCAGACAAACCATCCTCACCGCCGCCACCGCCCTCCTCCTCATAATACTCAGCCCTAGCTCTCCCCTTTTTCCCATAACTTGCCCCTCCAACCCCAGGCGGTGGAGGCAGTCCTGAATGATGCTGCTGGTTCTGAATTCCCCGATAATGATGCCCAGAACCAATTTGATAATTAGTCACATGATGCCTAGGTCCGATCGGCCCACCTAAAATACTCCTCACCGGCAATAAGAAGTAAAATTCCTTGTCCCCGATTTGCAAAAGGTCCTGCAAATCGAGCTTGACGGGAGGATTCCCGGGGAGGTGGAGCACGCCCTCGACGAAACGGCCATTTTTGCCCAAAACCTCGAGAGCAAATCGACGGCGCTGGAAGTCGTAGAAGATGCGAGCGTGGTGGCGGCTGATGTTCATCCCTCTGCCGAGGGAGGCGAGATCGACGTCAACGCTTGATTTCTTGGAGTTGCGGCCGAGGATTATGGAGTATGTCTGCATGAAGTACTCGAAATCCTCCCCTTGTAGCTTGGCGAAACCCGCCTCCACATCGCTTCCGGAGCTGCTCCCCATTATCACTCAATTGGAGATTGGAATGAAGAAATTAGGGTTTAGATTTAGGGATTGTGAACGGGAATATGGTAATGGGAGGAGAACGATGGATGAGCGAATCTCGATGAAAATGCCAATTAAATTAGAGATCGAACGAACACAATTGGAATTCAGAATTGGACGGTGGTATTTTAACCAAGGAAAGATCAAACGGACAGGACCATCCCAACCGATCCAACGGCCACAAATAAAATTCAATTGGATCCGACGGCCAAATTTTCAATTGGAAGTGTTCACGCAAACCTAGGCTAATCCCCTTATAATATATACTAGCAATTTGCAGCTGTGCGATGCACAGCGTGCTCTGGATGGACAACTGCCCATGGGGAAAAGAAATAATTGAAGGTAAAGCTTTGTAACAGTTGAATCTACCAGCAGATTTGGATTATTTTTATCTACAAATAATATCAATTATGTAAAAGATATATTGACCTTTAAATGCAAAAATTCTTAAATTTGGCTTCATAAATGTGGGATATGTGCAATGATGGCCGGCTCACTGGGTTGATTGGGAGGTTAATATGGATGATGACAACACCACTTTGATGTACAGCTTTACAAATGAATATGTATTTTTCAGATTCCATGGTGAAGTTCGTAAATTAAAGTTAAAAATTGTCTGGCCTGCAGCACCTGAAGCAAAACAATGTAAGGAATAGAGAACTAAGCAATTTTCTTGTAAATGGACATCCACGACATCGACATTGATTAGCTACAGTTTTTGAAATATTTGTTGTATTAAATCTGTGGTGTCTGGTTTATCTCAGGGACAATCTATGCTGAGTATGTTGTCTGGAATATATTATTGAAACTTGTGGAGAAACATACGGCTAAATGTTAGGGTGTGACATAATAAGTATATGGAGGGAGTTAAATTGATTTCTATGAAGTTACTTATCTTATGTTGGTACTGAATAACTCAATAATTGACAGCGCTTATAATGAATATAAATAAATAAGCAGGGGCAGAAAAGATAACTATGGAAGGAAGTGATCAAAATGTAATTTTGCATAAACAATAATAGGCTGTCATTGTACAACAGGGATGCAAAGTGTAATATATCAGGGGCGAACAATATTTTTAGGAAAAATGCAGGATGACAATTGGCAACAACATTTATTTGTTCAGCAGTTGTGCCCAAAAACATTAAAGAACACCCGTTTGAGACGCCTTGTGCCAAAACGATTCAGGTTAGTTGAGTAGACGGAGCAGCAATTCCTTGGCAGGCAGATGCACGACAACAACTTTGACAGAAATTTGTTCATATCCTTTTTTCTGTGCTTTAGTCGTTAGCACATTTCTTCTTTGTGTTATGCTTTAGTCTCAGGCATAGTTCTCCTAGATCCATATCCCAACCTACAATAAAAGCATTTCATGGTCTGGTTGTCCACTTTTCACTTGCTCTCCTTCACTCTGATGTTAGGAAAAATCGCTAATAGCCAAATTCAATATCTACCTTTTCAAGATCAAGTTTCTTAGGCTAAAAAATATATAAGTAAACGCAGCACTGGCATTGCCGCATGACTGTTGTGGCCTGCTGCCTTCACCCGTGTATGCGAGGCAAAGGCCTGGTGAAGGAGGTGATTACAGATAGGGTTACAACTCCTCCAAGCAAAACATGGTTGACACATTTGAAAGGTAAACGCTGGGAGATTTACCTCTTAACCCACTCGAAAGTACCAACAGATACTCTTTTATCATCAACAGCTGACACAATCCACAGGCCCAAGTTTGTCGACAAATGTTCCAGCAACTATTCAAATCAGACTGTTGGTTCTGAAGAGAAAATGTGATTAAGAGAATATCATATAAGTTTTGTTCACGAAATCATATCACAGTGGGCCTTCATTGTCATGGGGAAGAAGCTGGCATCAGTATTAACACTGAGGAAACGATGGCTTTAATGCCTCGACTATTACAATCAATGCACATTGGCTGTCTGACCCAGAACAAATGTACCTTAAAATGTCAGCAGTTCAAAGCCCTCGCAGCGTACACAACTGCTTTTCCAATAGGATGAATTGTGTTCAATTTAACTCCAGCAACTAATGTAAGAATGTCACTTTCTGCCAATTTATGAGGCGAAGCCGTAGTTGGTCTGCATGGGCACGGGCTAATTATCAGGGTGAGGGGAAACAAAGATTAACTCAACTAAATGATAAAACAGACAGGTACATAAAGATAAGCATAGTAAGCACACGACAGGAAAAAATGCACGATGATATTTGACATCAACCAGTAGGCCTATGCCAACCAGCAAACATTAAAAGAGTCGGATAAATTTTTTTACAATAAGGATTAACTGATGGAATAACTGATGCTCTGTGATGCAGAAACTTCTGCTAAAAAAAGCTAAAGAGCAAATTAACTGCTAGGCCCCAAAGGAAAATAGATAAACTAAATAGTAAGAATGGAAAAATTTCAACTCAACTATTCTGTATTTACCGCAGGGCCTTGTGTTACAGTGTAACCACTTTACTCACAGAAGCCCTTCCAAGAATTAAAGTTCCAGTTTTGCCACACACTACAGCATTTACTGTTGAAGAGTTTTCCAGGCTACTTCCACCACGCAACAAAATGCCTCTGGTTGCACCCAGGCAAGCCCCTACCTTAATTTGTTACCAACAGAAACAACAGCAACAACGTCAAGATATCAGCCGGAATTATTAAAATACCAGCACACAGATGGGAGTTGCAAACCACAGGACAAATAGACATGCAACAACATGTAGTTGATGAATAAACACGATAGAGAGTTTAGCAGCAGATGAGACCAAGACATCATGAAAGTATAGTTGGTATAGGGAATCAATTTGTCCTTTTTGTGTGGGTGTGTCCCGAGGGAACTGGATTTGGAAACATAAGTAAATGGTCATACCTTTGTGTGGGTGCAGTGACATTGGACTTCCATGCTAAAAAGCAACAGGAAGGATTCGTAAATGAAAGAGACTCTACAACGCACAGGTAGCACGAGGAATCACCATCACAGCAGATGCGAAATGGTTAGCGACCTAGTAAAAAGGAAAAGAAACCCAGTAGGTATAATGGAAAGTTTCGTGGAATGTAAAACCAAACAGTTCACTTTCACAAGCAAAATCTGATGTGCTGAAAGGAAAAGAAACCCAGCAACAATAATGGAAATCTAGGTAGAATGTTTACCAAATATCATACTTCACAGGAAAGCCTAAGATGATGACCATGCCAGGGAGGGCAACGGAGCAAATGAACTTTAGAGTAAATGACCAAATATTGTATTTTGTGGTTATCACTCTGACCAATGAAACAAAATGATTTTAGAATAGAGAAGCATAAAACTAACGACAAAACAACATAAAGGAACAATTACATACCGAGGTTTGGATCCATTAGAAGCTGCTCCTTTTTCCAGACTTGTTTAGGAACATACAGAAACAGGGCAAAAATGAAACAAAACAATTATTATGGGTGGTTATCGGTGGGAAATTCAGGGGAAAAATTCACAGCAAACTCACATACAAACTATACATTTAAAACAACGCGTACTTACTGCAACTTCATTGGTAGGAAGCTGTTCTCTAGCACTGTTTATTGCAAAGACTCAATTAAGAGCTGAACTTCCATCACAGCAAACAACAACGAATTTTGCTTTCCTCTGTGGAATAGACCTACAGATGCAAAGATTAAGACCTTACAAGTCTGTGGGCATACATTCCCTAATATCCACAGGAATTAGAAATAATGATTCTAAAGAAATCGAAAAATCGATATCAGTAATTAATATTAGTAGGTATTTTCTGAATTAAAATGAGACACTCTAAAACCCTGCAAACACCCCAGATTAACAAGTGAAAGGATAACAAACAAACAAAAATGATTACTGTTAGCACGGTGTACGAAAACAAAAGTAAATCCCAACAAGTATGGAACGCAACAACAGGAAGCAACAACACCTACAAACAAAGAGAGAAATACCTTTCAAGGAAAACTGATGCATGAAGAGAACGGATGAATTGCGCACAGACTCTTCTAACATGCATTAGTAAAAATGTAAATGTCTCTTCATGGGCAACAACTGAACATAAAAGAACACATATGAAATGAATAATGAAAAAGGAAGCAGATGGACAGAATACTGAGTAAACGAATGTAGTCACAAAAGGAATGACCTGGGGGTGGGTAGAGGAGCTGAAGAGTGGAGAATTTGTTTGTATACTATGTTCTTTGTCCTAAATGGACCAATGTTTTCTGTTGGGGAGGGACAAGGAAGAATTTTTAAGTGGGAAGCTGACCTAACCCGGGACAAAGCAACATATAATTGCCCATGGGAAAACACAGGTTCTTTCAAGTAAATCCCAACACGATCCAGGGTCTGACCTTGGGATTTGTTAATTGTCATTGCAAAACACAAACGGATAGGGAACTGGACACGCTTGAAAGGCACTGGAAATTGCAAGTCCGAGGGTGCCTTTAAAGGTATTCTGTGTAAGAAGACATCCTTGCCACTGTATTCTCCAAAACAAATAGTTGCATGGACAATATTAGAACAGAGATTTTTGACCACCAATCGTGTCCCATTACAGAGCCCTTCAGTTGAATCTAAATTCCTCAACAGGATGATCGGGGCACCCACTTTCAAAACTAATCGATGCGGGGGAAGACTCCCAGGAGACAATGAATTTAACATATCCTCATAGATAGATTGATCAGCAGGATTAATTGTTTCGTCCCGGCTATAATATTCAGTGAACTCCCCGGGGAAACGATCAATGAGCATAGTATTCAACTCATCAACGTAACAATTCTTCGTACTCAAAAGCATTCGATTTTGAGGCATGCAGGCCGTGCTAACCAGACTCTCAAAGTTTGGATAAACAAAATCAGTCAATTGCTCGACAGAAACTCGATCATTCTCATACGCAATACAAAGCTCGGGTGGAATTGAAATAGTACAATGCGCATCGGTTGGTTCAATTCCATTGCCAATGCGTAATAAATACGATGTAAAATCAGGATCAAACCGAGCACGCATGTTCTCTGTTAACTGAATGATTTGGAATGAAGGCCAAAGAATCGAATGAACTATACAGGACGAAATAATTTCAGCTTCGCTACCATTCTTAACAATAGGCAAGGTTTGCCTAAAGTCACCTCCCAGCACAACAACTTTACCTCCAAACAAAGCATCTGTACTCATCAAATCCTGAAGAAGCTCATTCAATGCCTCAATCGCAGATTTCTTTGACATTGTAACTTCATCCCATAAAATGAGCTTGCTCTCCTGGATGAGGCTTGCCAACGAACTTTGTTTACTGATTCGGCAATGAGTTCCAGCAGAAGTGTCGACAGGAATCTTGAACCGAGAATGAGCGGTTCGGCCACCAGGGAGCAATGAAGCTGCTATCCCAGAGCTTGCATTAGCAAGCGCAACAAAACCCTTTGAACGAACATCTGCAAGCAAAGCTCTATAAAGGAATGATTTCCCTGTTCCACCTGGACCATCAACAAAAAAAGCACTGTTTTGGGCACCGTAAACAGCAGATGTGATTTTTTCAAAAGCAGCCCGTTGTCCTTCATTCAGTAGATGAATAGCTTCTAGATCATCTGGATGCACAATTATATTCTTCTCAGCAGCAACTTCTTTTGTGTAGTCCACGGAAAGAATGTTCGGCATTTGGTTGTCAATTAAATTATAAGATTCTATCCTTTTGCCCATTGAAATTAGGAACGAACTAATTTGGCCAAGGACTTGCAGTCGGCAAATATATGGTGGGACATGTGCACGGGCAAAGTCCTCAGACAACGAATCCTCAAACATCTCCCACAAGGCCCGAGGGTTCTGAGGCTCGCAATATACAAGCAAAGTGGCAAACAGGCGGCGAAGTTCATAAGGCATACTGAATGCAGCAGCCTCATAAAGGCACAATTCGTGACTATTATCATTTTGGAACAAACCTCGGAGACAGCAAGCGGCTCTGAATGTTTCAGCTGTTTGCCCTTGGAATCTTAGTAAGTCCTGGTAAGAAGTAGGACAGCGTACCTTCATCAAGAGTAGCCGCAGATAATAGCGTTCTCCTTCAGTGGGATGAGCAAGGTTAATACGGCCAATTGAACCATTGGGATTTTTCCTCCGCTGCCAGTATTTTTTTGTCCCATACCAGACAAAATGAGTAGGGAAATCAGCATATGTCAGGTTCAACCGTTGAGCTTCACTATTTGTCCTGTTCATGAAAAAGAATTCAGTCAGCATTGTTTTCCGATTGAATGGATTACGGAGCACATTAGCCAATTTCTCGCGTGCATTGAAGTGAACGCACTGGAAATTTTCTAAATGCAACTGTAAATGAATAACCGCAGGTTTCATTTCAGTCAAAGTGAATCTAAAAATTCTCCAGGCTGCTTCCTGTGGCGACACCCATCGAGCACATTGGTACTGTTTAATCTCATCAATAAACTCCCCGTGCTTACCAGGGCCAACATGGAAATTTATTTTATCGTGGCCTTTACAAACATATTTGTAGATGTACTTAATTGACTGTACAGTTGCGCAAATTTCAACATTAATGTGACAGTCATATTTAGCAACCAAAAAAGGGTTATACGGGACAACCCATCTGTTATCTAATTCTTGCCCTCTAACACGAACTGTAACCCCAGTATCCCGGCGTCTGTAAACAGGGTAAGCATCATCACCCCTCGTCGTGGCCCTGCAAAATTTTTTTGGAAAATTGTAAGAACAAGTATGCCCATCCTGCATGCAAACATTCAATGGATTCAAATCTCCACAGGGTCCATGCATCATATGAGTTTTAACCAAAGCATGCAAATATGGGTACTCATTTTTGTCAGGAATCTCAGCAGAGACAATGGCATCATATTCATCAGTAGTTAAAAACTTGGAAGTTGGACTCAGTATCAACAAAATATGAGCATGGGGCAGGCCTCTTTTTTGAAACTCAATGACATATGTATATGCAATGACCTCACCAAAAAGCTGGCCTTGGATTAAATCATGTTTAAACTCAAGAAACTTTGAATGAAAAACACGGGCAGTTAAGTCAGGGCGGTTCTGGACAAGCTCATTAGGGACCAACAGTTCTGTTATTTCCGGCCAGTTTGGATTGCATGTCATTGTCAGGAAAAGATCAGGCTTACCAAAGTGTTGCACGAGAGCCATGGCATCAACATATCGGCGGCGCATATCACGAGGCCCACCAATGAAGGAAGGAGGCAGGTACGTCCTCTGCCCACAATTTGCACCATCCTTTTCACCGCTAGCATAGCAATCCTGGATTCCCTGCAAAAACTCATTACGAATATCCGCCTGTTTTGTTCTATGGAAATCAAGCCGTTGGGATTCTATTTTAATGTATTGATCAACAAAGAATTGTTGGGTAAGACGACCAAAATGTAGGACAAATGGGGAATCACCACGTCTAATTTGGAACATATAAGCATAATACTCTCTCATTGAGTTGAAGTCGATGCAGCAACTGCAAAACAGAGTACAAGTATCAGAAAGGGGGGAGAATAAATAAATGCATACACAACAAATTAATATAAGAGACAAAACTCACACTCTGTCTCACGGGCCAAAAGATCCTCCGCACACGAGGCACGCTGAGGATGCGCAAAATTACGCACATTCTTCTTTATTCCCTGGTGCCAGCCACTTTCACCCGAGGGAAACAACAACGGGTATTGTAAAGGATCATAACACCCGTAATAGTAAGACACAGGATGACCCTGGCCACTATGGCTGTGGACTTTTATATGACGCTGCGAAGTGACCTGATCACCCTCGTCTTCAAGCCACAGCGCAGCAACCTGGGAAACTGATGGCTTATTCAAAGTCTTCTGGTCAACTGTCGGATTACTATGGAGAATAATATTATATTCAGGCAAATGAGAAATGGCATTCAAAGAACGGAAGAACTTTGAGTATGGATTATCTGAAAGGAGGGCAACGATTTTTTTTATCACACTTAGATGAAGCTGCGGGAAAGATTTGGCCCGTTCAACAATTTGGTGTTCAGTATCATAAAAATATACTTGCAAATTCGTGGACTTGGCAACAGGGTCAATGAAGTGGAAAAGTTGGCCCTGCACCTTGAAAATATAAATACCTTTATTATTCTTTGCCAAATCTTTATCATATTGAACACCAAGAGAAGTGAATGCAAATTCATTATTAATGGCACGGATGTATTTCCTAAAAATAAGAGCATCTGGTAAAGGTGAAAGCAATAATTCCTTGAGCGGGGCAGGAACCGGGTTAAAAGAAATCGAAATATCACCATCCATGCAACAGAAATGCTTTGATTCCCGTGGGAATTTGTATGCACCACAGTGCACACAATGAGAAACTTTTTGCAAGACAAATGGTTCCGAGGGCACGTGCCAAACCAGAGTCGAGGGTACACCTACATGACAGGGAGCCAGAGAAAAAGAATGAATACAATGTAATACTGAGTGGATAAAATTGCCCATGGAGGAAAATCTATATTTTGACCACGCCCTACACATGGATAAAAAAACCTCAAAACTGAGTACAATTAGCACAACAAAATAGGAAAGGCTTACCCACTTTATTGTGTTAGAAACGGTAATAACAGAAAGTAAATAAGCATGGTTCAAATGGCACCCAAGAACTGCTGCAACACGATAGCAAGACCGGCATATAGCCTTACCGTAGGGATGGATGCGCAGGCGCTGTGC
The DNA here is from genome assembly GCA_030278955.1 of Hygrophila difformis. Lineage (NCBI taxonomy): Eukaryota > Viridiplantae > Streptophyta > Magnoliopsida > Lamiales > Acanthaceae > Hygrophila > Hygrophila difformis. The sequence goes on from JAOANR010000011.1 coordinate 24,654,366, forward strand.
TGGCCGGGCAGGGAACGGCACACCAGCTGCAATAAGTAAGAATGCACCCACAGAATAAATATGCCAGAAGGTAATTAACAAAAGCTGAGTGACAGAAGGTAATTAACAAAAGCAGAACTATCCACTAATAAATAACCAACCATTTCTTTTCCGTGTTCCCACATTCCCTGGGCAAAGCTGAGTGACAGGGATAGGGACAACCGTTGATGGGTCAATGCCTGAAACAACAGTGGATTTAAAAAAAATAAACGGAACCAATTAAAGGCAAAAAAAAGTTCAAAGAAATACTTTGATCTGGCAAATCCCGAGCAGATGCACATTCAGGAGGCCGGCCGGGGCGTACACCCGACATTGAATGGCAAGGGTGAACGAAGCAATCGACCAAGCCATCTTCAAAATCAACTGCTGAAGACTCATCCATTTCAAACAAGACGTGGCCCAGTAAAAAGGAACCTGCACACAACCCAACAGCCACTTGTGGCCAACAAAACAACTTCCATAATTCAAACCAACAGCATGGAAAGAAACAAAGAACCACGGCATTCCTAAGGAAAATCATATGTGAGAGCACACGACACAAGAAAAACTATCATAATTTAAAACGAATAAAAGAGAAATACCTTTCAAGCACCCAAATGGAATAGCCAAGCTAATATAAAACACTGCAACAACACAGAAGAAATCCCAGGGTCAAACACAAGCAGTTACCCGGCAAAACCTGCCACAGGACCAACGACGGACAGCTACCCGGCAGAGTACTGAAACAGTCCACGCCAATACACTGAAACCAAACAAGTGAATTCATAGCATATTACTAATACGATTGATTACAATGAACCAGGGAAAATCTCCCCCAATACATGGGAATTCACAAGAGCAAACAGAAAACATATAATATCTTTCCTAAGTACCAATTCGTGTCACGAACCTTGCAGAGGCTGCAACAGGAAACAAAGGAAATCGATGAAGGCGAACAAAGAAAGCTGGTCAGCTCCAACAACAGAACCTAAAAAAAATACCACCAACATAAGAAAACAAGCGAATTGTTAATGAACAAACAAAATTGATACATAACAAATAGTAGCGAAAATACTTTCAAACAATTGGGCTTTTCTTCAAAACAATCATTATCCTTTGAAGTAAAGGGGTACTCCATTTAATTAGAACATTGAGACAATAGTGTGAGGACAGAATCAACAGACGAAGAAATTTAGCATCAGCTAATTGAAGCATACGTCTCTTGACTCTTCCTTGTTGTAATAATCACTATGATTACCCTGCCGCCCTATAGTTCCAAGAGGTCCCAGAAGACTGGAAACCTGTGAAAAACACAGACATTAGGATCACATTTTCCTTCTTTCATTAGCATGTATAAACACATAAGATTAATGTAATGATTTCTAATCTAGGCCAATATGAGTTTGATGCAAACTAAAACGTTTCGATATGTGAAATATACGAACTTTGTAGCATAGATTGACAAAGAGTTTCATACACGCTTGTGTTGGTGTGGGTGTGTCGATGAAGGCTATAAGCATTAATCTACTGAAACATCCAAAAATAACCAAATCATCCTGTCAAGAAAATGACCATCTAAAGTTCAAATAATTATTATTCATAATGCAACAAATACAAAACTGAATCATACATATACATGTATGACGAATAGAGAGCTCGTTGCTATATAATATATAGATGATAAGACAATATTATATAAAACATGTGTTGCGTACACATATATTCACAGATTTTATTATGTAATTTAAAAACTGATGAGAAAAGATTTAACCAATTTTGGGAAGCACAAACAAAAATGGGTTAGGCTGAAAACGTACCAACAAACACCTAATTATTAGCAAGGAAATTCAAGAAGAAACAAGTATAGAATTTACGTAGTCATCGAGTAGAGTGCAGAGTTACTATCTAACTGTAAAGGGATTAAATCCATCATCCCCAGATTTCAGTAGTTTGTTAAATCCTACTCATTTGGATTTCCATCTCCTATGGGTAAGGCACTGACCAATACACAAATGTAAAAGTTTCACTTTCTTGGGTGAAGTGCAGGAGAGTTTTTGCAGATCAATACAGTTAGTGATAATTCACCAAATCCATCTAAGTAGATCAAAATATAAAATCCAAGATAAAGTTAGATTGAAGAAACCCATTTGTGATACAAAAATTAACCTCTATCAACAATCTAAAATCGAACTAAGCCAAACCTACCTCAAACCTAAATCACTCAGGTAATATTACTCATCTTAATGGAAATCAATAACCACATATACAAACTAAATCTAAACCGAATTTCCAACGAAGGGCCTCATTTCTAGCAGTGAAATCACCAAACAAAACACAAAAACGCATCCGGATTAGCAAAAATGAGGCCAAAAACTCAAATTCATACTGAACAAAAATGCTCGACTCCCAAGTTAACAAACCAAGATCCCAGATATTTCCCAAAACCAAAATCATTCCAAAATTTATCCCAAACACAGACATTAACGATAACAAAAACATTCCAAACAACAATAAGTTGTGAGGCGCGCGAGGGCTCAAAATTTATCCCGAAGACCTACGAGAACCCTAAATTACTGAACGGGAGAGGGAAACATACACAAGCAAGAGCGGAGGGGGGCAGACGGCCAGCGGGGCCTACCGCCGAGCACGGCGGGCGCCTGCGCGATGACGTTAGGGTTGGCGGGATGCGCGAGTATTACGCATCGAGGGAGTGGCATTCGAGAACCCTAAAGCACTGAACGGGAGAGGGAAACGTACCCAAACAAGAGCCGAAAGGGACCGGCGGACACCGGCGTCGGACCGGCGCAGTCAGGCGAGTATTACTCCGGCGGAGGACGAGTCGCGTGGGGGCGTCGGGTTGCGGAGCATCGGAAACGAAACGGGAATGAATGAAACAAATGCGCGTAGCATTTTCAGCCGATCACAATATTGATCCGATGGTCACGAATCGAGATTCCATGTGCACTGTCCAATCCGACGGCAAATAATGAATTAAGCAGCGAACGGTTGAGATTCAAATTTAATCTGGATCAACGGCTCAGAATTGAATAGAAGTTTGGAGGCTTCTCTTATAAGAGATAAGAGATATAGAGATCTATTATATATAAATGCCAGACAGTATTTTGTAACAGTTGTTCGTATATTTCCACAGTTGTTCCCTTAAGAACAGTGACCAACGTCTTCCTTCATCTGGTGCCCAAATTACCCAACTTCGTCTCTTCGTAGTTGCTCCCTGTCTGCCTCCCAAATTCGCCGTTTCTGCGGGAGGTTTGCATCCTTTGCGGTCCCGATCTCCTTCGATTTTCTATTCATTTCTCCCGCCCCTCTTTCGACATCGGTCTTCTGGTTTAGAAAGCACACTCCAGACGTCAGAAATTGATGGCTAGGGAAACCCTAGCAACTCCGCCGCCCCACGAGCATCGCCTCAGCCCCTGCCACCGCCGTCGGCTTCTGCGCGAACCATGAAGCTCTTCCGTACCACGGACGTGTCGTAGTTCTTTGTCAATCACAGCCCCGCTAGATTAGCACCTCCGCCGGGCGCCCCGCACCCCCTGTAAGAATTTCTCTTCGGGTTCGTTGAGGTTTCAAATTAGCTTTATCTCCATTGAACTTTTTTTTTTTGGGGTTCTTTTTAGATTCAGTTTTTTTGCCATCATGCTGAAGACGGGTTGTAATGACCTTCTTCTGCTTAAACCTAATTCGAGTTCAACATTGGGATTCGATTTTGCGTGCAAACCATAGAAGGCTTTGCGACGCTTGCGGGCAACTCTGGCCATGGCCCTCGGTTCTGTCTCCAACTCCCCCGGCCTCTGATGCTATCGCCATGTTCAAAACTACCTCACCTATTCCAATTTTCACACCCGGCTCTGTTCTCGTCCGCGCCACTCCCCTCTGCGCGTGTGCCACCGCCGCCGCCCTTCATTTGTTGTCTTCAAGACGCCTCCTTGTCTGCACTGTCGAATTGTCTCTGTTATACCATTCCACCTACCATAAACAAATTAGATAGGGTTCATAGATTTGGGTGTCGTCCATATCCGTCGACTGGTGATTTGCCAATTCAAAACAATCAATTCTTTTGGGACTACTTTCGCAATTTCCAAATGGTTTTTCCATTGTCACTGTGTGTTTTAATCTGTGGTTTAGCTGGATTCGATGTGTGCGAGGGTGATCTTTTAGGATTTTGAATCATGAATCTTCTGGTATGGTATACGTATTTTCTTTTTACAATCTTAAATCCCAGAAAACTTTATGACAAAGTGAAATGCATGAATTTTGAATTCGTTCAAGATGCATAGAAACCCTAGAATCGGTCATACCATTTTTTAACTTTTTATAGGGCTAAAATTATGCTTTGATAATTAGTGCGGTCTAATATTCCTTACTACTCGTATTTATTAGTGACATGGTTCTAGAGTCTACACGAGCACAAAGCTTTTCTGAAGAATTGTTGATACTTCTTGAACTACTTTGTCAAATGATCACATCCAAAATTTGATATGACTAATAGTTGCTGCAAAAATCTGTGAGGAAAGTGAGACATAATTTGTAGCAGTACTATATTAATCCAATTCATGGATATGCACAGTTGTTAATTTTGCACCATGGCACCAACCGCAGAAGCTTTGTGGCATTTCCTTGGCCATTACCTATGTTGATGCTGACGCGCGGTTTGCTGGTTTCTTATTTTGGTTATTCTGGTAAGGAATCTTCTTCTGTTGATTTGATTCATCTGGTTTGGGTCGGAGAGAAAAAGATCCGGTGCTTTGGACTTCTAGCGGGATGGAAACCAAAAGTAAATTCATGGAAGGCTAAACAAAGGCTTCTTTTTCGTCTGTCTTTTCTTTTCACTTCCACGTAACAAAGGAAATGGTTTGCCTTTCCTTTTAACATTTTCCTTGCTTTAATGTGGTTTCAAAATCAGACATTCCTTGAGAGTTCTTCTTCTTGTCTGCCTTTTCTTTTCACTTTCCACTAACAAAGAAAAAGATTTGCTTTTACCTTTTAATTTGGTTCCCAAATCAAGCATTCTTCTTCTTATTCCAAACCGAATTCGTGTTTTATACAGTTAAAGTTTTCACCATCTATAACATCTTTAGTCGATTGCTTGCCCTGGTCCAATACTAGCACTATTTGATTTTCATTGCCTGGTGTTATATTCTAATGTTTATTGAAGAACCTTTTAAAAAAGCGCTTTGTTACTAAGTTCAGTTTTGAAATGATTATTCTCCATATTAGAATGTACCTACTCTTGAATTAATTACTAGTGTTGGATATGTTGCAAAGTTGATTCCTAAACAAGGGAATTCAGCTGGCCAAGATGGCTAATAAAAACCATGTTAATGTTTCTAATAAAGGAGTACTTCTTAATCAATATTTTTCTAATTATATATGTTTGCCTTACCATTTGTGTTGTATTCCCATTTCATTATCTTATATCATCATTGGCGATTGTATGACTTGTTGTTCCTTTAGAAAACAACATTTCAGTGATGGATATTCTCTATGTTCATCAATTTATGCTTATGTTTTTCAAGTTCCAGTGATACTTTTATGATATGCCATTTAACATTACCTCTTTAAATGCAGAAGCCAAAATCACCGGGGAGGCCCTGCCATTTCTTACCTCCTGTAAGCTTTACAATCCTAGCTTCGTTTCAATATTCTTCCTGACTGGTGCTATCGGTATCATTCATTCCATGGACTAGGTAAGCATTGCTTGTGCTGGGTTTGGTGGGGGGGTGGGGGGTGATCTCTATGTAAGATCCTTTAATTGCCTTACCTTATTCATATTAGTTGAAAACATTATAAATGCTAAAGTTATGTGGGATGTATATGGCAGAAATATAATTTGGGGATAGATGTATTGTCTTCGAATTATAGTCATTGATTGATTACTAAATTGGATTATAAAGTTGATGTTATGGATAATTTTATTCTCGGCTTTACACTATAATTCCGTCAACACTTGGCTGCCTAGGATTTCTGCGTACTGAAGTCTCTGCTTTCTGGATGCTTTTTTGGATAAATGATTGGCTTTATGCCATAGTTTCTGATTTTAATGAATCATTGGTTACTGACCGTTGATTCTATCTTTTATATGAATTGGAAAATGATCCATAAGTTACACAAGCATATAAATAGTATGAATATGTATGAGTGCCTAAGGAAGAATAATTTTTCGGGAACTTTTACCGTTAAATCGATGGTGTTTTATGTTTAAAAAATGGTCTATGGATGTAGCGGCGGAGGTTCCACCACAGGCTCCTCGTCAGCCCCTGATAATTTGATGGACTGTGGTAACTGAACTGTAATCCATTTCTTTGAGAAATTTTTTCACGCTTAAACAAAATGTCTCGACTATGATTAAATGACTAATCCTTTTAGCTTTAGTAGCAAGTGTTTTTTTTTTTTTTTTATCATTTTGATGAATTGTGAAACAGTATTTGTAAAGGCTTGAGTGTTAATGCAGGAGTCATTCAAAAAACCAAGAGTAGATATCAGACTCCCACAAACACTTTGGTAAGAATCAACAGGAAGTTATCCACTGGTATGAGAGTTCATAATGTATTCTTTCATTTTCAAATCATTTTAGAATATAGTCCATTCTCAAGTTCATCATGTAGATGTTGATGCTGTTAAATCGTTATAATTGTTTTGCAGCGTATTCATTTTCAAACAATGTCATTAAGCAAATAGGGTTATGTCAATTTCATGCGAAATGAGGCCAATGATTCGATAGTTGAATTTCTCAGATGATATTAGAGTCTGCTGGTAAATAAATTGCTATTAGTTTGAAGTGTTCACCATTATGGTAAAAGAGGTCAGAGGATATAGCTTTTTCTCATCTTTTGCAAAGACCATAGTTGAATATTTGTTAAATGTTTTTCATCCTCCACAAAAGGTTCTTTGAACTATCTTGAAGGAACACTTTGGAAAGATTTGGCATAGCTATTACCATTTTCCCCACTTAAATTTATACTATATTATTTAGACGAAATTAAATTTTTAAATCCATTTATTTACCCTGCCCACATTTTGGTGAGAGGTGCAAATGGTTGTGATTTTCTTAACTGATTGTTTGGTGGTTTTTAGGTGATTTATGAATTGAAACCGGGGGGTGTGGAAGAGCCCTGTTTGGTTGGCAACAATTACAGAAGCTAAGCTGGTGGTATTTTTCATCCCTTTTGTAGCATGATGGATCTTTCCTTGGTTCAAAGAAAGTTGATATCCCAAAATATATTGCAAGTCTTTAAGTTTTAATTGATTTATTGATCAATATTCAAGCCAGTTACATTTTTTCATTCGGTAATTATTTTTATTTTTTATTTTTTTATTTCTTGTGTGAAGGCTTTCTGGGAGTAGCAAGATTTAATCCCCGACAGTGAACTATGTCTGATTTGCATTTCATCAGTGGTTTTCTCTAAAATATATTATTAATCTAATAGTTGGTTCCTGTCATGAACTCAACCAGTAAAGTTATCGTTAGTTTCGTTGTTTACCACAATTGTACCATTTCAATATTCTTAATATTCTTTGGGCAATTCATTCTGTATTCCTGCATTTTGTCTACTTTGGTCTTTTTCTATTTCACGCACATAGGGAAACATGAATCTCGCTTTGCTAAGATTCAGAAAAATTAATTATTTTATGTGTCTATGTAATTTGGATATTGAATTAGTAGGTTGGCTCATCTATTTCTCATGTTAGTTTTTTCCCTTTCTTTTTCCCCTTCAAAAGTTCATATAGTTTAGAAATTATGTGTTGATTTATTTGTATAAAATGGTAGCTATTGATATTTGAATCTCATATGGTACTTGAATCCGGCATGGTAGGAATTAAAGCTTGGTGTTGGTTACCTGCATTTGTTTATTTGCTAGTTGGATTTTATTGAAGTTATGTTAAGCTTTTTTGTGGGGATGTTTTCCTGTTCACGTGTAGCTTCTTTACCAAGATTAACTTACCAAAAGAGTAATCCTCCTCACTCAATAAGCTAAATGTTGATGAATGCTCTTTGGTTTTTAGGAGCTAAATGTTGATGAATGCTCTTTGGTTTTTAGGCTTGCCAAGTGTTTATCAATCGCATACCTCTATTTCTCTCTACAGTTCGTGCTAATGCCAGGTATGGACGTATGGTTTCAATTTTGATATTGTGATTTTCTTATTCTCTAGATATCTTTCTTTCAAAATTTGTTTAAAGTTCTTACACAAGGTGCAAAAAAAAAGGGTACCATAGTTTCTATTAAATATTTCCTTGAGAATGACACCTAACCTCTGAATTATTTATATTAATTTTGCTTCCATTTCCATAATTTTTTTCCCTCACCGGGAGCGCGCGGCGTGGCGCGCGCCGCCAAAAGAGTTCTAGTATATATATATACTAGAACTTGTATCTCGCGCGCTACGCCGCGCGGGACGGTCTCTGTATTTTCATTATTACGCAGTTGGCGGGTGTTATGTTGTTTAAAGATAAGAAATGTTTGAATTGATAAATATTTTGTGTGCAGTGAGTGTTGGTGGATTTATGTTGCTTCAATTGGATTTATAGGTGAAGTCACAGCCAGATGAACAATCAGTAGACTTTGCTAGGCTAAACAAGTGAATTGAACAGAACAATTAACATAGATAAATAGTTGTAACAATGTTGTCTACTATTTATGGAATTAGACCCAAGGTATGGACTGTTTTCAGTAATCGGATCCTGGAAAAAATAGGAAAAAGCGTAGTCAGATCACATACTGAAATGAAATTCCAATAGAACAATTGCCCAGAAACATGAGAAACTGACATACAGATGTTCCGCCAGTGTTTGGAACTCATGCATCTCAGGCAATAACAATGTAAAATGCATTTCTCGATAAAGCACATGATTATGCACTTATACGGAAAATGAACCGATTATGAGCTCAAAGGCAACATTTAAGAGATCAAAGGGCAACAATTATCATTCCTTGACCTAATCATGAAATCCATCAGAAGCAGGATCCGGCAAGAAGTCCTTTTTTCCACAGGCTTCCGGTGAATTAATCGAGTATTCTCGGCCGAGTCGTCCAGTCCCTTGAAGATCTAAATCTTTTGAAGCGGCGTACAGTGTTTAACTTGAACATGGGCCTCATGTGGAGGACTGAAAGGCTTCTTCACATTCTCGACCTCCCTGTCATGAACAAATCACAAACAAAATTTAATAACCAGTTCATATGCTTCCATGGTATTGCAAAAAGGTAAATTATATAAATAGCAATTGCAAAGATCCAAAGTAAGTTTTAGTATTCAAGTCTCAAACAGGAAGTGCGAGTTGCCACCCGTTTAAGGATGTTAAATCAAGAACTGAGAAATGTGCTAGTAACAGTAAATAAATTCCGAGGATTGGGAATACCAATGAATTCATTTTTAAAAAAATTCACCAATTTAAAAAATGGAACTATAAAGATTCAGAAGTCAATTGACATCTTAATTATATTTTCTCACCAGATAGAATAATATTGTAATTCGGGCAGTTGGATAACGCTGCGAGAACCTTGTTGCGCTTGCAACCCCTTCGTCTAAAACTTTTACTGCCTTCTGCAACTACACAATAAATTTATTGAGTTGCAATATTTTATTGATAAACAGAGTAGAAGTTTTATGGCAGAAAACATAGAAAACATATCAAATTACCTGTAAGCTTGCCCCTGCCCCTGGTAATAAACAATGGCTATTGCCCAAGGATAACACATCATTTTACAGAAACAACAAAGCAACAAATATAATGTTTCAAGCTATATCCTACAATCCTTTGTCGTAAGGGCAGTTAAAAATAAAATGTGAAAAAAAAAGGGATGACAATGACACCTGATATATAGTTCCCACTACACTCAAAACCCAAAGTGAAATAAAGTTCCATAAGTAAAGATGGATTGGGATTTTGCAAAGATATGAAGAGTTATAACAAGCATTAGACATATTATACCATAAGCTAAACAATTAATTAAATGGGTAATAAACTAATGCTTGAAAATTAGTTGAATTTGCTTCACATAAAATGGCTAAAGGATAAACCAAAGTCAACGTTCAATAAAAAGCACTATCTCAAGCAAAGAAAAGAAACCTATTGTGTGGCCTAGGTCAAAATGAAGAATCAGGTCGTAAAAGCAACCGACAAAAAATTAATTAAATAAATAAAATTTCTTTAACAGACCTCCGAAAATAAGAAGAAAAAGTGAATGAAAAGTTTTCCCCCATCACTCAAACATGTAATTGAAGAAACAAAGGCATGTCTTTACTCAACTCTAGTCCTCTTTGCTCAACTAAACCAAATCAACAGTACACATCAAAACATTTTAACAATAAGAAAAATCATAGTCAAACCAGAGCCCAGAAGCATTTAGTTTTTACAATTTTGCTTGATTTGCCAGATGCTAAAAATTCCCTGTCCCAGAAATGTATAACCTTACTGCAGAGATTTCAAAGTTGTTACTTTATGCTATTTTATCACTGGCATCACTTGTTAAAGGAAAACTGACAGGCTGTGCACTTTCAAAACATGAGTGAAAAGAAAAGATCTGATTGCAAAAATCGTACAAAAATAATGAAATAGATCGCAAATGCACCATTAACCATCATAAAGCAAATCATAACCAGAGAAAAACCCATTCTTTTCCAAGCTCTATATAGTGATCATACAACCCATCAAAGTAGGATAAAAAAATAAACACTGAAAGCTTTCTGCAGCAACAATTTATCGAAAAACCAAATATAAGAAAGACATGTAACAACAAAAAGCATATCCAAATCACATTTAATTTTAGGCATATTACAACTACGTGCAGACTGAAAAAGATACTAATAGGATAACCATGTGCCGACTCAAAAAGACACTAATATGATTTATAGCAGCAAATTATTTATATTCAAGCTTTAAATAAAGAAAGACCGAGAACTTGCACACTTGAGAAGGCAACAGTTAAAATTAAACCTCCACAGCATGCAAAGCAAGAATTAAATAATAGAACTCACATATTTTAATTGTCCCAGGTGCTAAGAATGTACAAACAACTTAAAGAAAAGTTCAAGAAACTAAGGGAAATTAATGCTACTGACAGTTTCAGAACCCCAAAGGAAACCATAAATTTCCTCAACGATAAATCCACAAAACACAAGAATGAACAAATGAGGTAAGGTTGCGCTGCCTTAAATTATCTAAGGTTGCGCGGCCTTTTTAGCATCATTTGATGCTAAAAATATATCTTACAGCATGTATAAAAACACGGGAAAAAAATAAATTATGTTGGGGCATGTATTCGCAAAACATCATTGATACAAATGCCATAATTAATACAATTACAATAAACAATAAATTCCCATACCCCATTACATGGTTAGGGAAATGCAACATATATCAAATAAAGAAAGGACACCAAATGAAAGGGAAAAGTAAAGTTTGAAAGCAAGAGCAGATCTGCCACATATATTACACCAATCAACCAAACAAAGTTTCAAAAACAGAAGCAGCGACTCACCAGTGCCATGGCTTTAGATAAATCACTGAAATCTGGAAAACATAAAGGAATCCTAATGAAATTGGCAAGAAATGAGTAAACTTGAACACATAGGAAAGCAATTAGTATATCAAGAGGGTGAATTATGCCTATGTATTCAATTTCAGCTTTAAATTTTTTCATTGTATCAAAAACATGTACCCTATCTACTGAAAAGACAATTTCAGTTAATGTATAAAGAGCATAATAATATTTGATGCAAGTGCATACTGAACTTTTTTCATACTTGGCATAAACTTGTATCCAGATAAAACCTAGAAAGAAAAAGATCAAGCAATATTCACTTACGATGCCGAATCATATCTTCACAATGAATCGATATGGATGCCATCAGGTATGCAATTATTCCCACTGTAGACTAATTTACCAGGACCGCGTAACTAACCTCAAGAACATATCTTCAGAGAATCACAGCAATAAGATGCAAAGAAAGCTGCATGAAAAATTCATACTACATGTTTAGGAGAGCAAACCGGGGACGGGGCCCTGTTTATGAACATTCCACTGCAAACCAACCTTGCAATCCAATACAACAATATACTATGGGAATCATATAACAATACGAAGGATGAAATTTTGGTTACGCAGTGGAACATCATTTCAGGGTCAATCAACAAAATCCAGTTGACCCAGTGGAAAATCAGCACAATCACTACTGAACAAATCGAGAAGGACAAACAAAATCAGCAAAACCCAATTATAGAATGGAAAGAACATCAAACTTTCACCTCACCTCGTTGTAATCCATCAAAGGCAAAGTCCCCAATCGAACCAAAAATACATCCTCATCGAACGACGCAACCTCAAAATTAAACAACCTGATGCCCTAAAAATCATAATTGAAGTTAAATCAAATAAGCGGCCGAGTGAGTTAATTCAGTAAGCAACATTTGGCTTGTTTAGAAAGGGTGCGACAAATCGTCCATTAGGGATGGCTTTTGGCGGAGCAGGAATAGCGCAGGTGTGGCGGTGAGGGTGGAGGCTGACGGCGGTGAATAGTGCCAACCCGACGGCCGTGTGGAGGTAGGCGGCGCACCGACTGGAGGAATTTCTTAGATGCCTCTGTCGAACGAGACAGCCGTTGGCGGAACTGGAGCTACGAATCGGCACCCGGCGGCTACGGCGCTGCGCTTGAACCGGAACCAATGCGACGAGGAGGGGTGGAATCTCTAAATGCCACGCTGACGGACGGAATCGCACGGGGCCACTGCTCCACAGCCACCGGCGGCAGCAACAAGGCGGTTAATCTGTCACAGGTGGGACGAGTAATTGGAACAAACGGGGAAATAGGGTTCGCAAATTTGGGGAAATAGGAAGAATTGGGGAAATAGGGGCCGAAGAAGAATTTGGTGGAAGAAGCTTGACGAGGCACAGAAAAAGAAAAGGATTTGGGAAATATATGCGATGCGATTACTGTTACACTGTAGCAATACGAATACTGTAGCTTTCTAAGTACTGTAGCTATTGGTATGGCATTTATAAATATTAGATATATAATTCGAATATAATTTAGAGAAACTAAACAGACATTATAAAGAAACGTAAACAACACACACAAAACTTACGAATAGCACATCTTCTTCTTACATCAACTTCAAATGTCTCCATCATACGAATGCATTGCATATTTATATCAGCCATAGGATCAACACTAGGAATTCTCCCGGGTGCAAGTGCATTAGAATCATGCTCTGCATTTATCAATTTTAAAAACATGCGACAACAATATTTTCAATACCATTTCACAAACCAATGAAAATACGGGTAGTTGGAAATAACAAATTAATATGCATTCCTTGTTATTGTTTTTATTGTGTCATTGTTCTTAAAAACACTCGGTTTCCAATTCGATCCAATACAGCATTTGCTGCTCACAAATTAGTATAGGAAGTTTCTCAACAAGCTAAGAGAATGTCAGCATGAGAAATCTGACATGAATGACAGACACACAAGAACAAGGATAGTGGAGTGTAAGTGAGATGAACTGTAATAGTTGAGAAGCTTTTCAATGAGATCAAAATGAGTCATCAGCATTCTTCAAACAACAGTAGCGAACCAAATACGAAGGGCACCTCTGCGCAATAAATTAATCATATCAGTATCAATGAACTTCAAGTAAACCACAAACAACAACCAAGTAATACTGCTTAGAACACCAGGCTTAAAGAAAAATGTGGATCTTAGAAGAAAAGGTAAAACAAATGAACAATTGGACTTAAACTTATACCCAATACATTTCAAGAAAGTTTCTACCGGCTTTCAAAGCCAATTTGCATGGGCTTCTGCTAAAAAAAAATAAAATAAAAATAAAACATTCAAGCCAAAAGAAGCCCTAGGTTGCTTCTTAAACGAAGACATTTTTGAAGTCTGATTTTAGAACAAGGCACACTCAAACTCTAGATCCTTTTAGAGAACTAAAAGCTAAAAGAACATTCCAAGCACATCCAAACAGGGTCTCATCCACATATAAATAATCAATTTTATTATAGTTAGTTAGAGAGATGAGAAGATAATGGCTTTAAGCTAGTCCCTGAATTCACTCTCTGTTATCAAATTAAGAACAAATTGAAATACAAAAGAGGAAGAAAACTATATATAATGGTATAGCTAAAAAATGGCGATGAAGCAACTAATGAAAGCAAAATCATCGAGTAACAATTACATCCAGTTGTACGACAACCATAATCCATTCAAATAAACCAGAAAAGAATACAAAACGCACAATAAAAGTGACAAAATTGCAGTATGTGTGACATAGTGATTAGATAATGTAAATAGAACCCAATGAATCTTTTAAACCAGAAGTAAAAATGTAAATCATCACCTACCAAAATAAAAAAACATGAGGCAACACACAAAGTCGGTGCAATTAACGCCATCAGCCAGTAGCCCATCCAGTACTCCTTCACCCTATGGATCATTAGCAACCTAGACAACAAGTGAACAACACTGTATTAAAAAAGACCATAAAAAGAGCAGACCAGCACCAAATGTAGAAACTAAACTGTAGTAGCAGCTGAAATTAATAAGCATAGAAAATATACTATAATAGTCCTATTTCATCCTACTCATTTAACCACTCCGAAACATCTCTGGAGCTTTCCATTAATTTAATCAACAAAGAGCAGACGATCCCAAATCAAAGGAGGGAAAAATCAAGGTCTCAAATAATTGAGTTAAGGTAGATGGGGTCTTAATTTTATGCCTGTAAAAGGGTAATTGCTATAACCAATGCTCTCGAGGAGTATAAAAGTAGAGTCGCTTGAGAAACTGCAGGTCCCTATCTCAAATTTGAGGCAATTAACAAAGATAAATAAGTAACCAAATCAATATAGACATAAAGGATCACTAGGAAATCCATTCATATCCAAGATACAGACAATTTAGTAGCAATATATAAAGAAACTGGAAAAGGCAATAATGTACCTGACTATCAATTACGGAATCGTGTTTTGTGGCAAAAACACATCCAGATCCATAGCATAAATAAGGTCAAAGCAGGAAGCTTTAACTAACAGGCACAGCATCAATTCTTAAAACTCACTAACTCAGCCAAGAGAATACAATTATATGCAAAGAAGTAAGCTTATGGTGAGAATACATACTTTAAACTTATGAATTAAAATTTATTGAAGGAACTCACGAGGCACAGAAGTCTACTCCACGAGAATACACATCAGTAGCAAAAACTGGCTGCATGCATCAACAATCTTCCAGAAATAGCAGTTATAGTAAAGTCTTCAGAAAGCGGTATCATCTACTCAAATTGGTTTGAAAGTTGTAAGTGTAACACAAAAAGAAAGAATAATTAATTACTCATATTGATGTTTGTCCAGGAGAGGGGTGACCACCAGGAGATGGTGCGGGGCTAACTAATCCCTGCATCCAGTAAATGAAAATCACACACACAATACACGGTCAGATTAAAAATGTTGTCTCACTTGGACTTGTAATTCGGAAAAACACATTAAAATTCTTATACATAGTAAGGGTTCCAGTTTGGAATTTGAACAACCCCCGGGACGAGCATTGGGCCATAAGCACCCACATATGAACCATGCATCAAGGGAGGCCTTGCAAGCTTTAGCTGCTCGTTGTGCTGTCATATTGCTCTTGAGACGGAGAAGAAAGAGACTGCACATTTGGATAAAATGGACGTGCAGATGCCTGATACCTGCAGTTATGGTGGGCATCTCGGCTGGCTGAGTGCGACACCGAGCGCTACGTGTGTGCCGACTGCTGGATTCAGCCAAGGCTGCATCCTCACGCTGTTGGCTTTTTCGTATACTCTCCAGGCTCATCTATGCCTTCCTTAAAAATTTAAAGTAATTGACAAAAAATCTCACTTATTCATGAAAAACCAAAGTAATTAAATCTCAGTAATGAACTTTAATTGTGAAATATGTGTCGAATATGAGGTGGCAAAAGGTAAGAATTGTCCAACGAGGACCAGATTATGAATCACAAACAAGAAAAATTATGCAGAGATCAGTACAAATCTTATTAGAAAGATAACCCCACCCACGTAAAAAAAAAAAAAAAAAAACCCACAAAATAAGCAAAATAAGCAACTAAACGAATAGTATCAACTGGGCATGCATAAGGGATCAGAGAAAGCAAGCAAAGATGTATAAATCACAGACATAAGAACAAGTGCAGAATGCATTGATACAAAAATAAGAATGCTTAAATAATCTTCTACATTGAACTAATCATGTGGTTCAGAAATTAGGGAAAGAACGAAGGTCACCAGGTCAGAAGTGTGATGAAAACTCGAAGGGAAGTGTGAACCAAGCACAAGAATCAACAATTATATTTCTACTCCAACTTTTATTTCAGTACAGCACGAACTCCACAGGAATACAATAACTCAAAGTTTGAAATAATGGCATCTTATTTTGACTACTCTACAGACAGCCATATTCATGTTGTCATAATTATTTGTATTCATACATTAACATTTTAAAATCTTATTTTAACCAGTAAAAGTTCCCAAAGATATCAGCCAAATTAAAACCATTTTAAACCTAAACCAAAATATGGTGTATCTTCAATATTAAGTGAAAATGCGTGGGTACCTTTGAATATTTACTCAAATACTTCTGTTGCTGCAGGAAATACGGGAACTGTATCACTTCAAAATGTCGAAAATATGGTTTGTGCAGCTAGAGCATACATCTCCAATTGGGACTGAAAAGGATAAATCAAATACACCACATTTTATGGTGAAAGCAATTCAAGATGAAGAATATCAAAAAATGAGAAATTAAGATGAATATAATATGGAAAATATATAACTTTGCAGGACATCCTAAGCCCCTTGGCAAGAATTCCCTTTATTTGGCCAAATTATGCATACAACGCAAATAAGCTTTATTTCACTCAATGAAATATTTTCGACTACCAACAGAAGAACAATTCCATCTCTTCATAATTCTTTCTGGGATTCATTTAATGTGAATGATTTTGATTTGAAAGATGAGTTCAGTGATCAAGCTGCCTTTGGTTTTTGAAGTCAGTCATCCAGTCTCAATTAATCAAATCAGACACTGCACAACCCACAAAGCAACTTTCAAATTATTTCCCTAGACATGGTCTTCTATGTTAATAATGGTTTTGTACTACATCCTATGCCTCATATATTGTAAAATCAAAATAGAACACAAGTCCTTAATGAATAACCATTTCATTTCAAGTTTCAACTGCTAAAGCATAAGGGAAGACAGTGGCAGCGGAAAGCACACAAATTGGCCTTACAATCATTAAGAGCTGTACAGGCACTTTCTCGATCACTTGAGAAACACAATTTAAATTTTCACGACGGGGAAGTACACTAATTCAGAATTTTTACTGATGATCTCAATGAGAATAACCAGCACAAACTATTCTTGGCTGATAGACTTCCATTTGGCAAGATGAATAAAGTAGGAGAACAAAACTGATACAAGGCATCGAATATAAAATTACCAGTCATGCAACACTCTATTAACAAGGAAATTCATAACTTTGGCTTTTCATCAAATAAAACATAGTTTAAGAAACTTGACGGTCATATTAATTGAATATTTGCATGGTAAGTAAAGGAAAATATAAATTATATAAAACAATCAATAGTATAAAGCATGAGAACACTTAAGAAGAATAATCATAAACTATCACCACGGTAGCACAAATGTCTCGCTAAAGTGAAGCATTTACTACAGATACAACAGCATATGAAGTGACCGGAAAAAAGGGATACACCAAACCACAATTACATGGCAAAAAAATATTGGTAATCAACGCTGAATAACACCTGAAACAAAAACCCTTTTCATGTTTCACCTGAAGCAAACAAACATAAACACATATAGAACAACAAAACAATGCGATAAACCCCAAAGCTAATTCTAAGACAAAATTATTAACCCACTCTTCACTAAAGATATCGACGACTGAAATTTACAGGGAAAATCTACAATTAAACTAAGGAGAAGAGGGAATGGAGAGGAACAATATGAAGGTTAGAATCATCACTTTATGCTTCTTACGATGGACAGCCAGATGGGTAGAGTTGCAAGTGTTAGTGTACACAGAGCAAGACAAAGCAGGAAACAGCAAGCTGCAATGGAATAGAACAATTTACTAAAACTTCCAACTTCATAAAACAATTTACTAATTTACAAAACAGCAAGCTCCAATGGAATAGAACAATTTAATAATTCCTCCAACCACCGCAGTAAACTTCATAAAACATCATAAAAAAAACTCATGAATCATTCCACTATGTAATGTAATTTCTCTTCCCGTATAAAAATTCTAGCAGGGAATTGAATGTGTAAATCCTTCGAAATGCAATTTCCTGCGGAATTCCTTATACAAGCTCAACATACCAACCAAAGAAATGATATGCATAACCTCTAATGGAAACTGCGAGCCCTCATTCAATATACGAAATTGGGCAGTAAACAAACTCTAACAATTGCAAAACTCCAGCGATTGGTGTTTCGAAAAAAAAAAAAAAAAAAAAATCTGGCATTAGAAATGCAACAAGAAATTTCGTGGCCGGCGCTGATCTTGAGGGCCGACTGATGTGGAATCCCATTACATGGATAATTCCGGTGACCGCGACCGCCCTCACTCCAATCGCCGTTATGTGGGAGAGCGAGGCATCGAGTCTTCGTCCTCCCCCCCTCCTCCGTTGAACAGTCGGCCGTCAGCGGAGCAGCCGGCCAAGCCCTCGGCAGCGGGAGTGACCGGAACAGGGTGCGACTTGCTGGAGGGGGGAGTGAACCGCACTGTTCCGACGGCGACAGTGTCGGACAAAACAGAGGCGGCAACCCAGGAGGTGAGAGAAACTATAGGAAGATCGAAAACCATAAATTGAAAACGAAATTAACCCGGAGAGTAATCCTTACCCAAATTGAAGACACTGGCCGAAGTTGGATGGAGTAGCGACGTCGAACTGCAATTCCGACAGGATGACAATAGGAGATGGGAAAGGACAGACGGCGGCGGCGACGCGTGAGTGCGGCGGGCGCTGATGGTTGCCCGTAAGCAGTTGCGCGTGGCAGACGGCGAAGGGAATTTGGGTGAAGAAGAGGGTAGGCAGACGCGCAGAGGTTGGGACATCGGGTCAGGAAAGGAACGACAATAAGTAGATTTGCGCAACGGAGATGGAGTTTGGATATGGGTACCGACGGCAAGCGGAAGGAAGATTGGGGATGGGGATCGCAGAGGGAGGAAGAAGAAAGAGAAGGTAGGAAAATTGGGAGAAGGAAAAATGGGAGTCGGGAACAATGTGGACGACGTCGTATTGAATTTTACTGTTACACTGTAGCATATTGGGTTACTGTAGTACTGTAGATGCTGCTTCACATTTATATATAAGAGATATATATATATATAGTTTATACTTCCTCCGTTCTCAAATGTCTACTACGTTTGGTTTTAGGGCACTATTCACACATGCATTTTCATTTAAAGTTTTATCATAGTTACACAAGTTAAAATATAGTCAAGAGGGATCTTGTTAGATTCGTCTCGTCGTGTAGTTTTTAAATATTGAACTTTTAGAATTTTTACATATACCGAATTTGAGTTATTATTGATTCAAAATGTGCATTGGATTGCGTGCGCAGTGGGTCCGTAAGAAATATTTGAGAATGGAGGAAGTAATAGTGTACAAGTTAGATTATGCAACAATCAAGAACCAATTGTACAAACACAAAGCTCTTGAGGTTCTATGGCAGCTCCCCTAGGAACACTCTCATGTCTGTTATATACACATATACAAATGCAACATAACACCCCCTAATTACAAAATAAATTTACAAGTATGAGACATAAATCAAAATTCAAAATAGCAAAAACAAAAACCCCACAAACTTTCATTCCAATCAACAAAGTATATACCATGCCAATCAACAAGTATGTGTGTGGCAATTTGAAGTCAATGGAATCCCCTGAATCCTCTGGATTGATAGAGCTCCAGCTTTAATTTAGCCTCTTCTAGCAAAGTCTCAGTATTTCCATCTTGTACTAGAGAGGCTTGTTTCGAGCCCCACTCCAGCACGCCAAACGCTTCTGCCCGAGCAAGCTCTTCACTGTCCGCGGCATGCATAGCAACATAGCACAGCAGAACAAATGCACAACGTTGCACAATATGCTCGCCCAAATACACCAACTGAACAAGGTGTTTTGCTCCTCCAGCAGCGATGGTCGCCTTTGAGTGATCCACGTGCAGATAGTTTTCTGTGCAAGCAAACTTGGTTAGAGCAATGCAAGCTTCCTTATTGACCTCAGCTTCACTTTCATCCAGTAGAATCACTAAAGGACCTATCATCCTTGTCTCTGTCGCCTTGAAAGTCCTTGCCAAATTCCCAATAGCTTTTATACAAGGAATTAAGAGAACTGAATCTGCCTGCTGTACAATTTGAAATAGCTGATCCACCACCGCTTTGCAGGCGGGCGAATTGGGCTTGAATGCTGACCTTCTCAATTCAGCATCCTCCTCTGCCACTGCTGTGATCTCCATCAATGCCATGGCAGCATTGTAACAGATTTCTTCAGAGCCCTTCTCCAAAAGGACTGCAAAACACAACAATGCCCTCGATTCTGTGATGCTTTTACAAACCGGTGGGTTCCTCTTTGCCAAGTGCCACAGGGCTCTCGCGGCCATCGACTTCATATGAGCTTTCGTCGCAGGGTCTTCCTTTTCCCTTGCTTTAGCACCCGCTCCCCCGGATAGCAGCTGGTGCCGGGGATTAGGCGTAGAGCTGTGCAAATCATTCCTGCCCTTCATTGCTATCGTTGTCGTAACAACATTGTGCATCTGGGTTGTTTGCTTTTTCCCCAAAGGATGAGGCACACGGCTCTTATCTTCATCCAAACTACTGTCCTTACCGCCAGTTTTGGTGGTTGTGGTACTAATGCAGCGTGCATCAATGTGGCCTTTCCGGGAATGACATACTTGCTATGCTCCTCAATGGTTTCGAAGGCCAGATGGCCAACGAGAAGCCGGATAATGTTGTGCTGCAAGAAGAGGTCTTGGCATTTGGGATAATGGGCAACGAGTTGGGACACGGCCCAGGCCACAACTGCCTGCACTTTCATCGGACCTTCTTTGAAAATTATGGCGAACATCTGACAGGCACCAGCTTGTATCATCAATTCGATGCTGTCGTGGTCTCTTCCCAGCAATCCAATCGCCTTTGCGGCATTCTCTTGCCCTTCCAATTTCCCTTCTTTTAACAATTCGAGAAGCGGCCCAACTCCACCTTCTTCAATTATCAATTTGCCATTGCGAGCTAATGACACTAGCGATTCCGCGGCATTTGCTCGGTTGTCTTCGGAACCGGTGGAGAGGATCGCGATTTGCTCCCATATTAAGCCAAGGATGGGCTCGTTGGCCGCGATTGGCGGGAGACCGAGGATCTCGCCGGCGCGGTCTCCGGCGGGGGCGGAGACGCGGAGGAGCCAGGAAACGTCGCTGATTGAGTTTTCGAGGAGGGAGGACATCTTGCGGAAGGACGCGGCGGGGATGAGGGTGAAGACGCGCTTCATGAGGCCGTGGCCGCGGCACTTGAGGATGAGGGCGAGCGCCCAGTCGAGGACTTGTTCGGTCTCGTCGATGATGCGGCGCGTGGGTCGCTCGTAGAGGTCGTTGCTGGTGCGCGCCGCTCGACGAAGCAGCGCCGCCAGCTTCTCGGCCTTGGCCTTAAGTTCGGCGCACTCCTGCTTGCAGATGGCGGCCTCGTCCGCGGCTTTTACCACTTTGTCCGTTAACTGGATGGGAGCCGCCAAAATCTCCTTCACCCAATCCCCCATCAGATAATCAAACCAGACCGGAATTTGAAAATACTCCGCACTAAATAGATAATGGTAAATACTTCGGAAAAAATGCCAAATAGTTCATTTTTCTTTTCCAAAAATTCAAATCAGTCATTTTTTTTATTTTATTATCAAAACAGTCCGCTACAAATGCTAATTATGTCCAAATCAGTCCTTAGTTCACTAATTATGCTCTAATTACCGACGTGGCAAGGGTTTAAATTTAAATCTGACACGTGGACATAATATTAGTCCTTTTCTTTTATCTTTTGTCAATTCAGTCCTAAATTTTTATTTTGTTCCATTTAGTCATCTACCCAAATCAGTCATTTTTAATTAATTGGTCTCCATCCGTTCAAATTATTTTATTTTAGGCCCTAAACCTTAAATTTTTTATTATTATTAATTCATTTATCAAATAAATGTCCAACATACTTCCGTAAATAAAATTAAACACCAAACCTCATGCATTGGGTTTATTGTTCATGCTTTCTGCATCCAAAACCTTCCAAAAAGTAAAATTAGATCATTTACATAAAAATTAAAATTAAATCATTTACTATGTTTTAAGGTAGAAAACAAAGTATGATTGTGTTAATTGTTGCTGAAGAAAACTAGAACCAATGAACCATCGGTTACGGTCGGATGGTTAGAGAGAGTCCGTAAAATCCCGGATCTTGAAAACCCGGTAACAAGGCAGTCAAACCTAATGTATGAGGTTTGGTATTTAATTTTATTTACGGAAGTATGTTGACATTTATTTGATAAATGGATTAGTAGTAATAAAAAAATTTAAGATTTTGTGCCTGAAATGAAATAATTTGAAAGGTTGGAGACCAATTAATTTAAAAATGACTGATTTGGGTAGAGAACTAAATAGAACAAAACAAAAGTTTATTACTGAATTGACAAAAGATAAAAAAAATGCCTAATATTATGCCCACGTGTCGGTTTAAATTTAAACCCTTGTCACGTCAGCAATTAGAGCATAATTAGTGAACAAGGGACTGATTTGGACATAATTAGCATTTGTAGCGGACTGTTTTGGTAATAAAATAGAAAAATGACTGATTTGAATTTTTGGAAAAGAAAAAGGACCTATTTGTCCTTTTTTCCAAAATACTTCAGTAGTACGGATTGGATTTGGATTGAATTATACTACTCCCTCCCTCCCAGTAATATGTCTTGTTTGACTTTTTGACACTATTCATTATTCAGCTTTGACTCAATACTAGATTTTTTCGCCCGCTACGCACGGGTGTCGAACAAATATGACGATATAAAATGAGAATATAGTGTTTTTGGATTACATGAGATTCAAAGTCGTTTGCTTAATAGTGGTTGGAATGTGTACAACAAAAAATTAAAAGGGAAATAAAGGAGATAATAAAATGAATGAAGGAAATTCAAACCCAGGTGGACATAATATAAAATAAATTATTTTTACTGTTAAAAAAATTAAATATATATAGTTTTCTTTCATATCTAATAAAATGACGAGAGCAAGTGGAAAATAAATACCCCTTAACTATTCAAAATTAGAAAAAAAATATTCCACCCGTCCCACTAATTCCGTCTCACTTTCCGTTTTGGTCCGTCGTCCCACTACAATTGTCACATTTCTCTTTTTAGAGAAAACTTACTCCATAAACATCAACTAAAACATCGCATCAACTAATTACTCCGCTTTATCACAATAACCCATTATATCTAAAATAACATGCCCAAAAGTTATGGGACAGTATTACAGGAACTGATGGAGTATATTTTGCATTATTAAGGTTCTAAAAAGCATTAGTTTATTCCCTAATAGTATATTGTACATTTTGACTATTATCACAAAATTTTTATAAAAAAATATTATTTATACTTTATTTTTATCGTTTCAACATTTAAAACTTATATTTTATTACGTAATGTATTTTAAATTTTTGTTGTGATTAGTTTTTAAAGATATTACAATACATGTAATTTTTTTGGATGAAGGGGACGCTATCGCGTCAGCTAAGGAAAAAAAAGAAAAAAGAAAGAAAAAACAATCAGAACTACAGAAAATAAAAGCGAGAGCGAAACAATCAAAACCATTGAGCTAGAGACGAGGACGCCTAACGCCCATCATGTCCGCTGCCAAAAGAGGTCGAACATCATCCGGCGGGAAGGCCCAGGTGGTGAAGAATTCAGCCTCACGCGAACCCCGCTTCGCCAAGCCATCAGCAACAAAATTACCCTCACGGAAAATATGAAACCAACGATAGTCAGGGTTCAGCTGTCGATGATCGTGAATCAAGCGCACAAGCGGGAAGAGCGGGTGCTCCTCATCCACGCTGTGATGAAGGAGACGAATGGCTTCCAGCGAATCCGAGTAACAGCAAGCCTCTCGGACACCACGAAGTTGTAACAATCTCATCCCATTCAATATACCATGGAGTTCAGCCACAAGAATAGATGCATTCCCCACATAGCCAGAAAACCCTACTTGCCATTGACCAGAGTCAGAACGAACAACACCACCAAATCCAGCCCGTCCCGGGTTCCCAATGACACTGCCATCCACATGCAAAACAACACCATATTGAGGCCTAGGATGCCAATGCACAAAACATGGTGCTGCCCGCCGGGGAACCCTCCCGAACACCCTATCAAAACCCTCCCCCACTCGAGTCGCTTGAGCAACAATGGAGGACCGATCCGGTAGCTCATTGCGGAAACACTTGGCATTCCTCGCACACCATAGTCCCCATAGCAATGCCCAAGAATTCCCTTTCCACCGATGTGTGAGACTCCGCCAGAACACTCCCTGATCACCATCTAGATGCATGGATACTTGGTGAAGACCGCCCATGCACGCCCAAGCAGAACTGGCATAAGGGCAGGTAAAGAACAAATGCACCATGGACTCGTCCTGTGAACCACACATGGGGCAGAGGGCCGAAGCAGCTAACCGGCGTCTCACGCGCAGCACATTGGTCGGTAACGCATCATGAACGATCAACCACATCAAGAACCGAATCTTCTCTGTTGCCGGAATCCTCCAGACCCATGCTTTGTTGAAGTCACATAGAATGCCTCGTGTCCTTAAGATCCACTCGTATCCCGTCTTGACAGAATATTGCCCCGATGCACTCCCATCCCAGACAATCCGATCAACCGCAGCAGCGTGGAGGAGGGGGGGGACCAAACTCCAAAATTTCATCCCGAATGGAGTCAGGCACCATTGTAGTAACACCTGACCAACACCAATTCCCATCTAGAATAACATCTTTCACGCGGAGAGAAGTATCTAAGGGATGGATAGACGGCAAACGAGACGCGATCGGTCCAGCCTTCAGCCAGGGAGAAAACCACAGACTGCAATCTCCCGTACCTAACCGGACACGAAAACCCTTGGCAAAGAATGGAGCAACCCGCACCAGGCCTCGATAAAGCGGGGATGCACCTGGTTTCGCTGGAAAGTGAAGAAGACTGCAACCATATTTTGCATGCAAGAGTTGAGATACTGGCTGAAGAGGCTTGCAAATAACCGCGGCAAGGACTTTACCCAGGAGGGACATATTCATGTCGCGAGACGACCGAATACCCGCCCCCCCCATCACCCTCGGAAGCGCCACCCGACTCCAAGCGATGAGATGGAGACCCCGACCAGCAGCATCTTTCCAGATAAACGATCTAACAATTCTGTCCAGCCGATCACAAGTTGAAGAAGGTAACCAGAAGGTCTGCATGACATACGAAGGAAGAGCTGAGAGCACCGACCGTGCCAGCGTTAGTCGACCAGCCTTACTCAAAAGCGCCCTCTTCCAAGAGCTGAGTTGGGAGTGCATCCGCTCAACTAAATAGTCAAAATATGTACTACTTACACGCCCATGTATAACTGGAAAACCAAGGTAGCGTCCAAGATTCTGAGAGAACTCAATGTGAAGGATTGAATGGAGCTCTATAATGGTGGAGGCAGGGACCGCGGCAGACGCAAAACCCACCGACTTCCGAGTGTTCATACGAAGACCAGACTGCCGAGCAAAACTGTCCAAGATCCCATCAATAATCCGGGCACAATCCGGAGTAGCTTTGCTAAATAATAAAAGATCATCCGCGAACATCAAGTGTGAGAGGGGGGGGGGGCATTCCGAGCAATGGACACGGCCGCCCACTGCCCATGCGTTACCGACTGACTGATTGTTCGAGATAACTTCTCCATCACCACAATAAAGAGATAGGGGGACATAGGATCTCCCTGTCGCAGACCCTTAGCCGGAGAGAAAGGCTCGAGAGCAACTCCGTTCCAAATGATCGAATACACTGGCGAGCGAACACAAAACATAATGAGCTGACATAGCTGCAAAGGTACTCCCATCTCACCAAGGCACCCCTCCAAAAAGTCCCAAGAAATGTTATCATACGCCTTCTCGAGATCAATCTTCAACAAGAAATCCAAGGACCGCCGATGGGGGTTGCGAAAGGAAGTGATGACTTCCTGCAGGATGATAGCATTCGAAGCCGTACTGCGGCCCGGGAGAAAAGCAGACTGAAAGGGACCGATGTAATCTCGGAGTAGCGACCTAAGTCTATTCACAATACATGTAATTTGATTTATCATTCATTGTATATTATTTTATTATATTAAATATCATAATTTATTTTTATTAGTTAACTATATTTTTTGTATTTAAGTTAAAAGAAGAAATTAATTACTAAATACTGTATATTGTTTTCAACTTCTTGCGCTAATGCGAAACTTTTCAAAAGTGAATGGGTGGAATGAGATTTTTTCCAAATTCTTAGGACCAAAATGAGATATTTTTTGAATTGATGAGATCTAATTTGATATTTTAAAAGGTAGAAGGGTATAAATTTTAAACTAAATAAAGTTTAGATGTATTTTTTGTCAAAAAAACATTAAGGGTATAAATGGTCAAACTTGATAAGTTTATAGTTATATTTTATATTTAACTGTTAACTTTAGGTTATTCTTTGTGAAAAATAAAATCTTAAATGATGTTTGATTGAATTCATATGTTCTATACCATGTTTTGACATGTAACATGATCACTTAATATTAGAGCTTTTTTGGTAAAAATATTGCTACAATCCTAAACTATTTATGGTTACCACAAATCTCTTAATATATTGTTTATAGTAATATACTTCTTATATATTTTTACAGTACAAATTATTTATTTATAAAAAAAATTGTATAAAAATTTAGTCCGAATTTTATATATATTTTATATTATACTAAAATAGATAAGGATTACTCGATTAAGGATATTATGTCTAATAATTAAATTATGATGTGTTTTAGTCTTTTTTTCCTTTTCTTTCTTTTCTTGTTTAAAAAGAAAAAAATATGTAGAATTTGTTTAGAATATATGGTATAAAAAATTTTAGGTTATTAGTCCTTTTATATTCAATATTTATAGGGTCAACTTAATGTTTACATTATATTTTCAATGAAAGATTTTTATCTAAAATATGATTATTATTGTTATATTCCTTGTATTGATATATGATTATACACTAGTAATGAACCCGTCGAGACTCGACGGGCATAATCATATATTTTATATAATATATACTTATAATCATATAAAGTAATAATAAATTATATTTTGAGTAATGAAAAATGTGTAATTATTTTATATATATTCAAAAGAGGGTGTATATGATCATATAATTTAATTATTTTTAAAACTAACAAAGAAATCATATTATACTGTATTTTTTTGCTTCTGTTGCTTGTCCAATACAAATCTAACAGATTAATAAAAATAATTATTAAAAAATATATTTATTTAATTTTTGATCAAAAAATTTCAATATAAGTATGAATTAGAATAATATGAAAAAATTCCTTACAATTTGCTGAAAATCTCATTGGTAGGGGTAGAATAACATTTTTAAAAATGTCTGAATTTGAAGTTGTGCAGTTTATATTTATATATGCACTCTAAAAAATGACCGTTATAAGATCACTCGTAGAGCTTATAAATATCTCTTCCGAAAATGTCACATCTGATTATATATTTTCAAAATCAATACCTGCTTTACTGTCACTTACATCAAATATCTATTTTGCAATTTTTCCGTCATATATAAACTTCATTGTAAATAACATTTCTTGTGATATCTTAAGTTAGTCATTCTTAATTGCATATTAATACTTTGAGTCACATTTTGCTTGTGACACGAAATATTGTAACATAACTGCTAAAAATTGGTTTTGGAAGATAAAGTCCAACATTTTTTAAATGTTTACATTGAATTTAGTTTATAATCATAGCAAAACAAACTGCGAGTGATAATTTTCTGAAATCAAATGAGAAATTTGGTAAAATCAAATAGGCTCATAATCATTCTACCAATCAAGAATTTTCTACTTTCATGGTTTCCATAAAATTAATTTAACCTCAATTATATGGTTCTGCATCTTGGTTACTATCAACTTATTTCCATTGCATAATTTATTTGATGGATCTATATTCCTAACAAATATGACTATGCAGCCCTCATTCAACTATATTTCATGATTTGGTAGACCAAACAATTGATCGTATTTAGATATTCCAGTGAAAATAATTCATTGCCATTATTTCTGCTTTCATCGTCTTGACAAATATTGTTAGAACTGATATATATGTATTTTTCATTTGCAAACATACGTTCCATGACGTAATTATTGATCGTATCAACGATCTAATTGGTAGGGGTTAATATATAGTAACAATGTTTGCATAGTAGTGCACTTTATATTTATATAAGTCTCTCAACAATTGCCACTATAGGATCTCCCGAAGAGTTTATAAAATTATCATCTAGAAATATCACATCTAATTGTACATCTCCAATATCAATACCAACTTTACCAATTTCCATCACCTACCTAAAGTATTCATTGTGCAAATTTCTGTCATATATAATTTTTATTATAAACAACATTTCTTATTGTATCTTGAGTTAATCTTATTAATTATATACCTCATTAATACTTTGAGTCATCTCTTTCCAGTGACACAAGATATTGCAACAAATCACTGATATGGGTAAAAACTGATTTTTCAAGATAGAATCAAATATTCTTTAAAGATTGGTATTAACTTTTTTTTCCTTATAGTCATAGTAAAACAAACTGCGAGTATGAATTTTTTCCTCAAAAAACGAATGGAGAATTTGGTTAATTCAGACGGGCTTCTACCAATCAAGAATTTCATTCCAAATATTGAGCTTTGTTTTAATGAGAAGAGATGTTAAATAATTTTTTGGGGTAATTTTTTGCAGGTAGAATTTTCGTCACAATCTAGTGGAATATCAAATCTAGAATCTGTAGTCCTACCTCTTGGAAGAAGTAGGGGTGCTATTCCACTTGATGCTACAGGCAACATAATATCACATCTCCTATTAAGGGCTAAAACATAGTATTTTCTAGATAAATTATCAACCCTCATCAGTATCAACTACATATATTATTTTATTATAAACATTCTTCTGCTCATCAATCAACAAATGTAATAACTTAGCATGATCCGTCTTCATTTCTTCCTTATTATAATATATCTCTTCTAGTATCAATAGATTATCTGTTTCAGATGTTAAAACTTTATTCAGTACAGCATTCCAGATAAAATTTTCAAACTTATAAAATTTGCAACAATTAGCCTTTCAATTTTTAAGAAAGCTAGATTTATATTTATTTTTCCGTCAATTATAAATCTGTTAAAATATAGATTAATAAATTGCTTCCTCCATTTTTTACCTTTTTTAAGTGTTACACTTTCCTTTTTTGGGTGTTTGGAAATAGGTGTTACGTTACATATTTGGAATGTTTTGAATGTTAATAATTTTTACTAATTATACTTAAATTAATAATTTTTTGATATTCATTAAAACAAAACTCGAAAGAAATAAAGTCAAATGTGACTCATCTTATTCTATTTAATTAATTATTGAATTTCAACTAAATCAATTTTATTAACTTACTTAGATCCCATGTCATTTTATATTGTTACACTTATTATAAAACAGAGAGAGTAATTCTTAAAAAATATATTAAAAAATTAAATTTTCATTCTTTATTTATTCATGGATCTATTCGCATCCCAATAACTCTATATATCTGATCTTTTATTTATAATATACTTTACAAAATAATTATTTTACTCCAAACCAATTTATCCATAGATTTTAAATTTTCACAATCCAATTAATAATTATAATTGTTTTGTATTAGGTTTTATATAATAAAACATATATAAGATTTATATTATTTAGTATATATTTATATACAAATGAATGATGTAATTATAAAATATATTCTTTTTAACTATTAGCAACTATATAATTGTATATTACTTTTAGGAAAAGTGACATATTTTTGTGAAAACATAGCTATATATACATTAATTAATGTATATATAAATATTTTCCATATATTCATTAATGTATCTTTTAATATAAATTCGATATATACACTGCGAATTCTATACAAATTTGAAATTCCAAAATCTTTTAAAAACTAAAAATTGTGGGAACTCCATATAAATTGGAAATTAAATATCTTTTAACTAAAAATTGGGATTGCTATATACACATTAATATATTAACATGAATGAATAAATATGATGTGCAATGTACATTTTGATTACACCATTTACCACACCCAGAAAAATATAACCAAAGAGTGATACCAAACCTACACAAAATTACCGGCATTATATATGATCACTATATTGAAACATAAACGCAACATAATTCTTAGTTGCTCGTACAGAACCTCAACATAATAATTATATGGTGCAAAAACTGAAATGTGTATTCATGTCATAATAATCCTATTGTGTAAAACCTTGAAATCTATAAATAAATAATAAATGCAGCAATAAAATGTAAAACAAAAATGTAAAATAATACAATCTAAAATAGATAAAAAATTCAAAATAATAAAATCCAAAATAGATAAAATAAAAAATGCAAATTTCAAATTTTATCTTTCAAATGTTCTTAAAAGTGAATATATGTGACACGTTAGGATAGAGCGGAAATTTATAAGTAAATGATATATTTTATACAGAATACGATAAAATTTATAATGAATAAATAAGTAAATGCGAAAATCTAAATTTAGTAAATAGAAAATGCAAAATAATATAGATAAAATAAAATATGCAAAATTTTAAATTTCAAATCTTTCAAATCTTTTTAAAAGTGAATATTGTGGGAATTCCATATAAATTAGAAATATCATATATTTCAAAAAATAAAAATATATATTAATGAATAAATAAATACATAAATGCGAAATCTAAAATTAACACAATTAAAAATGCAAAAATCTATAAAAATTAGAAATTTGAAATGGAGACACCACATTAAATTTAGGACGGGTTGTTCACTAATGCTTTAATATATATATAGATTTTTCAGACATAAATTTTTAACCTAATTAAATTTATTACTAATATTATAATATTAATATTTTTTAAAATATTACGTATACAATCAAATAATTTATATATATTTTAATCAATTATATCTTTCTAAAATATATATGAAGATTTTCTCAATATTTTGTTATATTAATAGATAGATTTATTTTCTAAATATAGATATTGATGATGTGTCTGATGACGTGTAACTAGTCAGTATATTACGTGTGAACCCAGTCTGCCTATGTGTTTTAATAAGAGTGATTGATCTAAAATGAGCATATAATGATTGATTAACCCTTTAAAATTAAGAATGATTAAATAAATTTAATAAGGACAAAAGAGTCTGCACAGGCCAAAAATTATTCGGAATTTATTATATAGATTATTGTAAGTATATATTTAAAAAAATTTGTCGAGATGGGTCTTGTTAGAATCGTATGATCATTTAGTTTTATAATATATATTTAAATAATTTTTTCATTGTACATATTTCGAGATATTAAAGATGGAAAAGTGCATTGGATTGTGCACAGAAGTCAAACAAGAAAAGTTAAATGGTTGAGAGGGAGTAGTAGTTATTAGATTGGATGGGAATTAATGGAGTACTACAAGTTACAACTAATCAAAGCAAAGAATTAAATTTTAATTTAAGAAAAAAAAAAAGGAAAAAAGAGAAGGAGAGGATGAAAAGGAAAGGAAAGGGGAGAGACTTGCGAAAAGTCAACCGTATTTTATAATATCAGTCGTGGCAAGTTTATTTCATTTACGAATACCGGGATACTTATTTAGTTGTTTTCACCTTTTCTCATGTTAGTTTGGGCACATTTAAGCTTGCTTACAGCTTTTCCCTTTCAGATGACATTACTTCTTGTAGTTATACCAATAACATTTAACTTTTCATGAATTGTTTCAGTTGAAGTTTTTTTTTTTTTTAAAAATAAAAAATAAAAAAATTATTAAGTTATTGTTAAACCCAAGATCTTCATCATTGATTAGGATAAATTCCAGTTATGGTGCAATTTAGTTTATGTCCTGATTGAGTATAACAGCAGCTGGATTTCTGTGTAGATGGTCTGCAGAAGCTTATGGTGCAGTTATGTTGGGAGAATTTAGTTTTGTGATGTTTACATTTTTTACATCACAACAATAATCTCACTCATCACAAACTTTTAAACATCATAAAATAATTCTCATCACAAAAATGATGGTACATGTCACAAAATTTTTAAACATTACAAAAAATCCCCACTTCCCACAGTTGTACATGCTGCCATGCTGGCAACTGCATATTACTCTATTCCGTATAACATGACATGATGTATGTTATGAAAAAATGTTGGAGCATAATATTCTGAATTCTTAAAATTTTATTTAATGCTTAGTTTTCGTAGTTAAGTTGGTTTCGGGGTAATGTTATTTTGACCTTTTTTGTTCTTTTTCATTGGTTGAGAATATTTTTATTTTGTTGTAGTTGATATATCATGTCATAATGAGGGCGATGATTTGAGGGGTTGGAGTGGGTGACCTGATGTTGTGCGGGGCTGTGTAGCATATCCATTGTTCCACTTTTTTTTTTTTTTTTTTCCATATTATTGCAGTTATTACTTCATCCGTTCTCAAATGTTTATTAGTTTTTGTAACGTGGTACTATTCACATACAAAATTTCACTTAAAGTTTTATCATAATTATACAAACTAAAATATAGTCAAGTGAGATCTTGATAGATTCGTCTCGTGCTGTAGTTTTTAAATATCAAACTTTTAGAATTTTTACTTGTACCGAACTTGAGTTATTAATAGTTGAAAATGTGCATTGGATTGCGTGAAAAGTAGGAGTGTAAAAAATATTTAAAAACGGAGGAAGTATTTCTAATTGATTTTTTAAGTTCGATATAGTAACGCATGTTCATTAATATACTTCCTCTGTCTCATAATTTTTCTTCACATGCTCACTTGGCATGGAAATTAAGGCAATACATTTAAACACTCTACAAATAAGATTAAGTACATGAGAGAGAATGATTAACTTTTAGGACAGCAAAAAAAATTTAAACATATTGGGATTCCCTCTAAAAGTACAAACTTAAACTTTTTAAAATTCTCACCATTACATTTGACTAACAAACTCAAAATGTTTGAATTATCACCCCAAAATCAATTCATGTAAGAATAAATCATTCTTACAAGATCAATAAAAGAGAGAGAGAGAGAGAGAGAGAGAGAGAGAGAGAGAAGAGAAGAGAAAAAAATAGAAAAACAATCAACAAAAGGAAATGAGCCTGGAAGCCAAGAAGAAATGTTGATGTTTGCTGCTACTTGCTTGACGAGATCACTACTACGATCATGACCCTTGCACTTGGCCAGGTTTGCTAGAGATTTTCCCTTCTCATGGCTTTTTACAACTGTGGGGAAATTGATGTAGAGGAAATTGCAACTTCAAGCATTTTGGGATGAAAATGAACCTAATTTTGCTGAATATGGTGCTTCAAGTTCCAACTATGTTCTTTCTGAATCTGAATCTGAATCTATTTCTGGTGGTGATTCTGATCCTAATATAGCTGTTGTTGAGACTGATCATCATCCTAGCGCTGCTGCTGTTGATTCAGATCCTCATCCTAGTGCCACTGCTGTTAAAACTGATTCTCATCCTAGTGCCACTGCTGTTGAAACTGATCCTAGTATTGCTCCTGCTTTTGATGAATCTGTTCAACAAAAAAACTAGATGATGCAAATGAAAAAAATTTGACCAATTTCCAAAGAAGGGCTATTTTTCAAGAGTTATGTTTTGCAGCCGATGATCGTGGTCAACTGACTAAGGGCATCATAAATGAAACTGCAACAAAGTTTGGTGTAAGCAGGCAGACGATATCAAAGCTATGGAACGATGCAAAGAAGCAGCAAAAAAATGTTGAAATTGTGAATATAGAAAGCAAGATAAAAGGAAGAAGTGGAAGAAAATGCATTATCTATAATGAAGCTGTTTTACAAGCAGTGCCACTGAAATACAGAAGAACAATTAGATCTTATGCAAGTTACTTGAATGTGAGCCATAGTTTCGTGCACAGAATGATTAAGAGGGGGCAGATCAGAGCACATTCTAACTCAATTAAGCCAAAACTGACAGATTCTCACAAATGACAAATAGTTAAATGGATTTTACAGCACATTATCCCTAGGACATTGGATACAAAAGCAATCTTCGATGGATTGTTCAATTATGTGCATATAGATGAAAAGTGGTTTTATTTGACCAAAGAAACGATGAAATTCTATCTTTTGCCGAACGAGAATGAGCCTTACAGCTCAACTCAGAGCAAAAAGTTCCCGAAGGTCATGTTTCTTGCTGCAATTGCATGACCATTATTAAGTGCAACAGATGATGTTCTTTGGGATGGAAAAATAGGAATTTTTCCATTCACAGAAATTGTTCTAGCACAGAGAAGTAGTATCAACAGAAGTAAAGGTATAGCTGAGGTAAAGGCAATTCAACAAGTAACAAGAGATGTTATCAAGCTGAAAATGATCAGAGATGTTCTCCCAGCAATCAGGGCAAAGTGGCCACCGAATGCACCAAGGCAAATTTTTATACAACAAGATAATGCAAAGTTCCACATCTTACCTAATGACCCTGAGTTAAATGAAGCTGCACATATGGATGGCTTTGAAATTAAAATTGTATGCCAGCCCCCTCAATCCCCCGACCTGAATGTACTTGACCTCGGGTTTTTTACCGCAATTCAGTCCATACAGCATCAAGAATTTCCTAAAAAAATTGAGGAATTAGTCGAGGAATTAGTCAAGGTTGTGATTGATGCGTACAATGAATTTGACCCAAAATTGCTCAATTATACATGGCTTCAATTGCAATATGTTATGCGAGAAATTCTAAAGCATAAGGGATACAACAACTACAAAAGCCCACACATAGGCAAGAGCAAGTTGGACAGATTAGGTATGTTGCCATTGAATGTGGAGGTTGACCAAGAAGATATAGATGCAGCAGTACAAATCTTGAATGAGGAGCACATTAGTTTTAATGAAACAAAGGATCCTGTGGCGTAAATTAACACATTGTTGGTGTGTTATTGCTTTGTAATGAATGGGGAAATAAAGATATTTGTATGTTTGCTTAGCAAAAGCAAATGGCTTAAACATTTTGATGTAATTTTTTGCGATGCTAAGTAGAAATGTAGAAGAAAAGAATTTATGTAGTGATTTGTGCTATTTTGGGAAAATCTATTGTAAAACGTGCACATTTGAAGTGAATTTTTATAAACTAATGTTTGAGGAAGTAATTCTAGTTTGAATTCAATGCAAAGAAGAAACAATGAGAGTCAAGCATGTGCCTCTGACGTTAACAGCTCCAAGTGCATTAACTGTGGATTGGAGAAAATTGTGCAGATACTTGGGTTGCGTGAAGACCTTTACCTGAACCATGCATATAAATTTCTTACTAAACTTTAAATCAATCTTAACGAAAAATCAGCAGGCCAGAAATACTTAAAACTGAAAAATCATACTGAATGCTATTGACATAAAATTATAGGGCAAGTCATAATCCTCACATTAACTGATTGTGGCAGCATCAAACTGAAACATGACGATAAAATTATAGGGCAACATGAAGGCACAAGGCCGCATCATCCATACCAAGCACCATGAGCATGCCACACCATTCCTGCCTTTCACAGATATAGATGTTTTGGGGAAAAATAGTCCAAAATGTCCTTTACCTTTCATTTTATAGCAAATCAGTCCTTTAGGATATTTTAGACCTTTTTAGTCCTACAAGTATTATAATCCAAGTTCAATAGGTCCGATTCACAATTAATTAATACAATCTGCCACTTGCAATTGATTAAGTACGCGGGGCCCACATATGTGGCATGCTGGAACATCAACTCACACAGTGTGGTCGCCAGCCCTCTGGACATAGACTACTGCAGATAGCGGTGATATACTACTAAAAAAATACTTGATCCGTTTTCAAAAAATTGAAACGGATCTACAATATACGCAGTCCAATGCACATTTTAAATCATTAATAACTCAAGTTCGGTACTAGTAAAAATTCTAAAAGTTCCATATTTAAAAACTACTCGGCGAGACGAATCTAACAAGATCTCACTTGACTATATTTTAACTAGTACAACTATGATAAAACTTTAAGTCAAAGTGCGTGTGTGAATAGTACCCAATTTACAAACGTTTCAATTTTAACAAAACGGAGGGAGTAAGAAACTTCAAATGAGTAGTAATTCCATTATGCACCGGATTCGTTTGAGTGCTCGATTTATACCCATGAACTTGGTGAAAAAAGAATATACTTCCCCGTTCCTTAATAATTGACACATGATGTTTTATTACTGTTAATTGAGTAATTTTGATATACAATTATATAAGATAAAATATAGTCAAATGAGATCTTATTTGATTCGTCTATTCGCATAGATTTCAAATATTAAATTTTGATAATTTTTACTTGTATGCAATTTAAGTTATTATGGATTAAAAATGTGTATTGGATTGCGTAAAATGTGGGTTCGTGGCAAATATTAAGGAACAGAGGTAGTATTAAAACACTGTATAAAATCATACTGGGCACTGTCTTAAGCAAAATAGCAAATAAATATTTACACATTCCGTTCGAATCGTACTGGGCACTATATAAAATCATACTGGGCACTGTTTAACATCATACTGGGCACTATGTGTGATTTGGTGTTCCAGCATGCCACATATGTGGGCCCCCACACACTTAATCAATCCCAGGTGGCAGATTGAATTAATTAATTGTGAATCGGACTTATTGGACTTGGATTATAATACTTTTAGGACTAAAAAGGTCT
Organism: Hygrophila difformis; assembly: GCA_030278955.1. Taxonomy (NCBI): domain Eukaryota; kingdom Viridiplantae; phylum Streptophyta; class Magnoliopsida; order Lamiales; family Acanthaceae; genus Hygrophila; species Hygrophila difformis. The sequence goes on from JAOANR010000011.1 coordinate 24,691,497, forward strand.
AAAATATCCTAGAGGACTGATTTGCTATAAAATGAAAGGTAAAGGACATTTTGGACTAATTTTTCCGATGTTTTGGGGGTTTCCTAACTCCAACTCCACCAGCTTATATCAAGAGCATAAGCGAATGTCACCTGATGAGTTACAACAAAGAATAATTATTTGTTTGATACAGATCTAGCAAGATTAATACAGATCACACCAAGAAATTCCGCAAGATCAAGTAATCGTAAATCAAACGCTAATAATTCACATTAGATTTTTCAGAAACAATACAGACACCAAGCACACGAATTCTATTATTGCTACTCAAAACTTTTAGAGACTCGACTAAAACAATGACAAGTTTCAAGACATATTCTTACAAGGGTGTGGCATTGACAGATTCTATTATTGCTACTCAAAAAGTAAGATCTGATATCAGAATCATGAAAATGATACTAAGAAATAAAATTCTAAAGTATAGTCACAGTACATTGTCAACAAATCCGGACCACAAATTCACACCTTATCCTCCCATACACTATTTCAGACCGTTCATCGGAAATTAAACAATCAGCAGCAGATATTCACCCACAGATCAAGACAAACTTTTCTCACTAAGGTCCGATGCATTAAGCAGGTTAAGACAAACTCCAGATATAACAATAAGGATATCCTAAGAGATCCGCGGTGAATCGATGGCTGCAACAAAAAGAACAACATTGAATCCACGACTAATCCAAAAGATAAAACCTAAAGACAAAAAAGTCAACGCCAAAATTCTTTAATTATTCGAGCAACCAAAGATTACGCAATAATAATTAATAATGATATAAAAACCTCAATGTTTCAGATCAGTTCTTATCAACAACATGGTCGAAAATGCAACTACAGAGTTGTATACAAAAATTTGCAGCAACATTAATAAGCTAGCTACATGTGTTCATCCTCTGTCCAAGCAATTTCCTTGCATCTTGATCAGATTTCGAAGATTTGCCCCCATGGTTGGATTTTCCATTGGACTGCCCGGATAAAAGCTTAATTAACATGGGTTTATTTTTACTTTAGCTACACAATAAAGAGAAAAGCCTAAAAATTGATTAAAGCTACTCAAAAGAAACAAACAAGAAAATCCTCCAGAGAAGGGGAATGACAATTGGGATTGCTTATACCACCAAATCAACCTAAAACTAAACCCCATTTTAACAACTGAAAATACATATAGACGATTAGAGATGGTAGACATACCAAAACCAGTGGGAAAGGGAATGAGAGAACCGAATCGCTTCGCCACAACCATCTTTTGCTTCTGTAGGGGGAAATTGAATTGAATAAGCTCAATGTTTCAGCGAAAATGAAGGTTTTTGCAACTGGTTGGGAGAAATTGTGTAGATTTACTCACTGGGGAACGATGGAGAATACAACTGTTCGAAGGCGATGGACGGAGGCAACAGATTTACAGGTTGAAGACGAAAGCGGTGTGTGGCGAAGGGTGGGGCAGAACTAGAGGCGGTAGATCTGAAGTTTAAAGACGAAGGTTGGGGGCATGGAGGTGGTAGATCTAACAGGTGATGGCGAAGGATGGGGCGGAGCCGCGGAGGCAAAAGCGACGGTGAGGCGGAGCCGCCGGGGCAAAGGCGATGGGTGGGGCGGAGATGCGGAGGCAGAGGCAAAGGATGGGACGGAGGCGGTCGAATTGGGGAAGATGAAGATGGGAGCCGATCGATTGAAGATGAAGATAGAGATGGAACGCATGTTCCAGTTTTTTCTTTTATTCAGATTTATTTTCTATTATTTTAATTTATAAATTGATATCATTAGTAAAAAATAATTGGTATATTAATTAAAATAAACAATTGATTATGTTCATAAAGTAACATAAAAAAACACTGTGATACATCCTAAAATGGAACTTGTCAAAAAGATTGAGACAGCGTAAGTTCATGTTAGTCACAAAACATGATAGTTACATCCCACTTTCATGTCATAACAGCTCTTTATCTGTCCATGGGATACTTTGTAATTGCTTTGGTTACAAGGAGGGTTGGTTTGGTTGTGAGGTAGTATAAGATTATGTAGAAATATACACGTGATTGCTTCACTGGATTAAACAAAAAGGGAAGTTGGAAGTTGGGCCAAAAGAAAGGTTACATTGTAATAATTAATATACCTTTGGATGTAACGCAACATAACAATTAGAAATTCGTACAAAGAACAAATATGTTTGTGTAGAAAGAAAATAACTGATGACAATCATGTTAGGGTTATTTAAAGAATTCTTCAATTTTTATTAGATAATGCCTCAAAACTTGGAAGTTTCCTGAAGATTTAACTACTTATCATTAAACTAGCAAGTAACCCATCGAGACTCGACGGACATATTTATATTTTATATAATATTTATATTTATATTATATAAATTAATAATAAATTATATTTTGAGTAATGAAAAATATATGATGTTTTACATAGATTCGAAAGAGGAGTATATAATAATATAATTTAATTATTTTTTAAACTAAGAAAGAAATCATATTATACCGTCTTCTTTAGCTTATGTGGTTTGTCCGGTACAAACCTAACACATCAATAAAAATAATTATTAAAATAATTTTTTATTTAATTGAAATTTAAATTAAAATAAAATAAAATTTAAATATAAGTATTAAGCATAATATGAAAAATTCCCCCACAATTTGCTAAAAATTTCATTGTTGAAAATCTTATTGGTAAAGGCTAGTATAACACTATCCTTAAAAATGAAGTGGTACAGTTTATATTTGCATATGTACTCTAAAAAATTGTCGTTATAGGATCACCCGTAGAGTTTATAAGAATATCATCCGGAAATGTCACATCTCATTGTACATCTCCAAAATCAATAACAACTTTACCATCACCTACATCAAGTATCAATTTTGCAAATTTTTTGTCATATATAAATTCATTGTAAACATTTTATTGTGGTATATTGAGTTAATCATTATTAATTTTATATTAATACTTTGAGTCACATCTTGCTAGTGACACGAAATATTGTGACATTGACTTTTGTTTATAATCATAGCAAAACAAACCGCGAGTGAGAATTTTCTCATCTGAAATCGAATGAGGAATTTGGTTAAATCACATAGGCTCATAATAATTCTACTAATAAAGAATTTTCTATTTTCATGGTTTCTCGAAAATTAATTTAACCTCAATTATATGGTTCTGCATCTTAGTTACGATCAACCTACTTCCATTGCATAATTTATTTGATTGATCTATATAATCCTAAGAAGCATGACTATGCAACTCTCATTCAACTATATTTTTGGGTAATCCAGAATAATTTTTTTTTGGTTTTTTTTTGGGTAATCCAGAATAATTAATTGTGTTTAGATATTCCCGTGAAAATAATTTATTGGCTTTATTTATGCTTTTATCATCTTGATAAATATTGTTAGAATTGATATATATACATTTTCATTTGTAAACATATCTTCCATGATGTAATTATTGATCGTATGAGCAATCATTGGTATGGGTTAGTATAACATAATATTTAAAAATATCTGGATTTGAAGTGTTGCAGTTCATATTTGCATAAGTACTTTGAACAAATACCGCTATATGATCTTCCGTAAATTTTATAATATTATCATCTGGGAATGTCATATATAATTGTACATCTCCAAGATCAATACCAACTTTACTAATTACCATCACGTATATGAAATATTCGTTGTGCAAATTTTTGTCATATATAATTTTTATTGTAAACAATATTTCTTGTAGTATCTTAAGTTAATCCATCTTAATTACATATTAATACTTCGAATCCCCTCTTTCCAATGACACGAGATATTGCAACATATCACTGACTGGGCTAAAAACTTGTGTTGAAAAATAGAGCCCAACTTTCTTTAAAAATTGACATTGAGTTTTTTATTTTTTTTTAAATAGTCATTGTAAAACAGACTGTGAGATGAGAATTTTTTCCTCTGACATCAAATGCGGAATTTGTTTAATCAGACACGCTCATAATCATTCTACCAATCAAGAATTTTCATCTCAAATAATGAGTTTTATTTATTGAGAAGAGAGGTAAAATAATTTTATAGAGTAAGTTTTTTGCAGGTAGAATTCTCGTCACAGTCTAGTTGAATACTAAATTTAGAATATGCAGTCCACTGGATGCTACAGGCAGCACCATAGCACCTCTTCCACGGAGGGTTATACATAATATTTTCTAGATAAATTATTGATAAATGTCTTATCAGTTACACCACGTAAGGAAAAAAAATTAAACATCATCACTATCAACTACAGACATTATTTTATTAGAAACATTATTATGCTCATCAATCAAGAAAGATAATAGTTTTGCACGACCCACCTTCATTTCATCCTTATTATAAATTTATAATATGTCTGTTATAGTATAATAGATTATATATTTCAGATGTTAAAAGTTAAAACTTCATTCAATATTGGCATTCCAGAGAAAATTTTCAAACTTATATAATTTGCAGCAATTAGTTTTTCAATTCCTAATAAAGCTATATTTATATTTGTTATCCCGCCAATTATAAATCTGTTAAAATATAGATTAATGAATTACTTCTTAAAAAATAGATTTAAAAAAATAAAATTTTCCTTTATTTACTGATGGATCTATTCACTCTCCTAATAACTCTTTATACATCAAATTCTTTTATTTATAATATGCTTTATGAAAATAATTAATTTACTTTAAACCAATTATCCAAAGAATATGAATTTTCATATTTCCCTTAATAATTATAATTGTTTTGAATTATTTTTAGAGATAATAATTTTTTAGGCAATTAGAATGATCAATTTTCAGATTTTAGCCATTATTTTTCATTTAAAATTTTGGGCCACTACAAGGCTGTTAAACCCACAAAAAGGGCCAAAGCGGACCGCATGTTGTTCAAATCGCCTCATTATGGTCCAAAAATGGAAATCACATCCCTCTATTAGCCTATTTAATTTTTCTTTTTATTTTTTTATGTAACTAAAATAAATAATATTCATTACATCCCATTATTTATGTCTCGCTTTTCATTTTTGGCATTTCGAATGAAAAATATAACCAATTAATAACAATGTGTCAAACCATATCTCGATTCCATATAAATTAAAAATACCATATCTTTTTAAAACTGAAAATTATGTGAATAAAACAATGCCAACTCTAAAATAAATAAATAAATAAATAAATAATGCAAAATTCTAAAATAATAAAATAATACAAAAATCTAAAATAAATAAATAAATTCAAAATTGAAATTTGAAATCTTTTAAAAGCTAAAAATTGTAGGAATTCCATATAAGTTAAAAAATTTATATCTTTTAAAAACTGATAGTTGTGTACAAATAAAAGTTGTTGGAATAAAAAGTGCAAAAATCTAATATAAATAAATAAAAAAATCAAAATCTAATATAAATAAATGCAAATATACAAAATTTCAAATCTTTTAAAATTGGTAATTATGAGAATTCCATATAAATTGAAAGTTTTATATCTTTTAAAATGGAAATGAAGATTTCCATATCCAAATCAATAAATATTTTGACTTACCAACAGCAGTTGGCTTGAGTGGATGGGGGCTCTAGTCGCTTAAGCAAGGTCTCGGGTTCGAGCTTGTGTATGCAAAAAACTGCTTTGGGAGAGGCGCCCTTAATTGCCCTTGCAGATCCTCGAGGGATTAGTCTTGGGCCCAATGTGGCCGGGGTTACCCTGGTATTTACCTAAATAAATATTTTGACTTAAATAAATAATAAATAAATAAAAAATACAAAAATTTAAATTTAATTAATAGAAAATGCAAAAATCTAAGAAAATTGGAAATTTAGAATGGAGACACTACATTAAATGTTGACTTGGTTGACCACTAATAGTTTTAATAATATATAGATTAGTTTACCAAATAACATATACTCCCTCTGTTTTGTTATTTTATATTTATTTTTATTTAATTTAATAATATATAATTTATTTTTTATTTATATTTAATTTTATTTTGTTTACTTTATATTATTACTTGAATTTAATTCAATTTTTTCTTCTTTATATTTATTCATACTTTATATTAAACTAATGTCAATTCTCTTCATTTCTCTATTCATAGTAGAGAATCAAAATTAGGGAAAGATAATTGTTTTAACACAACTCGGAAGTTTCATATGTTACCAAACAACTGAACAAGGGAATTTGACTCAATTCTCTTTCTCGGAACCCAAATCTTTGTACCAAACGCGCCCTAAAATCTAAAACAAGAAATTATAAGCTTGGGTAACTGGAACTATTAAAAACAATCCAATTAAGAGGGAATACATACCATTGTAAGTTTTTCAACCTTCAATTCTATTTTCTGCTTGGATCCTTGACTGGCTACAATAGTACCTTGTATCCAAATTGAAGCACCAGTTGATATTATACAATTCTCCACCTATTAGGAGCAATTTACATTGAAAATCATCACAAGCACACTCCACGCCACATAAGTTTTAGATAGTAAAGTGCACACACAATATGATTCGAAAACAGGAATTAAGCAACCAGGCCTATACACAACATATTATCAAATGCAGAATTAGGAACACAGATCCATATTAAGCTCGATATTACCTCATAAGCAATATAAAAACACGAAGAGGTTAATACACATGCATGTAATCGTGAAGAAGAAGTGATGATATCAGAATCATCTCAAATAGGTAGTACCCATTTTCATGATTTCATTTAGGGAGCTGTATTAAACCCATGAAATGCTTATAGTGGAACTAGAAATTGTAATAAGCCCACAAGAGTACCTGATCATAACCTTGGGCGTCAGAACTCATAACGCATTGCATATTCGAAAGGCAAGAACCATCGTTAACCTAATAAGCAAAAAAGGGAACTCAATTCAACGTCGTTAATTAATGTAAAACTCTCAAAAGGCACCACCTTTAGACAAAAACATAAAGAGAATTTCTGTACAAAACCTCATTCAATATCACACTATATAAAATAAATAGAAGACACCACCTTCTAACAAAGCCTAGAGCAATCCCCAAAAACAGTTAATGAATTCCATCAAAACTTACTCCAATGAACGTGACACTGCTCTGAAGTCTGAGCGTTCTAACCCACCCCATCACCAAAAGACTATCTCCTAATCGATCTATACCTTGGTTAAGGCCCCCTTTAATGTCCACAATCTTCAGTTTCTTTCTAAATTCGCAAATTCATGCACCTTTTTCCATCTCGTTGGGATGCACTTGAAACATGATTAAAATGAATGAATTGGATGTGGCATTTGTACATCATTCAGGATCCGTAGAACTGCAGCCCGGATGTTTATATTGGGCAAGCATCCATCTGGAAGGGATTCAAGACAAGTCTTCAGAAGTGGTAGAACTCCATGATCCAGAAATAATACAATTAACTACAAGGAAACCAACATCCAAAATAAGAACAAAGATATTGATAATTGTTTAACCAACAAAAAAATCCCTATCTCAATCTAATCTAAAACAATGAACTAAAAATACTGAAATCAAACCATGTAAATTGAAATTTCTTTGCCATCTTGCTCTCTCACTATAAAAATTCCAAGTCTGTGATTACAAATTAAAGCACAAAACCAATCACAAAATAATTAAATATGGCACCAAGGAAAGCCCTCTCCTGCATAGAACTTGCCTTGAATTTCAACCACCGATGATGAAGAGCATGCATGAATGCACAGAGGGTTTCCATCACCAACAGTACACCAAGTCAACTGTTGCTGATACGAATACGATTATGCCAGTGATAAGAATAAATAAATTCTGGGACCTGCAGCACCAGAATCACACACAAATTGTTACATGATATTACCACGCTGAGCCAAGATACACTGGAAAAGAAGAGGGAGGACCCTTACCCCCAGGCAAGAAGAAGGACCTTATGGTAAAATACAGTAGATAACTCCAAGTGCGCGAGGCTGCACAAAACAAAAGAAGGGGAAGCGCAATCCCATGGTTCTATCAGTTGACATATATATGGTTGATCAGCAATTTGGACAATTTAAGAGATACTCCCTCTGTCCCTTTTGTTATCTTAATGTCTTTTTCCTTAACATTATCAATTTAAACCAAACAAAATTATTTCCCTCAACATTCTCTATTCCTCCTTAAAATCTTTGAAACGTAGTCGAAAGAAATTATTGGAGAAAGAAAACAGATCTCTAAAAAATTTCCCAAAAAGACTATGAAACACTACATTTTCATATTATGAAGCATCAGTAATAAACAATGTCAGGCACATGACAACTGCCCATGGAAAAAATGAACTGTCAAATAAGGTTACCTCCAATAAAGAGAAAATGAGATACATAAGAGCATCCATCGACAGGCAGCCAAAACACGTCTTGAAAATCTAAATTTATAAGTTAAAGATATAGACTAAAGATAGTACCTCAAGTTTGAATGCACTTTTTTTTTTTTTCAATGATTACGACTTTAAGCACACACAAGTCTTGAAAATCTAAATTATAAGTTAAAGATATAGACTAAAGATAGTACCCTAAGTTTGAAGGCACTTTTTTTTTTCCCAGTAATTAACACTTTAAGCACATTAACTGGATTCAGTAATTAACACTTCAATCACATTAACACCATTGTTAACAACTTATAAAAGTCGTTCCTGGATGATCAAACTCTTATTGCAAAGATAATCGCAAATTCTCAACACCTATATTCAGAACATACACATCCAATTTAACTTTTGTGGAGAGAAATTATGGATGGACTTGAAGATAGACAACAGAGTTGCTGCATAATTATTACCTTCAAGTGCAAACCATACCTTGTGTTCTATTCTTAAAATCGTGAAATTCTGCTCGGCTTGCTCAATCTTCAAGGTCTATTTTATCTCATCATTCTGTAAATTCATAAAAACTAAAGTAATTAATTGCATGTTCAAGTATCTATATAAAATCCATATAGTTGAAAATCCTATTAATGTATACAATAAGCACGGGAGGCTTTACCTTTTCTACCAAAGTATTTGAGCAGCTTCCGGTGATTGTGTGTGAAGAATGTGCGCTCATGAATAGTAGTAGCAGCATTCCCCTAACAGATTCCCTTAATTTTTGGGAAGTAAAGCTACCGAAGGCAGTATAAATGTGTAGGCTAGGAAAAAATCCCGAAACAGAGTTTCCAATTGATGTTGAGGCAAACTCATTTCCTGTTTTCTATTCATTCATCTACATCTCATCAAGAAACAATGCATCTGAAATGAGCAATGTTTAAATTGAAAAATATCTTGCTGCTTTGTAAGAAAGGTACAAAGGCATATAGACCATACATATCCAACTTGGGGCACTCCGAGAAGGGCCACCCCACCCTATGTGTCCCACATGAATAACATCTATTGGAACTCCAAATGCAGTTTAGGCTCCTTATCATTTATAACTACAAAGGTAATCGAATTTTCTATAAGGTGATTGCAAATTAAGAGAAGCAGTAAATTTGGCACTTCTGAAAGTGCGCTGTAGAATATGGTGATTCACATAAATTTACAATATATATAAGGCCTTATTTAATTAGCTAATGCATCAATCAACATTCTGAAAAAGGAAGAATTATGGAAGTATGGGACATACACTGCAATACCAGCAGCTGTAACTGCTAAAGAGTCTGGGGTGTGTAGGCCATCATAATTAAATACCTGCCTGAAGAGAGAGTATAAGATGAAAAACAATATTCCCAGTGTTATTGAGTCAAAGGCATTTTGGGTTTGAGCAAGCCAATTGAGATTATTGTACACCTTTATAACTCCATCACGAGCAAGGAAAATTTAACTAAAGAAAGACAATACGGAACACTATTGATAAAGTTTAAAGATCAATATTTAAAAAAAGTGATTGCCATTGATGGTTTTATCAAAATGCAAGATTATTCATATGATTTGATGTTAAAGAAACATATAATGAATAAGAGATTTTCAGTATCAGGTTTCCTCAGCTGACAATGAAATTCCAATGTCTTTAGACTCCCTGTGCCTTATAGGAGGATCAAGAATTCTCTATCCCTTTGAATAGAGGATCGCATCAATTCATTAAGCAGCATTTGTATATTATGCTTTCATGAGGTATTCAGATTTGCCATTTTTCTAACAAATCAACTAAAAGTGAGATTCCGACTCTCACATTGTCGCATCAGTAATCAGAAATAACCTTAACTTCTCATCCTTGATTTTTACAGCTAAGGCATCTGACAATTTCTTTTATGTTGTTTCCAGTTTGAAAACAGGGAAGGAAGATTCTAACTTCTTGAACTTTTTGTACTGCATTTCTATTTGACCCTATAAGTTATATTTCTCAAACTGCTTTTAGGCTGTAAACTCTCTCAGGCAGCACAACTTTGACATGCACATTTAATCCATGACATTTCTATTTAATTAGTACTAATATTTTTTGCTACAAGAAGCAAAACCTAGTCTAAGAAGTATGCTCCATACAGAAACACTCAGAAATTTCATGAGCTGATGAAATCAAATGGATACTCTACTCCAACAAATTGATAGAGTATATAATTAAACTGAGATCTTGCAGTACTGAAATGATAAATAAGTGTGCAATTGATGCAGAGATATATGTCCCTTAATGCAAGGAGACTGCTTCTTGATTAATATCCTTTAGACTTCAGAAGATGCTACAATCTATCGAGAATGCTAACCCCACAAAATTAAAAATACTGGTCCACTAATCCACAGTTCTACTCACTGAAGATACTATAATCTCAACACCTTGTTTTTGGCCTTGGCTGTCTGGGTTGAGGAGAGGTACTCTGCAGCAATTCCTTGTCCTTTCAATGCTGCTACTTGATTTTCCTGACAACAGAAAGAAATGCTTAAACCTAACAAGACCAAGAACAATATATTAATCCTTCTAAAGAAGTATGGTGTGTGTGTGTGTGGTGTGCATGTGCATACACTGATATACCAAAACAACATGAAAATATAATAGCAACACTTACCATAAGAGCTGAAATTTCAACAAATTATCAGCAAAGCGCAATCAGATGTTTTTTACCTGCAAATAGCAAAAGAACTTGTGCAGTACAAGCTTCCAAACTGTTACAACTATAAAAAAACAACAGGACAGTCACCTATCAAAGGACTAACAACAAGCACAATCCCATGCTTTGCTAGAGCTGGAATCTGATAGCAAATTGACTTTCCTCCACTGGTGGGCATAAGACAAAAACAATCCCTACCTGCAATCCAATAAAAAATATCCCCTACAATCAGTAGTCAGTATAAACTCCATAGCTAATACACCTCTAACCTCACTAACAAAGATAACAATGCCACTCACACAGTCACCAAATTGGCACATGGGAAAACCTAAGATCACCCACCAAATTAAAAAAATAAATAAATGAAACAAAACAAAACCTGATAAAACAGCTTGAATGGCTGGCAACTGCTTCCCCCGGAAATCAGAATGTCCAAAATGCCACCGCAAAAGCTTCACCAAAGATTCCTTCTTGACCGCCTGCTTTGCCGACCCACTCACATTTTCCAGTGGCAAAGCTGGTTTATTCATGTTTCCCACTGCAGGAATCTAGTTTAACGTATCGAATTACAAAAAGAAATACAATCCCCAGAAGCAATTAGGATCAAATTTATTTTTTCCTGTTTCACAGACCAATAAAATTAGAAGGTTTGTAGGTTTATTCATGTGGTCCCATTTTGTGGTAGGAGTAATGACACATTTTTCAGAACCAGCATCCTGTTGAAATGATCTGCCAACTTGTATTCATATGATTATCAGTTGCATGCCCAGGGTATTTGGTATGTAGAACAAACCTACAAACCTTCTAATTTTATTGGTCTGTGAAACAGGAAAAAATAAATTTGATCAACAGGCTAATTATTGGGATTTGTCTGATCAGAAATAAAACTATATGACTAAAAGCACAAACCTGTCCATCAAATAAAATTATCATTTGGTCAACCTGTACAGCCCAAGTAAATCGTCACTCAAGATTTTATCACATCCGAAATATATGAAAACATGAGAGATAGTAAGTAAACAAAGTCTAAGTTCAATGTAATAATTGATACCTGTAGTACAAGTTCGTCCTAATTCAGTCCATATGTCATGCACAATGAATCAAAAAGGTAAATAAATTATTGGCTGACAAGTTAGCACTTAGCATCATTAACATGCCAAAGATGGGGATATAAAATGGCTATTCTTGATTACACTCACACAACACAATACAAAACAAAATTAGAAAGAGAAATTCAATATATTTTGGATGTTTCTTCTGTCACCTATAAGTAATCAGCGGAGCACAATAGAAGGACGTGTACCAAAATGTCAAACCCCAAGGGAAATGCAAGGGAAATGGAAACCATATAAGCTCTCCTCTTTACAGAAGAGAAGAACAACAAAAGCATGCAATCATACACGGGTGAAATCTTTCATTGGGTAGCAAAGCAGTTAAGTTGTTTGCATTTAGAATCTGGGACTCTGCATTGCACATTGCATGAAGAACCTGTAATAAAGCTTCATTGCTTCCATTCGACGTTGTTCAGTATGCTTCAGTATGATTCAATCACCAACTATCTAAGATATCACAATCTACAATGACAAGTAGTTAGTCTTGAGGGAAGTTTCAAGTTTTGAGGCATACTGTAAGGTCCATGGCATCATTGAGAGAATGTGTCGAATAGTTGGCCTGTAGTATGACCGGAACATGGGCATCAGATGTTGTATCTTGATTCGAAACATTTATGATAGCTTTGGGATCAGAGTCGCCATTAGCATTTGGCTCTTGAAAGTTTGGCAGACGATCAAGATTGAGTTTCTTCTTATTTTGCCAACTGCACAGTGCAAATTCACAGTGAGATATTCTATACAGGTGCACTATCCTGACGGCAAGATTCTGAATCTTGAACACATTAAGTCATTAACTAAACCTGAACAACGCAAATTCTCAACCGAAACGTACAAAAAAAAAACAATATGCAAGTCCAATTCAAGAAATGAACCCAATAATCCCCAGCTACCACTGTGTTTGAAGGCTTAACTGAATTCGCTCTCAGACTGAGCGATAGGTCGACTGCTCGTTCATTGGATGCCATATCGGCTCTCACAAAGGCACTAACTCTGTGAGGATGGTGTCCTCTTGTTTTAAACAATGATCTAATCAAAACCACAAACCAAACATTCACACAGTTGCCTACAACAATGCAAGGAAAAGAAGGCAAAAAACAATCACATATTCGATAACTTTTACAAATTTAAACAAGTTGGCAGAAAAAGAATTCCTTCTGCAATTCAGAAACAAGTTGGCAGGAAACAAGGATACTCAGAAACAAGAAGTTGAACTCATCTCTACACCAAAATCCCCCAAATTCAAAATTAGGGCTTAAAGCAAGAATAAATTCAGAAATCCCAAATCCAACCAGCATAGGCGCCTGGATTAGCACACACCTCATCAAATCGAACCCCAAGAAGTAAAACCTTTTATCTAATCGACAAAGTAACCAAGCAATTGAACGTAAACAGCGAATAAAAAACACATCTCCACAAGTCCAAACCAAATAATCGAGTACCCAAGACACCCACATATTAACCAAATCAGAATTAGCCAAATCGCAGGGACAAAAAAGCAACACCCGGACGGTGCTGTAGAAGAGAAGGAGAGGAGAGGCTCACCGGATTCGTAAGATGGGCGGCGAGTGAAGAGAAGGAGGTGCCGGAATCGCGTGGCGAGCGTGTCCTGTGGCGAGAGCCGTATGCAGGCAGAGGCGAGCGGCGGGCAAATCAGCGGCGGCCTGTACAAGGAAGCGACGCTTGAGTGATATCTCAATTGTCCCTTGGGCGGCGAGTGACGACATGTCTCCGATTTAGGAAATTATAACACTGGAAAAGGGTGGGCAGCGGAGGTGCGGCGCTGCCGACGATACACCCACCGGGGCAGGCGCGAGGGCCTGGTGGGCGCGGCTGTGCTGCTACGGCGGCGGAACTGCGATGGGGGTCGGTCGTTTCTTGGACAACGACAGCGCACCGGCAGAGCGCTGACCAATTTCACGAAGAACGGAATCCCACCGGAGGGGATTACGTGTAACACCCGGTTTTTGGTCACCCATGTCGGGATGTCACCGCCACACCTCCCTAGTAAGACACGGTTTCTCCGGCTTACTAAAGAGATGCAAGGCTAGGTATTTCAGTGTTTAAAAAAGAATATTTAAAGCATTTGCAAACAACCCATACAATATAGTCTCGAAAATAATAATATCATAGCGCAGCGGAAATAGTATTTAAGTATAATATTGCAGCGGAAATATAAATACGACCAACATGGTCAAAACACGGGTTAAACAGGCCCGTTTATTCTAATGTCTAATGCAAGAATTTAAATAATAAAGTTTGCAAAATATAAGTTTCCCCCATGCATGAATGTGCTCATGATCGTTCCACATACTCTGTAAGGAAAAAGGAAAATAAATGGTTTGGTCAGCACAACTTGCTGAGTAAGTTAACACATGCATGATCGTAGGGTTTAAAAGCCATTAATTTAACATTTACATAAAAGCATGATAATATTCATAAATAATTTGAATAAAGCCATAATTAATTTAAATAAAGCATTTAATAATTTAAAAGACAACAATTTAATATTTAACTATCCCCATTACACCCAAGATTTAGTATTTCAAGAGTTTCACGATTGTATCGCGATGTCAACAAGTTTAGCCGGAAACCGGCGGCCGCAGCCGTATCTGCCATACCCAGTACCACTCCGGAGCCTCGGGAAACCCATAAGGATATTCACGAGAATGTAGGCCATATATCTCATGCCGTTTTGGCAACATATCTCAAATATTTCGCGCGGGGTCACCATCGTCCATATAGGCACGAAGTGAATCGTTAGGAGGGCACCCTGCAGAGCACTCACCCCCTAATTTTAAGGATCAAGTTTGTAAAGGGGATTTCCTAATTTCCAGATTTCATATATTTATTTCAAAGAGTCTTCTACTCGTTTAAACCTTAAAGGCTCGTTTTACAGTTTCAACAAGATTTCAAGATTTGACTCGGTCAACCACAATTTACTCTAAAATTCAGTAAAAATCGAGTTAAATTCCAAAAATTCTGAAATTTTACCACCGACTCAGAAACGTCGAGATAAACAACTTTCATGTTTTAACTTTTTCAATCCGAGATACCAAAATAGGTCAAATGCATCAATTTTCGTCATAACCTTAATCTGTCCGAAATTCATATACAGCAGTTCAAGATTATCAAGATCTACCATAGCAAATCAACTCCAAATTTAATGAAAGTTTACAGAGACCTTCTTACGACATTTATATACAACTTTCATGTTCGGCCAAAGATCTAAATCGGCCTAGAACTAATGTCAAAAACGTGATCAAGATCGGACCTAAGTTCTGTCAAGAATTTCAAGATCCAATTTCAAGCAGTTCGGTTTCGGGTGGATTTCACATAACAAATCGTCTCTAAAAAATCTGAAAAGTTTACAGCAGATAGACCTATGCCTTAGAAACGTTTTTTGTGTTTTAAGTTTTTCCGTTTGAAGTTGTTTTGAGGTTCGGAAAAATTCGACAAAACTGTTGCGCCGGTAAAAACATACATTGGCAGATTTACGGAAGATTTGTTTAAACTTTTAGGTTTGAATGTTTTAGTTACTCCCAAAACCATGTAAGTATTAACTTACAGATTTATAGATATCCGGGATTGTCTATTTCGAAGGCGTGGCTTCCAGTCCTCCGTCTATTCTCTCCGTTCGTCGGGTTCTACGTTCTAGATCCGATTCGGGGCGTAGAAAGAAAAAGAAGAAGGTTAGGATTCGTTTTCGAATCGTATATGGAACAAGGATCGGATCGAAGCTTACCACGACATTAGAGATCTTCAAAATTTCGTCCACGCAGTCCTTGCCTTGGTTTCGTGCCTCCGACGACTCCGTAATTAGGGTTTTCGACGTATAGAGAGTTGTAAGGTTTTGGAAAAGTGTTCGGAGCTTTCAAGAGGGCTTATTTATAGGTAAATAAGACCTAGGGGCGTCCAAGGTCTGCCTCTAAGGGTCTTGAGCCGAATGGTGTTCAACCGACGTCGGAAAATCCGGATTCGGGCGAGTAAATCTCGCACGGGCAAATCTTTCAAACGGCGCGGTCATGGCGCGCTCGTTCCCCTTTGACCGCGCGGCCACCGCGCGGCTCTCGCCTGGACTTCGGTCTGGGCGGGTCGTGCGATCCGTCGTGCCTTTCCTCCTCTCTTTCGGACTTCTATCCCCCTATGCTTTCGTATTCCGATTTCCGGGGTATCTTCGGGTTCCTATTTCTTCTATAAATTTTACTCGGGTCTAATTGCATGTTTGGACTCGAATTCTCGAGTTCATTGGTGTCGGGTTTCGGTGTACAATTTATTTACCTTTAATAATTCTTTTTTTTATTTAATTAATTTCCTTTTAATTCCTTTTTAAGTTAAATCTCACTTCCTCATCTTTACTTATTTATTCATTTGCTGGATTTATCTATTTATGATATTTATTTTATTATTGTTTTATTTATTTAGTTATTTATTTTATGTTGCAAAATTCTCGGGTACAGTCTACCCTCCTTAAGAATCAACTTCGTCCTCGAAGTTGTGTTTCGGCTTTTCTCGTGCTAAGGTCTTTTGTTTGTTTTATTATTTTGTGATTGAACTTAGAATTAAACTTCTAAGCTGCCTACATACCCTGTGAAGGGATCAAGCCATAACGTAGTTCAAAATTGTTTGTGTACAAAAATGCATGAAAAATGGATGGTATGGCATCCTCTCCCCCTTAAGATTGCAGTTATGTCCCCATAACTGTGTCGGTGTAGGTTTGGAACAATGTCGGGTAGCGTTCTCTCTTGTCGGATTCTACCTCCCAAGTTGCCGTCTCACTTTCGTGGTTCGACCAAAGGACCTTGATCATTTTGACGGTTTTGTTCCTCGTTACTCGCTCCTTAGTGTCTAGAATTCGTACTGGGACTTCTTCGTAAGTCAAATCCTCATCGAGCTCAATTATCTCCGGTTGAAGTACATGTGTCAGGTCCGGCACATACTTCTTTGGTTGTGAGACATGGAAGACATTGTGAACTCGATCTAATTGTGGCGGTAAGGCCAGTCGGTAGGCTAAATTTCCGACTCGTTCTAGAATCTCATAAGGTCCTATGTATCGAGGACTCAACTTTCCTCGTTTGCCAAAGCGCATCACCCCCTTCATGGGTGATATCTTTAGCATGACCCTATCTCCCACTTGAAATTCTAGGTCTCGTCGTCTCACGTCAGCGTAACTCTTCTGACGGTCTTGAGCGGCTTTCTTTTTTCCTTGAATCACTTTGATTTGTTGAGCCATGTCTTCGATAAGTTGTGGTCCCACTACTACCGACTTATCGTTTTCTTCCCAGCTCAACGGGCTTCGGCACTTTCGTCCATACAACGCCTCGAAAGGTGCCATGTCAATGCTAGCAGGTAGCTATTATTATAAGAAAATTCGATTAAGGGTAAATTGGATTCCCAATTTCCCTTAAATTCCAACACGCATGCTCTCAGCATGTCTTCTAGTGTTTGGATTGTTCTCCGAGAGCTTTTTGTAACTCCGTCCAAAAGTGAGAGACAAATCTACTGTCTGTATCGGAAATGATGTCATATGGTACTCCATGTCGTCGTACCACATTATCAATGTAGGCTCGGGCCAATTGGTCCATAGTCCACGTGTCCTTCATCGGGATAAATATGGTTGTCTTCGTTAGCCTATCCACAATCACCCAAATCTTGTTCATGCCTTTAGGTGATCGGGGTAATCCCGAGACAAAATCCATTGAGATGCTATCCCACTTCCAACTTGGAATCTCTAGTGGTTGCATCAATCCTACGGGTTTATGTCGCACTGCCTTAACCTTTTGGCTGGTGAGACATTTCGCCACGAAGTCTGCCACTTCCTTCTTCATTCCCGGCCACCAATAGATCTTCTTCAGATCTTTGTAAAGTTTGTCGCCCCCGGGATGCACTGAATATGGCGTGTTGTGCCCTTCCTCCATCAACCTTCGCTTCAACTCGGCACATTAAGGGGCACGCACCAACTCCCTTTGAAACGAATGCTTCCATCCTCGTGGACAGCAAATCCTATTGCCTTTCCTTCGGCAATATACCCCTTTATCTTCTCGAGTTTCGCGTCGCCCGGTTGGGCGAGCTTAATCTCGTCCAATATTGGAGTTTCTACGTCCATTGCGTTGATCGTTTCACTCACTGTGCCAGGATGCACAAGTCCAACTCCAATCTTGCCAACTCCATGTACAATGCCGGCGGAATTACCAACGAGTTCGTCACGTGTTGGGTTTTCCGACTTAGGGCATCGGCTACCACATTCGCCTTCCCCCTCGTGGTAGGCTATCTCCAAATCGTAGTCCTTAATAAGTTCCAACCACCTTTGCTGTCTCAAATTCAACTCCTTCTGAGTGAATATATACTTCAAGCTCTTGTGGTCGGTGAACATTCGACACTTCCGCCCATAAAGATAATGTCTCCATATCTTTAGAGCGAAAACGACCGCTGCCAACTCCAGGTCGTGTGTCGGATAATTCTTCTCGTGAGGTTTTAGTTGGCGTGATGCATACGCTACGACTCTCGAGTCTTGCATCAAGTCACAACCTAAACCTTCCTTCGAAGCATCGCTATAAACTTCGAAGTCACCATTCTCTAATGGTAGTGTTAATACGGGTGTGGTTGTGAGTCATTTCTTCAGTTCTTTAAACGTTGTCTCACAAGCCTCTGTCCACACGTACTTTACTCCCTTCTTCAGTAGCTGGGTCAAAGGTCGTGCGATTTTTGAAAAATCCTTCACGAACCGTCTATAGTACCCGGCTAATCCAAGGAAACTCCTTATCTCGGTTTGGCTCTTTGGAGTTGCCCATTCAGTTACGGCAGAGACTTTTGCCGGATCCACTGAAACTCCATCAGCGAATACTATATGTCCTAGAAATGCTACCTCCTTCAATCGCATTTAAACAACTTGCCGAGCTGTTGATCATGTAACCAGTAGAAGGTAGGGAAAATAAATAAAAAAAATAAAAAAATATTTTCGTGGGCTCGCGCGGTGCCCGCGTGACGGCGCGCGGTGGCCGCACGGCCACAGCAGTTCGAAAAAAAGGGCTCTCGCGCGGAGCGCGAGCCATTCCGCCCCATTTCCACTTCCGAGGCTTCTTCTAGTTTGCTCTCAAATTCGCTCTCATTCCCCGATTCTCCCATTCCTGGCTTTGATTTTTCATTGCAAGGTATGTGTCTACTACCTCTACTTGTCAATTTCAAAATTTATGCCTTGTTTAGCTTAAATCTTTGGGTGAATTTCGAAATTAGGGTTTAGGGACAAAAATTGGGGATTTGTTGTTTTCAGACTTAATTTGTGCAATTAGCGAGTTTATGCGATACTTGGTGTTATTTTTGTTGATTAGGAAGTATTTGTGCAACAATGTGTACCTAGTTTGGGGAAGTTTTTACTAGATTCCATGCTTTAGGAAGAGTAGGAATTTTCTTGGGCTGTATTGGTATTGCGGGTATGAGCATGAGTTCGTTATTGTCGTTTTGTGCCCTATTATGATGATGAGTTATTGACTAAGCAATTATTTCGCTTTGGGGACGTTTCCCATGTGTTTACAAGTAAACTTTGAACTTGATTTATTACGCACACAACGTGTTTGACTAAATGCCCCAAAGAGTTTTGGGACTTGTTTGGACATATTCTTTGTTTGTACTCTTGGATCGCTCGTGTTAGAGCCTACGCTTTGTGTTCTCGCATTTTTTTTTTTTTTTTTTTTTCTGCCCTATACTTTGTGTAATCGTTGTGTAGGATTTATCCTTATATTTGGTATTGGTTGCGTATCTGCAGGATGCTGCTCTTTCTGTGGGTTGTTTTGGAGTCTCTCATGTGTCCCCCGAGGACCAGGAGACGGGTTGCTCAGTGCGATGAGGCTGGCCCTAGCACTGCCGCTCCGGCGATGCCTGATTTCGATGAAAGCGAGTCAGAGGAGGACGAGGAGCAGCGGGGCCCTAAACTCAGGGGTCTTCCCGACGAGGTGCGTCCCCATCGACACGATAGGTATCGGTTTGCTACTATGACCTCTCAGGAGTTCTATTTCGACGAGCTTCGTCGGAACAGGGCTTATGTTCCGGAGAGGGGCATGGATCCTCGCCATATGGACGACGACAAGGTTAGTCCAGTTTTGGCCCTTCTTCAGTGGACTGGACTTGCGCGCCATCCCGAGGGCATCACTTCTGGTTATTTAGCTATGGAGATCATCGCCAACATTGGCGGTCTCGGGGAGAACAGCGACTTGTCTCGAGTCTGGGTTCGGGGTCGCCATCTAGATTTCAGTGCTCGGGCGATCAACGTCTACTTCGGCCTTCCTGATGACGGCGTATTCCGGCCACAGCCTGAGGGTCGTATACCCCCGCCTGCGTGGGGCGTTTTATGCACCTTGATGGCTCCTCAGCTCGAGCATGATCATGAGCTGCGGTTGACGACAATGGACTCTCCGTGGCGCGAGCTTGCTCAGATATGGTTAGGCCGTGTCCGGTCGATTACCCGGAGCCATATTGTTATAGACCACGTCAATGAGACCATATGCTTTATCGCCCGAGGTGGTAGGGTGAATGTTGGGGCTTGTATCGCAGACAACCTGAGGGGTATGCGCCGAGGACGAGGGAGTAGGGTGATTACCCACGTTCATCTTATTTGTGGTATGTGTGCGGCTCAGGGGATCCGTACGTCACCAGAGACGGATCCTTACGAGCTAGCCGCTGGCAGCTACTACCGTATCCCTACATACGCCGCTCGACGCAGTGCTCTACGACGTGGGGCTCCTCCGGCTGTCCTCTGCCTGGAGCCCAATGGCGATGGTTTGATTCTAGTTGTCCCTCCTGAGCAGCCACCTCCACCTCCCGTGGTTCCCCAGCAGGGTGCGGAGGTGCCGCAGATAGTTCAGATGATGCAGGGTATGCAACTTAGTATGGATGCGGGGTTTGCTCGCATGGACGCTGGGTTTGCAGCCGGGCAGGCTCGTTACAACGCTCTGGATGCCAGGATGGATCTATACCAGGCTCGCATGGATACGATCACTACGAGGCATCTGGAGCAGCAAGCCACCATGACCGACATGTATGCCTACATGCGTCAGATGGACAAGTATATGCGTCGTCAGTTCCCGCCTCCCGACCAGTGATCCTTCGTTTCTGCGTCTCCATTTAGGTTCGCAGTAGTAGTGTTTTATTTGGTTGTTTTCTTATGGGACTGTATCAGGATAATCTGACTGTTTATGTTTGGTAGTTTATGTTTCCGTTGTATCCTTGCTTAGTTGTCTGATTCGACTGTTATCGTTTAGAGAAAATGTGGTGGAACTATTCTGTTTCGTCTCTCTCTCTCTCTCTCTCTCTCTCTCTCTCTCTCTCTCTCTCTTTTTTCGATAGTTTAGGGCTGAAGGATTTAAAAAAAAATCAACTTGCATTTTATTCCTTTAAAAGAAATTTAATACAAGTAATAGGATGCGCAAAATAAATGTACTATCTAAGACAAAGTATCTATAGGATCTCTGCGTCCTATGGCAGAGTAGTGGGGTCTTCCATTGGATCATCCTCATCAGAGACTTGGCCGGTGTCCAAGGGTCCATGAAACACTGGGGATGGTGGGTCGACGGCTTCCGGAACTGGTTCCGGTGACTCCTCTAGATGGTTCTCCACGAGGCTCGGGTTTGGCGACGGGCGGACCATGTGGGGCCAGAGTCCAAGGGTTCCGTAGCGTCCACGGATAAGGCCGGATGGGCTCTCTACTGGGGGTGTTGGACTTCGTGGTCCCATCAAATGGTCTTCCACAGGGCTATATGATACTACTATATCAGTGAGGTCAAGCAGGTCCGTCCCTAGATCCTCAATTCTATATATCATCGCATCGCTTCGTTCGGTGAGCTTTCGCACTTGAGTTTCTAAGTCTTTTATGCGACCTTGATCAGCGGCTCTCAAGTTCAGGAAGTGTTGGAGGTCAGCTTCCCTTAAGTCTCCCATTTGGTGCAGATTTGCCTCCAAGTGAGCTATACGATTTTTCATTTGTTGTATGGTTTGTTGGGAATCAAGATGAACGTTCATCATTTTGTTCATCAACTGCATCATATCTTGACTAGCCATCTAGCGCAAGCAAAAGATCTAGGTTAATATTCGCCAAGATTCTAGGTTAAACTTCGCCAAGATTCTAAGTTAAGATTCGCCAAGATTCTAAGGTGAAATTCGCCAAGATTCTAAGTTCGAATTCGTCAAGATTCTAAGTTCAAATTCGCCAAGATTCTAAGTTCATAGAAGAGATGCAATATGCAAATGCAAATGATGATTCCCCCCAAAAATAATTTAATGCACTATATATATATATATTTTTCCATGGGTTTTAAAATAAAAATCTTTCCATGGAAATAATACTTTAAAATTTAAAATAATAGTCAAAGTACTAATAGTAGTTTAAAAATAATAATGGTTTAAAAATAATAGTTTAAAAATAGCCTGTAACACCCGAGGAAAAACAAATTCAAATTGTTTTGAACTACGTCATGACTTGATCCCTTCGCAGGGTACGTAGGCAGCTTAGAACTAATTTCTAAGTTCAGTCACGAAATAAATCACAAAATACATCACGAATTAGACCACAAGGACGATAGGGGATGTTGAAACCAATTTAGACTAGGCTAAGTAGGACCCGGAAATGTTGCGAGCGATAAGCCGGACTCGTGACAAGATTAAGGAAGAAGATTCCGCAACGAAGACGCCCCAGGGAATCGAGCTAACACGTAGAAAACCGATAGGGGAAAGCGAGGGAAGACCCGACGGAACACGCGGAGCCGAACCGGCCGGTCCGGCCGGCCCGCGCTGTCCGCGCGCCGCCGCGCGGCCACCGCGCGGCCAAGGGCGTCGCGACGCCAGGCCTGGCACGCGTGCTCCGCGCGGACAAAAGCTTAGGTGCGCGCCACCAGCGCGCCAGAGGTGCTGAAAGTGTAAACTTTCCTTCCATGGCGATTTTCTTGCCAAAAACCACACCCCTAACCATGGCAATCGAATCTCAGCCTTGGGGAAGGCTTAAGAATACCCTAGGGGCGCCCCAAACCCTAGGTTTTCAGTAAACATTCAGCCTCCACCCTCAATTCCCTCTCCAAGTTCGAAACTCTTTCGACACCACTTTCCGGCAAGTATTCCGGCGACGACGGGACGACCGGGACAAGCCCCTGCCCTCTAGACTCTTGGTAAGCCATTGTGCAACGTTTCAATTCGTCCATAGATCTCAGAAACTCATATTCTAACCCTTTTTCCTTACTACGATTTCCCGTCGGAAAACGAACAAAAAGCGATCGGAGAAGTTGGCCGTTCGTCGTGACCCTAGGACGTCCGGAAACCCAATCCAGCGACCCTATCATCATTCTAAGTAAGTTAACACCTTACTCACAAATTTTCGTGGTTGTTTGTTGTTTAAATCTCGAGATATAGGCTTGTAAACAATATCAGTTTTCAAAAACCCTATTTTCGTCCAATTTTAAAGACTCGCCAAAAACTCGACCTTCGGGAATTCAAACCGAAAACTTTTCAACATAAAAGTTGTTCCTAACACCTTTATCTATCTTGTGTCCAAATTTCAGCCATTGACATTAAGTTTTGCTACCCCAATTTTCGCCATGAACTTTCTGTTTCAAACCGAACGATTCAAATCTGTGACAGATTCCTTCATTCAACTTGATGCATGT
Organism: Hygrophila difformis; assembly: GCA_030278955.1. NCBI lineage: Eukaryota > Viridiplantae > Streptophyta > Magnoliopsida > Lamiales > Acanthaceae > Hygrophila > Hygrophila difformis. Next base: position 24,715,291 of record JAOANR010000011.1, read on the forward strand.
TTTTCACCCATTTTTCGAATGATTTAACTTTGCATTTCTAAACAAAAGTTGTAGATGATTGTGTCTAGATTATGCCTACAAAATTTCACGAATTTTGGTGTTCATTTGATATGTCAAACGGCCAAGTTTTTAGAACTGTTTTGAATTCGTTTTAAGGGCCATGAGTATGCAGTGAGTTGCACTCGATTTTTGAGTACCAAGAATTCATTATTTCCAAAAACTTAAAACATGAAAGTTGTTCCTTAATGTGTCGTGTAGTTACTGTAAAAATTTCATATCGATTGGTTTTGAAATGAATTTTTAATCGGCGTTACACGAACCTGTGACGACAACAGTTTTTAAGACATAAATTATTCTTTGCAATAAACTCAAATTTCAACTCACTTCGGAACCTTATTTCCAAAAACTTAAAACATGAAAGTTGTTCGTGTGTGTGTTTTTGAATTACTGGCCAAGTTTCAGAATTTTTGGAGGAAAAACGAATTTTAAATTAAGAAAGGCGTGAACTGCCTCGAATAGGATTTTTCGAACTTGAGAAAACTCGAACTATGAAAACGCGATATCGATCCTTTGATAACTTTGAAATACGAACTTTCGAAAAATCCCGTTCACTAGGCTGAGCCGATCTTCATACTATCATTATCTTTGAGACTGCCTCGTTAGTGGTCTCCTTACTATCTGAGATTGCCTCGTTAGTGATCTCGCGCGCTGTATTTGTGGATCGCCTCGTTAGTGGTCCTACTATCTTTTTGGATCGCCTCGTTAGTGGTCCTACTATCTTTGAGACTGCCTCGTTAGTGGTCTCCCATTGTTTGGACTGCCTCGTTAGTGGTACTATGTTGAGATTGCCTCGTTAGTGATCTCCCGGTATGGTGTCCTCTTCTTAGTTTACGGGATGAAAAGTAAAAGACTCGTGTGATTGTTTCATTATGCTTAAATCGTATTTATCCTGTCTTTAATTACGTATTTAAATTTTATGCATCTTAAATTATGCTTTAGATTACGCTTTTTAAATTAAGTTCTTTAATCATAATTTTCCGCTGCTAATAAATCATGTATTTTTTAAATTCTCGTACGGTAGGCGAAATCTTTAGTTTAAACACTTGTAACCCCTTTCATTTGTAGTTAGGGATTAACTTACTCAGTATATTTTTATACTGACAACCGTTGTCATTTCTTTTTCTTACAGAGTACGTCGAGTGACGCATTGCATATGCACTTGGGGGAATTCATAATGGACATTTTAAATTTCTGCATCGTACTATTTTTACCGGGTCTGTTAAACCCGAGGATTTGGCCATGTTGGCCGTGATTTTACTTTCCGCTGCACTTACTTTATTTATTTTCCGTACGTGATAATTTCTACTATCGTACTAAGTATTATAAATTTCCGGACTAAATCTTGAAATGTTTTTAAATCTTTTTCATACCCACAAGCCTTGCATTTCCTTAGCGAGCTCGGGAAGCCGTGTCTTACTAGGGAAATGCGGCGGTGACATCCCGGCCTGGGTTATCAAATCCGGGGTGTTACATAGCCGGGCTCTGATACCAACTTGTAACACCCCGGTTTTTGGTCACCCAGGTCGGGATGTCACCGCCACACCTCCCTAGTAAGACATGGTTTCTCCGGCTTACTAAAGAGATGCAAGGCTAGGTATTTCAGTGTTTAAAAAAAAATATTTAAAGCATTTGCAAACAGCCCATACAATATAGTCTCGAAAATAATAATATCATAGCGCAGCGGAAATAGTATTTAAGTATAATATTGCAGCGGAAATGTAAATACGACCAACATGGTCAAAACACGGGTTAAACAGGCCCGTTTATTCTAATGTCTAATGCAAGAATTTAAATAATAAAGTTTGCAAAATATAAGTTTCCCCCATGCATGAATGTGCTCATGATCGTTCCACATACTCTGTAAGGAAAAAGGAAAATAAATGGTTTGATCAGCACAACTTACTGAGTAAGTTAACACATGCATGATCGTAGGGTTTAAAAGCCATTAATTTAACATTTACATAAAAGCATGATAATATTCATAAATAATTTAAATAAAGCCATAATTAATTTAAATAAAGCATTTAATAATTTAAAAGACAACAATTTAAGATTTAACTATCCCCGTTACACCCAAGATTTAGTATTTCAAGAGTTTCACGATTGTATCGCGATGTCAACAAGTTTAGCCGGAAACCGGCGGCCGCAGCCGTATCTGCCATACCCAGTACCAATCCGGAGCCTCGGGAAACCCATAAGGATATTCACGAGAGTGTAGGCCATATATCTCATGCCGTTTTGGCAACATATCTCAAATATTTCGTGCGGGGTCACCATCGTCCATATAGGCACGAAGTGAATCGTTAGGAGGGCACCCTGCAGAGCACTCACCCCCTAATTTTAAGGATAAAGTTTGTAAAGGGGATTTCCTAATTTCCAGATTTCATATATTTATTTCAAAGAGTCTTCTACTCGTTTAAACCTTAAAGGCTAGTTTTACCGTTTCAACAAGATTTCAAGCTTTGACTCGGTCAACCACAGTTTACTCTAAAATTCAGTAAAAATCGAGTTAAATTCCAAAAATTCTGAAATTTACCACTGACTCAGAAACGTCAATATGAACAACTTTCATGTTTTAACTTTTTCAATCCGAGATACCGGAATAGGTCAAATGCATCAATTTTCGTCATAACCTTAATCTGTCCGAAATTCGTATACAGCAGTTCAAGATTATCACGATCTACCATAGCAAATCAACTCCAAATTTAATGAAATTTTACAGAGACCTTCTTAAGACATTTATCTACAACTTTCATGTTCGGCAAAAGATCTAAATCGGCCTAGAACTGATGTCAAAAACGTGATCAAGATCGGACCTAAGTTCTGTCAAGAATTTCAAGATCCAATTTCAAGCAGTTCGGTTTCGGGTGGATTTCACATATCAAATCGTCTCTAAAAATTCTGAAAATTTTACAACAGATAGACCTAAGCCTTAGGAACATTTTTTGTTTCTAAGTTTTTCCGTTTGAATTCGTTTAAGGTTCGGAAAAATTCGACAAAACTGTTGCGCCGGTAAAAACATACATTGGCAGATTTACGAAAGATTTGTTTAAACTTTTAGGTTTGAATGTTTTAGTTACTCTCAAAACCATGTAAGTATTAACTTACAGATTTGTGGATATCCGGGATCTTCTATTTCGAAGGCGTGGCTTCCAGTCCTCCGTCTATCCTCTCCGTTCGTCGGGTTCTACGTTCTAGATCCGATTCGGGGCGTAGAAAGAAAAAGAAGAAGGTTAGGATTCGTTTTTGAATCGTATATGGAACAAGGATCGGATCGAAGCTTACCACGACGTTAGAGATCTTCAAAATTTCGTCCACGTAGTCCTTGCCTTGGTTTCGTGCCTCCGACGACTCCGTAATTAGGGTTTTCGACGTATAGAGAGTTGTAGGGTTTTGGAAAAGTGTTCGGAGCTTTCAAGAGGGCTTATTTATAGGTAAATAAGACTTAGGGGCGTCCAAGGTCTGCCTCTAAGGGTCTTGAGCCGAATGGTGTTCAACCGAAGTCGGAAAATCTGGATTCGGGCGAGTAAATCTCGCACGGGCGAATCTGTCAAACTGCGCGGTCGTGGCGCGCTCGTTCCCCTTTGACCGCGCGGCTCTCGCCTGGACTTCGGTCCAGGCGGGTCGTGCGATCCGTCGTGCCTTTCCTCCTTTCTTTCGGACTTCTATCCCCCTATGTTCCCGTATTCCGATTTCCGGGGTATCTTCGGGTTCCTATTTCTTCTCTAAATTTTACTCGGGTCTAATTGCATGTTTGGACTCGAATTCTCGAGTTCATTGGTGTCGGGTTTCGGTGTACAATTTATTTACCTTTAGTAATTCTTTTTTTATTTAATTAATTTCCTTTTAATTCCTTTTTAAGTTAAATCTCACTTCCTCATCTTTACTTATTTATTCATTTGCTGGATTTATCTATTTATGATATTTATTTTATTATTTTTTATTTATTGAGTTATTGGTTTTATGTTGCAAAATTCTCGGGTATTACATTACGGTTTCCCAACGACGTCGGAGGCGGCGGAAGGTGAAGGCTCGACGGGGGTCCGAATCGATTTGGTGAAGTCCGAAGAGAAGGCAGAGAGAAGAACAAAAAGAAAGAGGGGAATGAGTAGCGAAGAAGAAACTGAGGATCCAAGAAATTATCCTACGATCAGGAATAAAATTGGGGATCCAACGGTTAGGAATCCCTGGGCATCCAACGGCTACAAATGGAATTGGAATGGGATGGACGGTCAGGATTTCAATTCTGCAGGGAAAAATTTGGAGGGTGGTTCTTATAAAAGGTAAGATAAGATAAGATAAGAATACAGTACAAAAAAAAATCAACTTTCAACATGGGATACAAAAAAAAAAAAGAAAAACAGCTTTCAACATGGGATATCATCATATAATCACTTAACTATATCATATAGTCAAAAAATATTAAGCACAATACACAATTGCATCAAAGCCGCAGAGTCCTACACAAGAGTCACATAGGCCCTGATAGATATACATCCCACATATAATTGCATAAAGAGCACCAAAGAAGATACATCCAGCATGAAATTACACTTAAAACAACATCAAATACACAATGCCTAAAATACACATACTGTTATATACATAGTAGGTGGATGTCCTTACCAAACAGTGTGTGGCTGCTAAAGATATCATTTTTATATTAAACAAATGTGGCCTACTCAATTGAATATAAATATGTACACATTAAGATAATAACTTTTTTTCTCTCGTGATGTCCTCGCCGTCGGCCTTACCGCCGGCATCTGCCTCTCCGCATGAGTCCCCCCTCTCCCCTGCAGGATCCACACCGGATTTCATTTTTGGTGGCAGTAGCAAGGCTCCGTCCTTTCGTGATATGGGTTTGGCAGGAAAGAATCCTGTCCTGGCACCTCTTAAGGAGGATCCGGAGAATGAAGCATTGGTGGTTTTGGATTATATTGGAGGTGACAGGTTAAAGCCCCGAATCACAATTGATCCCTCCTTGAAGGAACGGATGTGTAAACATTGGGAGGATAGCTTAATTGTCTCTGTGCTTGGGAAGAAAGTGGGTTATATGACCCTCAAAGATAGGCATAAAAAACTATGGAAACCACATGGAAATTTTGCTATGATAGACCTCGAAGCCGGATATTTCCTCGTCAAGTTTGATCAGAATGTTGATAGATCCCACGTCCTTAAAGAGGGTCCGTGGGTATTGTTCGATAGTTATCTGACGATTGTTCCGTGGCGACCGGGGTTTATTGCCGATGAGATGACACCGAAGAAAACAGTGGTTTGGGTATGTTTCCCAGGTTTATGTATTGATACTATGATGAACTCTTTGTGAACAAGATGGCGGCTGCCATAGGAACTCCCGTCAGAGTTGATAAGAAGACAGTGGGGGTGATGAGAGGTCAGTTCGCGAGAGCTTGCGTGGAAATTGATTTAAATCTTCCATTGGTCTCGAGTATCCTGATTGGGGAGTGTTGGCACAAAGTGGCATATGAGGGCCTCCACCATTTGTGTACCACTTGCAAACGCTATGGACACTCTAGTAACGTTTGCTCAGTTGGCAATAACAATGAAGGGGTGAATGTCAGGGGGCCGGTACCGGCTCCGGCTACCGTGAATGAGGGGAAGGAGAATCAGTCAGTTGATACTCAAGGTCCTAATTTGGAAGGAGAGGTCTCAGAGGCAACTGGCATGGAAACCGAATCAGGTAATCAGGGGAGAAAATTAGATAATTCCAATAATCAATGGGGAATATCGACAGCACTTATTAGCAAAGATCCTTCCTTAGATATCCCTAGTCAACCCTCGGGGGATGAATGGGTGAAAGTGATTAGAAAAAAATACAATGGGCCGCCTAAGGGGAAAGAGCCTTTGTCCAATTTAGGATCTTCGGATGAAAATGTGATTAAGAGGCTAGGGCCCAAGAAGGGAAAAGGTTTGGATATTGCGGACGTGAGCAGACCATCGGGGTCGGTAACGAATATATTTGGGCCAAGGAATCGGCCACCACCTGGACAGAGAAGAGATGGACATTCTCTACGTGGGAACAACAGACAGTTAGATACCAAACATAGGGCTACAGTGAACCATGAGAAATCCCTTCAATCCTTACATGATGGGTCGTCCCAAGCGAAGCGCGCTCGACCTATGGAACGGGTTGAAGCTAGGGAGGCTGCTGCCTTCTCTCCTGCAATGTCGACTTCGACTCCGCTGCCAAACCCCCCAGTTGGAACAGTGGCCATGCAAACCTAGGGTTTGCTCGTTAAGTTCTCCCCCGCAATCATTTTTTTTATGGATTTTTACGATTTTAAGCTCTTGTCCTGGAATGTTGGTGGGATCATTGGTGTGACTAGCAGGCGTATTTTGATGGATGTTCTTCGTCGGAATACTCCAGATATTGTTTTTCTATTTGAGCTGCAATCCTTGCTTGTACGTTCGCAAGTATTGCTGCTTAGGGCTGGATATACTCCAGTTTGTATTCAAGAGGCCGTTGGGAGGTCGGGGGTGTTTGGATCCTCGTCCGTCATGGGCATAATTTTTAGTTTCAGGTGGTGGATAACCGTGACGCTTGATTACTTTGAAACTATTGTCCGCCTCTTCGTCTTGGTATATTACGGCGATGTATGCCTCGCCCCGGTATCCGAAACAGTGTGAGAATTGGCAGTCACTCATGCAGGTTTCTGAGGTGGCGGATGGTGCTTGGTCCGTGATAGGGGATTGGAATCAAATCGTTGCCCCCTCGGAGGTTCGGGGTGGTTTATACAATATCAACAGGGCTGCGGAATTGGATAGGATCATCCAGGATTGTGGTTTGTCTACTTTAAACACACAGGGTGGCTTATTTACCTGGTCCCGGCCTTGTGGTGAGTCCTCCCATATATATAAGAGGTTGGACCGTTGTGTGATCAACCTTTCTTGGATGACTTTGTTCCCACTTGGTTTTGTCAGAGTGCTCCCTCAAATGGGTTCGGATCATTCTTCGCTTCTCCTTTTCTGCGGCCAACCCCTTCCTGGTAGCGGTGAGAAACCTTTCCGGTGGGAGGCGTCGTGGGCTGGGATGAGTGATTACATGCCTGTTGTGAAAGAGGCCTGGACCGTCTCCTCCTCTTTTTTGCAACAATTACGCCAGGTTCAACAGGCTTCCAGTGAATTCAACAAATCCCATTGTGGGAATTTTAAGTGGAGAAAGTTCAAGATCATGAAACGGCTTGAGGGCATATCACAGACACTGGAGAGGGTCGACTCTATTAGACTTCACCTTCTTCAGATGAAATTAAAGAAGGAATACGAATCCATATTAGCTCAGGAGGAGGTGTATTGGTATCAAAGGTCACGTGAGAAATGGGTGAGATTGGGTGATCGGAACACCGCCTATTTTCATGCCGGGGCGAAATGTAGGGGGCATCGTGGCAGAATACATGGTTTGGCTATGCTGGATGGGACTTGGTGCGATAATGCCACTACTCTTCGTGTTCATGCCCGTGAGTTTTTTCGGGAGTTATACAAGGCGCCGACTTCTAGTTTATCTCTGCGAGTGGAGGAACTGGATGATATGATGGCAATGCCCTCTTTCACGCCAATTCCCTACCAAGAAGCGGACTCCGTGGCTGTGAATGTGACCATGCAGGAGGTTAAGCAAGCGGTGAATGAGATTAAAGGTTTATCCGCTCCGGGGCCTGGCGGATTTCCCTGTTTATTCTATAAAAAGTACGGGGAGATTGTTGGTTCGGCGGTGCATAATTTTGTGCAACAGGCTATATCTTCAGGTTTGTTCAATAAAGGGATTATGCAAGCATTCATTTGCCTTATTCCCAAAGTCCCGACCCCTATTAGTCTTCAACAATTCCGTCCCATTACGTTGTGCAACGTGGTGTACAAAATTCTGACCAAGGTTCTTGTCAATCGCATATGGCCTATACTTCAGTCTAATATATCATGCCATCAAGCAGCTTTCCTTCCAGGCCGCGGTACGATTGATAATGTTGTTACATTGCATGAATTATTGAGTCAATTGAGAGGGTCTCGATCTCGAACTAAAGATTTAGTTGTCAAGATCGATGTGGCCAAAGCCTATGATAATGTTCATTGGGATTTTCTAAACCAATGCTTATATGAGATGGGCCTCCCTGCCGTGGTTTGTCGCCTTATTATGTATTGTGTGGCCTCGCCTTCCTATTCAATTTTATGGAACGGACAGGCGCTTGAAGGTTTCCAGCCGGGTAAGGGTCTTAGACAAGGCGATCCAATATCGCCTTACCTCTTCCTCATCATTATGGAGAAATACTCCCTCCTGGTCCGAAACTTGGTTGAGCAAGGGAGGTGGAAGCCAATCAAGGTGTCGCGTACGGGTATTGGTATATCGCATTTGATTTTTGCAAACGATCTTATCCTATGTTCGACTGTGGATAGAGGTAGTGTTACAACAATTTCCCACTCCTTAAAAAGTTTTGCTGCAGCGGCTGGGCTTCACCTCAACCCTCAGAAATCCTCCATGGTGTTCTCTTCGGCTGTTGGGGACGTGGATAGACAGTGGATCAGGGATACCTTGAATATTCCGGTCGTTGAGACACTGGGGACTTACTTGGGATTCCCTATGTTGACAGGCCGTAGTCGTTGCCAAGATTTTGCCTTTCTACTTGAAAAAATTGATGCTAGCATGGAAGGATGGGCTTTGTACTTTTCTTAACAAGGCTGGACGGCTTACACTTTGTAGAGCGGTTATGGCGGCCATTCCTACTTATATTATGCAACTTTTTTGGCTCCCGGAAGCAATGTGTAAGGCTATTGATACGAAGCTTAGTCGATTTATGTGGAAAGACAAGAATGGTAAGGGGATTCATTTGGTAAGTTGGAATACCGTAGCCAAGCCTCGCTCACTTGGAGGGCTTGGGTTATGTCATGCTCGACTTATGAACATATCCTTGTTGGGTAAATTGTTATGGGATTTGTTGCACTCCTCTAATAAAATATGGGTTCAGTTGGTCAGGGGGATGGATAACTCTAGGAGTAATCCATTGATTCCGAAGTCTAATGCTAAATCCAAGATCATCAGGCTTCTTCAACGGGTGTTACCACATCTGCGTAAGGGTTTCTACCTCAGACTCGGTAATGGGCAATCGTCTCTTTGGTATTCCTAATGGTGGAAGGACTCTCAAATTGCTACTCTCTTACCGTATGTAGCGACTCAAGACCTTGATCTGCAAGTGAGAAATGTCATCGTGGATGGGCAATGGAACTGGGATTGTATTTGTAATACCCGAGAATTTTGCAACATAAAATAAATAAATAAATAAATAAATAAATAATAAAGAAAACATAATAAATAAATAAAGAATCATAAGAAATGAGAAATGAAATTTAAATTAAAAAGCAATCAAAGTTCCGAGAACCCGGGAAGCCGAAGACAATTTAATTAAATAAATTGTTACACGTGAATCCAACACCGATGGACTCAATAACTCGAGTCCACAAGTAAATTTATATCCGAATAAAATTAAGATAGGAAATTGGAGCCCAAAGATAGCCCGAAAATCAGAGTCCGAAAACATAGAGGAATAGAAGCCCGAAAGAGAGGAGGAAAAACCCGACGGATCGCACGACCCAGCCCAGACCGCAGCCTGGACCAAGGCCGCGCGGTGGCCGCGCGCCCCTAAGGGGTACACCGCGCCAGGAGCGCGCCAGAGTAGACAGCAGCGACGTTGCGAGATTTACTCGCCCGAATCCGGATTTTCCGACTTCGGTTACTCTTCCTTCGGCTCAAGACACTTAGGGGCAGCCTTTGGACGTCCCCTAGGTCTTGAACATCTATAAATAACCATCTAAATCAATCCCAAACACTTTGGAAACCCTACGAAATCTCTCTACACACAAAACCCTAATTCCGGAGTCGTCGGAGGCACAAAACCGAACAAAGGGATTGACTTGGACGAAAATTGGGAGTCTTCGATCGTCGGGGTAAGATTCGATCTATTCTTATCCATTCTTTTCCATTCTTGATTCAAAAAAGAATCCTAATTCGATCTTTTTCTATTCTAAACCTCTGATCCGGATCGAGAGCGAAGAACCCGACGAATCAAGGAGATAAACTGTGGACTGGAAGCCACGCCTCCAAATCGATGAACCCGGATGACCAAAGATCGGTAAGTTAATGCTTACACGGTTTTGGCAGAATTAAAATACATGTAATCTAAGGAATTAAATCAAGAACTTAAAATCTGTCAACACGAAAAACTCTACGGCGCAGCGTTTTTGTACGAATTTTTAGGAACCTCAAAACTATTCAAACGAGAAAACTTAAAACACGAAAAACATTTCTAAGACATAGATCTATGATCTGTAAAATTTTCGGAATTTTTCATTATGTTTTGATATCTGGAATTCTTTCGAAACCAATCTGTTCTAAATCTAGATCTTGAAACGGTGACAGATTTTTGGTCCGAGCTTGTAGTTGATTTTTACCTTAGATCTAGACCGATTTAGGATTGGTGCTAAACATAAGAGTTGTAGATCTATATGTTAAGAACACCTCCGTAAATTTCTGGAATCTTTCGTTGAGGTTTGATTTTGGAATTCGACTCCAAACCAAACTGTTCTAAATTTAGATCTTGAAATCTTGACAGATTCTTGGCCCGAACTTGTTGGCATTTTTGACAATAGATATAGGGTGAATTAGATCTTTTGTTGAACATGAAACATGTAGATATATGTCTTAAGAATTCCCCTGTAAAATGTCATCAATTTTGGAGTTGGTTTGCTATGGTAGATCTCGAAATTTAGGAACTGCTTTCGTAAAGATTCGGACAGATTTATAACCTGTTAGAAATCGACGTTTTTCACTTACTTCCGTATCTCGGATCGAAAAACTTAAAACATGAAACTTGTTCATCTCTGTGTTTTCGAGTCACCGGTCAAAGTTCAGAATTTTTGGACTTAACCTCGATTTTTAATGAATTTTGAAGTGAACAGTGGTTGACCGAGTCAAATCTTGAAAATCTTGTTAAAAGGATTTTAAATGATATCGGAGCGGATAGCGTCCTGAAATAGTATATTTTGAGACACTTACTAAATTTGTAAAATGGGTCTTTCTAAATAAAGAAAAGATTAAAATATTAGGGTTTATGACTAAGCTGGATACTGTCAATTTTGTCTACCGCTTGGGACATAAGAGCCCAAGTGTGTGGCTAGTGGACATAAGAGCCCTAGCGACATATTGATTGTATGGTTAGCGGACATAATGAACCTATTAAAAAGATTGACCATGATACTCTTGGACATACGAGCCCGAGCGTAAGGCTGGCGGACATAAGAGCCCTAGCGATGGTGATCTGTGAAAGAAACGAAGCGAGACATTTGTTTAAATTAAATTCCGGTTAAATTGTGCTTTTAAATTTATGTCAATTTATTTAATTACTTGCAAGCTATATTTACGATCTTATGAAATCCCAGTCTTTTAAATTTTGCAATTAAATTATTATTAGATAAATGAATTAAATTATGGGGTGTTATGCACCTGTTTTCTTTAAATCTAATTAACGGCTTTGAAACCCCATAATCATGTCTGTGTTAACTTACTCAGCAAGTTTTTGCTGACCAAACCATATTTTTCCCCTGTTTCTTTCAGAGCTGAAGAATTTGCATCATCATATGCATACATGGGAATTTTGAAGAGAATATTATATTTTGAAATTTTTTGCGTTAGACTAGAATTTGCATGAACGGGCCTGTTTAACCCGTGTTTGGCCATGTTGGCCCTATATTTAAATTCCGCTGCATTATACATATGTAAATATTACTTTCCGCTGCAACTTATGTAACACTATTTTCGAATTATATATGAATGAGCTTTTTGAATAATTTAAATTCTGAAAACCATAGCCTTGCATCTATTTAGCAAGCTCGGAGAAACCGTGACTTGCTAGGGAGGTGTGGCGGTGACACCCCGACCTGGGTGACCAAAAAGGGGGTGTTACAGAGTGGTATCAGAACCCGGATATTTTTAAACTATTAGATTACTATTATTTTTAAACTATTATATTTTTAAACCATTGTTATTTTAGATTATTATTATAGTTATAGAAGAGCCCAGATTATTATTTTTGAAATTTCCTAGCCCCAACTATTTTTGAGTCCAAATTATAATTATTTTTGACCTAATATAGAGGTCCAAGGATTTTAAATATTATTTTAAATTTTTAAGCATTATTTCCATGGAAACAAATTTTTATTTTAAAAACCCATGGAAAAAAAAACATATAGTGCATGAATTATTTTTGGGGGGGAAATCATCATTTGCATGTGCATACCACATTTTTTTTTCTATACCTTAGAGAACCTAGAAGCGTGATATATTCTAACTTAGATCTCTTGCTACACCTAGATAACTTAGAGGCTTGACATCGAATTAGAAACGCTCACTAGAGACTGATCTTGCCGTAGTTCTAGACCTCATTCATCTATGCGCTCGCCTAAGCATAACAATCCTCGGCCTTAGCCATTCCTACCCTTGTACGAATTAGAAAATTTTCTTATGTGGAACAATAAAAAATCAAGTTTTTATTTAAAACACTCTTATTCTCTTGTTTGGAATTCCAACCAACAAATCCGAAAATTCGAAATTCAAAATTTGAAACTCACGATGCTCTAAACGTGGCCTTATGGGGGCGCGTTTAACACTTGATCTCATATACAACTTAGCAAATTTCTTGCTCAAGCAATCTATCTAAACTCTGATAAGCTAATCTACACACGTGTATGATAGAAAATGGCACCTAGGAAAAACCCGAGGAAGGTAAGTCCGAACGGCACTGATGCTAACCTCCCCAACGTGCCCAACAACAGTGGAAGTCCTCAGAACCTAGAAGAACAAGCGCCTCCTGCGCCCAATAATATGGAAGGACGTTTAAAAACTGTAGAGGAACTCCTTGTAGCATTAGGAAATGCCGAGATGCATAGGGCACAAACAACAGTACCTTCGCCAGTAGCCCGAGTCAACTACTTGGCGTTAGTAAACCCCTACAACCCACCCCATTATGACGGCCAAGAGGATCCGGCCAAGTTGGAAGGGTGGATCCGTACATTTGATAAGCTCTTGGACGCTATCAAATGCCCTGAGGAGGAGAAGATACGTGTAGCGACCTACTACTTAGGAGGCGAAGCCGATGAGTGGTGGCAAGACCTTCGAGCGAATCCAGAGGAAGACGAAGAAACCTACACTTGGGAAGAACTTAAGAAGCCTTGAGGGAACGATTCTACCCACTGAGCACCAAGAGTGTGAAGTACGACGAATTTATCAACTTAAAGCAAGGTGCACAGACAGTGCAAGAATACTACAGCAAATTCAAGGAGCTAGTACGATTTGCTACGAGGCTAGTACCAACCGACTCTGACAAGGCTCAGAAATTCGAGATGGGTCTGAACCTTAGCATTCGGGAGATACTTGCAGTAGGACAATTCACGAACCTGCAGACGATATATGACCGTGCTGTAGCAATTGCTCGAATCCAGCAATTGAAGCGTAAGGAACATGGTGAGCCAAGCAAGGACTCGCAAAGACTTGAGAAGAAGGATCGGAAAGACAACAATAACAACTCTAGGAAAGATAATGGATCTCGAAGGAAGGAAAATAAAGGTCTCAACAATGGAGGAGATGACAACCGTGGTGCGTTTATACCACGCTGCCCACAATGCAACCATACACATCTGGTGCGCCAATGCCCGAAGCCTGGAACCTGCAATAGGTGCGGCAAGCTTGGTCACAAGACTAGGGGATGTCGAACGCCGGAGGAGGCGATCGAAAAGAGGATAGATTTGGAGAACCTTCAGCAAGGAGAGAGGGACGAGGAACAAGACTAAAACCCGAACCCTCTTGAGAATAATTGTAACACCCCGGATTTGATAACCCAGGCCGGGATGCTACCGCCACATCTCCCTAGCAAGACACGGATTTTCCGAGCTTGCCAAAGAGATGCAAGGCTATAGGTATTGCAAAAAGGTTTAAAACAAGTCCGGAATCTATTTAAAAATAATAACAAGTATCATCCACACATATAGTAGTGATAATAATATATCGCAGCGGAAAAATGTAAAGTGGGCCGACATGGCCAAAACTCGGGATTTACATGCCCGTTATGCAAGTATCATAAAAAGCAATAAAACCATGTTTAATAATTCCATCCCCCAAATGCACATGCTATGCATTATCTTCGTACTCTGAAAGAAAGAGAAAAACAACAATTTTTATCAGTATATAAAATACTGAGTAAGTCGATCCTAACATAGCAATAAAGGGATTTAATTAGATAATTAAAATTTCGCTCCTAAACATGTATTTACAGATTTAAAGGAAATAATATTTAAATCGTGTACTTGAACATGCATTTAATCCACAATAACAATTTAGTCATGATATGAAATTTAAAAACACAATTTAAATGCATAATTTAAAGACATGCATAAATAAATAAATACTTTAAAAATATTAACTCTTTTATTTTCCCCGTTACGTAACCATTTCTCAATGTTTTGTATAGCCGGTGATCCGATGGCCGCAGCCGTTTCGTAAGTATCTCGTTTAGCCGGTGATCCGGCGGCCGCAGCCGTATCTGCCATACCCAGTACCACTCCGGAGCCTCGGAAAATCCATACGGAAAATCCCGAGAGAGTAGGCCATGTATCTCCCGCCGATTGGCGTAATATCTCATCTAATTCTCTCGTCCATTATAGGCCCGAAGAGAAAGGCTAGAGGGGCACCCTGCAGAGCACTCACCCTCCACCAAAGTATCTCATGTATCATTTAGATTTAATGTATCGAGGGTTTTCAAAAGTATAGATGTATCGTATTTCAAATCTTTGATCGTTCGTTTCGAAATTTCAAAATCCTTCGACTTAAAAGTAACTTGGCGTCACAGTTTACGCCTTTTCAATTTCAAAATTCGTTTTAAGTCCGAAAAATCTGAAAATTTCACAGTCTATGCAAAACACCCTAACGAACAACTTTCGTGTTTTAACTTTCTCGAAATAAGTTGAGGAAACATGTCAAATATCGAGTTTAATGCGGAAACAGTTTACTGTCCCGAAGCAGATTTGTCACAGTTCGGAAAATTGGCTTTTTGACGTATCAAATGGACTCCAAAAATTCTGAAATTTTAAACACGTATACTAGACATGATTATCTACAACTTTCATTTAGATTGCATAGATCAAATCGGACTAGAAAATATAGAGACAGACTAACTAAGTTCGGACATGTTCATAGGCAGATTTCAAACACGTTTTGTCAAAACAGTTTCTTTTCGATGCGATTTAAAATAGCAAACGTTAACGAAAATGTCTGAAATTTTTACACAACCTAGATTTATGTGTTAGGATTAAAAGTCTAGTTTTGAGTTTCCCGGATTGAATCCTCGAAATATGAGTTTTCGACAGATTTCAAAAACTGCGCGTATTGGGGTTTTTAATTTTGGTTTTCACGTTTCGTTGCATTACGACTATACCGGACACCCCTAAACCACCCGTATTGATATGGAAGGCTCAACTTACAGTGATAGGGTGTTTTGGTCGTCCTAGGGTCGCTGGGCTCGTCCAAATTTGCTACGAACGGATCTCCTCAACGTCAAGCTTCCGACTTTGGCCACGATTTCAAATCGGAAGAAGAAATCCAATGTTAGATCGAGTTTTTGGGTTCAAAAACTTAAATGGAAACCTATGAACGACTTACCACAGTTTAGAACACTAAGGATCTTGTATTCCACGCCTCCTCCGTCGGTTTTCGTCGCCGGGAAGTGATCGGAAAGTCGTCGGGAAGTCGTCGGAAGGTGTTTTGGCTTTGGAGAGAGTTTGGGAGAGCTCTAGGGTGAATGGAGGCTGACAAATGGAGTGGAAATCAACCCTCCTTCGACCTAATTCACCTTCCCCCGTCCAAAATCCACTTTCCAAAGTCGGGGGGTCGAAATATGGCAAGAAATCACCGAAAACGCGCAACTTGCCCAATTCTGGGGAGCCATGCGGGGTTGGCGCGCCTTTTCGCCAAACCCCGCCCGGCCAGCGCGCAGTCCCCGCCTGGACTGCGGTCCGGGCGGGTCCGTGCGATCCGATCCGTCGTGTCTTTCTCCCCTCTTTCGGACTTCTATCCTTCCACGTTTTCGCGCTCGATTTTCCGGGTCATTTTCGGATTATGCTTCTCATCATAAATTTATTCTGACTCAATTCGATTTCACGTCTGAAATCTTAGGTTTAGGTCCGTCGGGTTCTAAATCGTCGTCTTTTGATTTCCGTGCGTCTCCGAGTTTATGGGTTCTCGGAAACAAAACTTTCTTTCCTATTGGATTAATTCCTATTTTTATATTCTAAAATTTACAGGTATTACAGTCTACCCCCCTTAAGAACCAACTTCGTCCTCGAAGTTGTGCTTCATCCTCTCGCGAGTTCGGGAATTGTTTGATTAAGCGATTGTATTATTGTGTGTCGTTGTTTGTTATTATTTGACTGAATCCAGAATTGAAATTTCCGAGTTGCCTACGTACCCCGTGAAGGGATCAAGTCATTACGTAGTTCAAAACAATTTGAATTTGTTTATTTGGGGTACAGAGTATTCGTACACGATGTAATACCCGGGATTTTTATCGGCGTCCAAAGAAATAAAATTTATTTCTTAATCAAATCAAGGTTGAAATATCTCCGAGAAGAAGAAAATAATTTATCACAATAAATTATTGCTCGGAAATGAAACGCCGATAGATTCAAAAATTCAAAATGGAATAAAGGAGGGAAAGGAAGCCCGAAGACATTCCATGAAATCGAGTCAAAAGAATTGAAACTAAATTCAAGAAAGAAAAGAATTTTAATTCCAGGAACCCGTGAAGTTGGAAATAAATTAATTAGATAAATTGTTGCACGGGAGTCAAAAGACGACGAATTAGAAGCCGACGAATCCAAATGCAACGGACTCAAGATTTCAAGTACGGGATTAACTCGAGACGAGATTGATTTAAGATAAGAATTTATAATCCGAGAATGACCCGAAAAATCGAGCCCGAAAACGTAGGAGCACAGAAGTCCGAAAGAGAGGAGAAAAAGGCCCGATCGGATCGCACGGACCCGCCCGGACCGAGGTCCAGGCGGAGGCCGCGCGCTGGCCGCGCGGTGTTTAGCCTAGGTGCGCGCCACCAGCGCGTGACACCCCCAGAATTCGGCAACAACGCGTCCCGACGATTTTCTTGCCATATTTTCGACCCCCGACGATGGAAACTCAATCCCGGGCTATGGAAGGAGATAGGGGACGACCATAGACTGCTTCCTAACCCTAAATTCGAAAATTACAACCCTAGAGCAGCCTCTTCTCCTCACATTCTCTCCAACTCCTCCCCAAAGTCGAAACCTCTCCGAACTCACTTTCCGGCGAATATTCCGGCGACGACGAGGCGAACGGGACTGAGCCACTGCCTCATAGAACCTTGGTAAGTCTTAATGTAGTGTTCCATCCGTCCATAAGTCTCCAAAACTCGGATTCTAACACTTTTTCCTTACTACGATTTCACGTCGGAAAACGAACAAAAAGCGATCGGAGAAGTTGGCCGTTCGTCGTGACCCTAGGACGTCCGGAAACCCAATCCAGCGACCCTAACATCATTCTAAGTAAGTTAACACCTTACTCACAAATTTTCGTGGTTGTTTGTTGTTTAAATCTCGAGATATAGCTTGTAACAAAAATCGGTTTTCAAAAACCCTATTTTCGTCCAATTTTAAAGACTCGCCAAAAACTCGACCTTCGGGAATTCAAACCGAAAACTTTTCAACATAAAAGTTGTTCCTAACACCTTTATCTATCTTGTGTCCAAATTTCAGCCATTGACATTAAGTTTTGCTATCCCAATTTTCGCCATGAACTTTCTGTATCAAACCGAACGATTTTAATCTGTGACAGATTCCTTCATTCAACTTGATGCATGTTTTTCACCCATTTTTCGAATGATTTAACTTGCATTTCTAAACAAAAGTTGTAGATAATTGTGTCTAGATTATGCCTACAAAATTTCACGAATTTTGGTGTTCATTTGATATGTCAATCAGCCAAGTTTTTAGAACTGTTTTGAATTCGTTTTAAGGGCCATGAGTATGCAGGGAGTTGCACTCGATTTTTGAGTACCAAGAATTCATTATTTCCAAAAACTTAAAACATGAAAGTTGTTCCTTAATGTGTCGTGTAGTTACTGTAAAAATTTCACATCGATTGGTTTTGAAATGAATTTTTAATCGGCGTTACACGAATCTGTGACGAAAACAGTTTTTAAGACGTAAATTATTCTTTGCAATAAACTCAAATTTCAACTCACTTCGGAACCTTATTTCCAAAAACTTAAAACATGAAAGTTGTTCGTATGTGTGTTTTTGAATTACTGTAAAAATTTCAGAATTTTTGGAGAAAAGACGAATTTTTAATTAAGAAAGGCGTAAACTGCCTCGAATAGGATTTTTCGAACTTGAGAAAACTCGAACTATGAAAACGCGATATCGATCATTTGATAACTTTGAAATACGAACTTTCGAAAAATCCCGTTCACTAGGCTGAGCCGATCTTCATACAAATTATTTGGACTGCCTCGTTAGTGGTCCTACTATCTTTTGAGACTGCCTCGTTAGTGGTCTCCCTTCATTTGGACTGCCTCGTTAGTGGTCCTACTATCCTTTGAGACTGCCTCGTTAGTGGTCTCCTTACTATGCCAAAACGGCAGTTGTGCACATGGCCTGCCAAATCGGCAGTGAGAAATACACGGCCTGCCCGAGTGGCAGTGAAACCGTTTGAAAAGCCTGTCAAACGACAGTTGATATACATGCCTGTCAAATTGACGGTAGATACACATGGCTTGCCAAAACGGCAGTCAATACTGATATGGCTGCGGCCGCCGGTCCACCGGCTAACTGATTATGATTTTTGAGATTGCCTCGTTAGTGATCTCCCTTGTGTGGTGTCCTCTTCTTAGTCTACGGGATGAAATGTAAAAGACTTGTGTGAGTGTTTCATTATGCTTAAATCGTATTTATCATGTCTTTAATTATGTATTCAAAATTCATGCATCTTAATTCATGCTTTAAATTACGCTTTTAAAATTTAGTCCTTTAATCATGTTTCTCCGCTGCAAATAAATTATGTATTTTAACTTTACGTATGGTAAGCGAAATCTTTAGTTTAAACACATGTAACCCCTTTTATTTGTTAGTTAGGGATTAACTTACTCAGTATTTATATACTGATAAAACCCGTTGTTCATTTTTCCATTACAGAGTACGGAGCATGATCATGCATCGGGGGATTACTTTGGGCATTTAATTATTCGTTTTGCATGACGTGCATACGGGCTTGTTAACCCGAGTCTTGGCCATGTCGGCCCTGTATTTTAATTTCCGCTGCAACTTATTATTTTTTATCATGTATGGATGATGTTACATTATTATTTTTAAGTAATTCCGGACTTGCTTTTAAAACATTTTCCAATGCTCATAGCCTTGCATCTCTTTAGCAAGCTCGGAGAAACCGTGTCTTGCTAGGGAGGTGCGGCGGTGACACCTCGGCCTGGGTTATCAAATCCGGGGTGTTACAGAGTGGTATCAGAGCCCGGAAATATTTTTTTTTAAATTATTATTATTATTTTGGCCAATATAGAGGCCCAAGATTTTTAAACAAATATTAATATTATTTTAAAATTTTTAAGTACCATTATTATTATTTTTAAATTTTAAGTTTTATTTCCATGGAACAAAATTTATTTTAAACCCATGGGAAATATTTACATATGCATAGAAATTTTTCCAACAAGTTTTTAAAGTCACGGAAATATTTTTTTTCGGGGTTGGGGTAGCATTGTATAAAGCATACATGCATTCGCATACATACATACATGAATATCGCGCTAATTTTTTTTTATGTGAATTAACAGTGTCAAAACTCTTACCTTCAAATTGGTCATGACCTTGACTTTGAAGCGTTTGCTTTAAACTAATTCTGCCTCAGTCTTATAATTTGATCACCTAAGTTTAGCATTCTCCTATCTATTACCTCTTTCCAATCCTACCTTATAGATTTTCTTGAACGCTAACTTGCCTTAGATTAGAAACTCATCTTCACGTGCGTTGATAACAGAGAATGGCACCTAAGGGAAAATCGAGAAAGGAAATCCCAAACAACACTAACGCTGACCTCCCCAACACACCGAACAATAATGAGATCCCTCAGGACATAGGAGGGCGAGTGCCTCATGTTCCCAACAATATGGATGAGCGTCTAAGGACTGTCGAGGAAGTTCTCGTAGTATTAGGAAATGCTGAAGTGCAACGTGCACAAGCGGGCGTACCACCACTGGTAACCCGGGTCAACTACTTAGCCTTGGTAAACCCTTACCAACCACCCCACTACGCCGGCGAAGAGGACCCGGCTCAGCTAGAGGAATGGATACGGACATTCGACAAGCTGTTGAACGCCGTAAAGTGTCCCGACGGGGAAAAGGTTCACGTAGCGTCATACTACCTAGGAGGCGAGGCGGATGATTGGTGGCAAGTCACCCAAGGGAAACGTGCAGAGTACGACGAGCCCTACACATGGTCAGAATTCGCGGATCTGCTTAGGGATCATTTTTATTCCATGGGCATGAAGGCTGCTATGTATGAGGAATTTCTGACACTGAGGCAAGGAGGAAAAACGGTCCAAGAATACTATAATCGCTTCAAGGAGTTGGTGTGGTTCGCGCCGAGACTGGTGCTAACTGATGTAGAGAAGGCACAGAAGTTCGAGATGGGATTGAACCTATCTATTAGAGAGGTGATCACGGGTGAGCACTACCCTAACCTACAAGCTGTATATGATCGTGCAGTAGCGGTTGCACGAGTTCAAGGACTGAAACGGAAACCGGTAGGTGGGACTAACCAAATATCACAAGGAGGATACAAGAGGAGTAAGGACCATGTCCGTAGAAACTCGAACCAACCACATCAAGACGACAATGGACGTAACAAGGGGATAGTCTTCAACCATGGTGACTATGCGCCACCATGTCCAAAGTGTGGTAAACCACATTTCGCAAGGGGATGCCCTCAGCCTGGAGCATGCCTTCGGTGCGGTCGACATGGTCATCGGCTGCGTGACTGCCGGACGCGAATAGAAAACATAAATAGGAGAGAGGACGTGACCACTCGGCCCAAGCAACCGTAAGAAGTTTTCAAGCATCGATAAATGCATTTATTTTTGAGTTCGACTCTACAAATTGTATCCAATCAAAAAAATAAACAAATTCAAATTGTTTTGAACTATGTAATGGCTTGATCCCTTCACGGGGTACGTAGGCAACTTAGAAATTTCAATTCTAAGTACAGTCGTTAAATAAGAAATAAAAATGACATGATATGATACAAGAAATAAAAACCAAATTTACATTAGTTCCTAGCTCACGAGGAGCTAACGCCCAACTTCGAGGACGAAGTTGATTCCTAAGGGGGAGAGGATGTAACACCCGAGAAATTTAATTCACATTCAAAGGAATGAAATTAATTTCTTGTGGAAGACGTTTATCCTTAAGGAAAGTAGATGGAGATACCCCAACATTAAATTGAGCCCAAAAGAAAGTGAGGGCGCAACTTCGGGGACGAAGTTGATTCTTAAGGGGGGTAGACTGTAATACCCGGGATTTTTATCGGCGTCCAAAGAAATAAAATTTATTTCTTAATCAAATCAAGGTTGAAATATCTCCGAGAAGAAGAAAATAATTTATCACAATAAATTATTGCTCGGAAATGAAACGCCGATAGATTCAAAAATTCAAAATGGAATAAAGGAGGGAAAGGAAGCCCGAAGACATTCCATGAAATCGAGTCAAAAGAATTGAAACTAAATTCAAGAAAGAAAAGAATTTTAATTCCAGGAACCCGTGAAGTTGGAAATAAATTAATTAGATAAATTGTTGCACGGGAGTCAAAAGACGACGAATTAGAAGCCGACGAATCCAAATGCAACGGACTCAAGATTTCAAGTACGGGATTAGCTCGAGACGAGATTGATTTAAGATAAGAATTTATAATCCGAGAATGACCCGAAAAATCGAGCCCGAAAACGTAGGAGCACAGAAGTCCGAAAGAGAGGAGAAAAAGGCCCGATCGGATCGCACGGACCCGCCCGGACCGAGGTCCAGGCGGAGGCCGCGCGCTGGCCGCGCGGTGTTTAGCCTAGGTGCGCGCCACCAGCGCGTGACACCCCCAGAATTCGGCAACAACGCGTCCCGACGATTTTCTTGCCATATTTTCGACCCCCGACGATGGAAACTCAATCCCGGGCTATGGAAGGAGATAGGGGACGACCATAGACTGCTTCCTAACCCTAAATTCGAAAATTACAACCCTAGAGCAGCCTCTTCTCCTCACATTCTCTCCAACTCCTCCCCAAAGTCGAAACCTCTCCGAACTCACTTTCCGGCGAACATTCCGGCGACGACGAGGCGAACGGGACTGAGCCACTGCCTCATAGAACCTTGGTAAGTCTTAATGTAGTGTTCCATCCGTCCATAAGTCTCCAAAACTCGGATTCTAACACTTTTTCCTTACTACGATTTCACGTCGGAAAACGAACAAAAAGCGATCGGAGAAGTTGGCCGTTTGTCGTGACCCTAGGACGTCCGGAAACCCAATCCAGCGACCCTATCATCATTCTAAGTAAGTTAACACCTTACTCACAAATTTTCGTGGTTGTTTGTTGTTTAAATCTCGAGATATAGGCTTGTAACAAAAATCGGTTTTCAAAAACCCTATTTTCGTCCAATTTTAAAGACTCGCCAAAAACTCGACCTTCGGGAATTCAAACCGAAAACTTTTCAACATAAAAGTTGTTCCTAACACCTTTATCTATCTTGTGTCCAAATTTCAGCCATTGACATTAAGTTTTGCTATCCCAATTTTCGCCATGAACTTTCTGTATCAAACCGAACGATTTTAATCTGTGACAGATTCCTTCATTCAACTTGATGCATGTTTTTCACCCATTTTTCGAATGATTTAACTTTGCATTTCTAAACAAAAGTTGTAGATAATTGTGTCTAGATTATGCCTACAAAAGTTCACGAATTTTGGTGTTCATTTGATATGTCAATCAGCCAAGTTTTTAGAACTGTTTTGAATTCGTTTTAAGGGCCATGAGTATGCAGGGAGTTGCACTCGATTTTTGAGTACCAAGAATTCATTATTTCCAAAAACTTAAAACATGAAAGTTGTTCCTTAATGTGTCGTGTAGTTACTGTAAAAATTTCACATCGATTGGTTTTGAAATGAATTTTTAATCGGCGTTACACGAACCTGTGACGAAAACAGTTTTTAAGACGTAAATTATTCTTTGCAATAAACTCAAATTTCAACTCACTTCGGAACCTTATTTCCAAAAACTTAAAACATGAAAGTTGTTCGTATGTGTGTTTTTGAATTACTGTAAAAATTTCAGAATTTTTGGAGAAAAGACGAATTTTTAATTAAGAAAGGCGTAAACTGCCTCGAATAGGATTTTTCGAACTTGAGAAAACTCGAACTATGAAAACGCGATATCGATCATTTGATAACTTTGAAATACGAACTTTCGAAAAATCCCGTTCACTAGGCTGAGCCGATCTTCATACAAATTATTTGGACTGCCTCGTTAGTGGTCCTACTATCTTTTGAGACTGCCTCGTTAGTGGTCTCCCTTCATTTGGACTGCCTCGTTAGTGGTCCTACTATCCTTTGAGACTGCCTCGTTAGTGGTCTCCTTACTATGCCAAAACGGCAGTTGTGCACATGGCCTGCCAAATCGGCAGTGAGAAATACACGGCCTGCCCGAGTGGCAGTGAAACCGTTTGAAAAGCCTGTCAAACGACAGTTGATATACATGCCTGTCAAATTGACGGTAGATACACATGGCTTGCCAAAACGGCAGTCAATACTGATATGGCTGCGGCCGCCGGTCCACCGGCTAACTGATTATGATTTTTGAGATTGCCTCGTTAGTGATCTCCCTTGTGTGGTGTCCTCTTCTTAGTCTACGGGATGAAATGTAAAAGACTTGTGTGAGTGTTTCATTATGCTTAAATCGTATTTATCATGTCTTTAATTATGTATTCAAAATTCATGCATCTTAATTCATGCTTTAAATTACGCTTTTAAAATTTAGTCCTTTAATCATGTTTCTCCGCTGCAAATAAATTATGTATTTTAACTTTACGTATGGTAAGCGAAATCTTTAGTTTAAACACATGTAACCCCTTTTATTTGTTAGTTAGGGATTAACTTACTCAGTATTTATATACTGATAAAACCCGTTGTTCATTTTTCCATTACAGAGTACGGAGCATGATCATGCATCGGGGGATTACTTTGGGCATTTAATTATTCGTTTTGCATGACGTGCATACGGGCTTGTTAACCCGAGTCTTGGCCATGTCGGCCCTGTATTTTAATTTCCGCTGCAACTTATTATTTTTTTATCATGTATGGATGATGTTACATTATTATTTTTAAGTAATTCCGGACTTGCTTTTAAAACATTTTCCAACGCTCATAGCCTTGCATCTCTTTAGCAAGCTCGGAGAAACCGTGTCTTGCTAGGGAGGTGCGGCGGTGACACCTCGGCCTGGGTTATCAAATCCGGGGTGTTACACACGATATCCGGAAATATTCGGGTTGTCACATCCTCCCCCTCTTAAGATTACAGTTATGCCCCCATAACTGTTGTTGCATTGTCTTGGAATAGGGTTGGGTAACGATCCTTCATGTCTGCTTCTAGCTCCCACGTTGCCGTCTCGGCTTCGTGGTTAGACCAAAGAACCTTAACCATTTTCACGGTCTTATTCCGTGTTACCCTCTCCTTCTTGTCGAGTATTCGCACCGGAATTTCTTCGTAGCTTAAGTCATCGTCCAGCTCAATCTCCTCCGGTTGGAGTACGTGGGTTGGATCGTGGACGTATTTCTTCAGTTGTGAGACGTGGAACACGTCATGGACACGAGCAAATTGTGGCGGTAATGCTAGTCGGTATGCAAGATTTCCCACTCTTTCTAGGATCTCGTATGGTCCTATGTACCGTGGGCTCAATTTCCCCCGCTTGCCAAAGCGCATCACACCCTTCATCGGTGACACCTTTAACATGACCTTATCGCCTATTTGGAATTCCAAATCTTGCCGTCCTACGTCGGCATAGCTCTTTTGCCGGTCTTGCGCGGCTCTCATCTTTCCTTGGATTATTTTGACTTGTTGAGCCATGTCCTCGACAAGTTGCGGTCCAATTGCCATAGTCCTTTCGCTCTCTTCCCAGCTCAATGGGCTTCGGCATTTGCGTCCATACAATGCCTCGAAAGGTGCCATGCCAATGCTAGCATGGTAGCTGTTGTTGTAGGAAAATTCGATTAAGGGCAAGTGATTTTCCCAACTTCCTTTAAACTCTAGTACGCATGCCCTTAGCATGTCTTCCAAGGTTTGGATCGTCCTTTCCGTTTGTCCATCCGTCATGGGGTGGAACGCGGTACTCATCTTTATCTTCGTACCGAGGGCTTCTTGTAGTTTTGTCCAAAAATGTGAGACGAATCTACTGTCTCTGTCCGAGATGATGTCATGCGGTACTCCATGTCGTCGTACCACGTTGTCGACATATGCCCTTGCCAATTGGTCCATGGACCAGGTATCCTTCATAGGGATAAATATGGCAGCTTTTGTCAACCTATCCACGATCACCCAGATTTTATTCATCCCCTTCGGTGAACGTGGTAGTCCCGAAACGAAATCCATCGAAATGCTATCCCATTTCCAACTTGGGATTTCCAATGGTTGCATTAATCCTAGGGGTTTCTGTCGTACGGCCTTGACCTTCTGGCAGGTAAGGCATCTTGCCACAAACTCGGCTATTTCTCTCTTCATGTTCGGCCACCAATAGTTCTTCTTTATGTCCTTGTATAGCTTCTCGCCTCCGGGATGGACCGAGTATGGGGTATTATGGCCTCCCTCCATCACTTTTTGCTTCAAGTCCTCGCATTTTCGTGGTATGCACCACCTTCCTTTGAAGCGGATGCTTCCGTCCTCATGAATTTTAAAATCCATCGCCTTTCCTTCACCGATGCTCTTCCTAATTTCCTCCAGCTTTTTATCACCCGGTTGTGCTAGTCGTATTTCATCGAGTATGGTAGATCCTACTACCATCGTGCTGACGACCTCACTTACTTCGCCAGAGTGTACCAACTCCAGACTTAATTTCGCCAAGTCTCTGTACAACTCGGACGGTACCACAAGTGAATTCACCACGTGTTGAGTTTTTCGACTCAGGGCGTCGGCCACAACGTTGGCTTTTCCTTCATGATACACGATTTCCAGGTCGTAATGCTTAATCAGTTCCAACCATCTTCTTTGCCTCAAATTCAGCTCTTTTTGCGTAAATGTATACTTGAGGCTCTTATGGTCGGTGAACATCCGACACTTTCGCCCATAGAGGTAGTGCCTCCATATTTTTAGAGCGAACACGACTGCGGCTAGTTCCAAGTCGTGCGTCGGATAGTTCTCCTCGTTTGGCTTTAGT